>JABXJD010000220.1:535000-1047004 GCA_013375575.1 Percina caprodes
AGGCCTATATAAAAGAGACTTCAGATACAGTATTACGGGACCACTAAGGTCTATATAAAAGCATCCAAAGACCACCATGTCATGGGACCTTTAAATATATCTTACACTCAATCAGTAGGCCTTATTAATTATTATAGCACATGAACAAGTTACCTTTTACTGAATTCATAATATCACTTACTCTCTAACGCATCTATTTAGCATTTAACAGCTTTAACATTGAAGACTTGTTTCCTTTTAGGATATGATTAAAAGATTAAGGGTGCAGTGTATTAAAAGACGTCCGGGTGTAGTTCATCGTATGCCGTCATAAATACATATGATTCCCATAATCCCCCTTTTGCTGCGAGTGTTTACCAACATCTGTTGGCTGACGAGTCACTTCTGTGCGTTGAGACCGGCATTCAAAACGTATTGCGTTGCCATGTGTAACCTTCTGCACAAGCCTGTCACAACACGGGCTCGTGGTTGAGTGCAGACCTACAGGGTGGGAGGGAGTGATATCTAGCGGGAGTAAAATTAATCTTCACATCCTTTCTGCTGCTCACCACGAAAAACCTCATCAAATTAGTACTCCGGGTTGAAGTGGATTCTGTGCTTCATGTGCATATGCGTTGTTAAACTTCCATGTGCGTGCATGAATGAAAGTATGACCCCCCGTTCAATGCGTGCCCAATTTCACATGTGCTAGCGCGTGGCTAATGAGAACATATGGCAGAGGAGAGCAAACATGAAGTAATTGTGTACTTGGCGAGGACGCCATCAACGAGCCCTCCCCCTGCTTCCCATCCTTGACATCTGTCAGGGTTCCCGTGCAGTACACCTCGGCTTGAACGGAAGCCGCATGACATTAGCTCCTCCACTGCTTGTTCCCACAATGCACTGCTTGGATCCCTTTGTTGTTTACCTTTGTTTCCCTGTTGTCCCACTTACTTACAGCACGGCACAGGCTTGTTTTTCTTTCTGCTATACATTTCCATTCATTTAATTGTCCTGTGAGAGTCTCATTGCAGGACTTCCACAAAGTAGGGACAGGTTGATTTTCCGAAAGTTTCAAATTTATTAAATAATTGCTTAAAGTGCTCATATTATGTTTTTTTGGCTTTTGTTATATATCTTTTTTGCAGGTTATAGGTTTACAAAGTGAAAACTCAGCTCCATTTGGGCCAGGTCTCATTAATATTCAACCAGCTAAGCTGCTGGACTCTGATTGGCTAACAGCTAGCCAATGAGAACTTGGCTATCAGTATCCTTTACCCAGCTCATGAATAGTAATGAGCTCAGGCAAAGTGATATCAGACCAGCTGTTGTTATTGGTCTGATTCCTCCTATTATTTCTTAAAATAATTGTTAGCGACCCCTACAGATGTATGATTTTAGTGCTCTGATATTAACCATCTCTTATTGATCCCTAATTATTGTTTTTATCAGTAAGACACTATCTATAAAACATACCGGCAGCAATCTTGCCAGTTTAAGTGACAAACTAAAATCCCCGGTGGCAGATCATATCAGCTGTTGAAAATGACCTCTGTAAAGGTTAGCTTCTTAAAATGCTAAACATGTAGAACATGTTATTTTTTATTTTTATTTTGCAATTGTATTTACTAAAATGGGTGGGAAGAAAGAGTGGCTGACCGCGAGCTCTCTGCTCTCCACCTGCGTTAGTTTGTATGTAAGACATATTCATTGATCCCTCTGTACCCTGACTATTAGGACTGGGACCATATGCTTGTGTCCCATTTTATCGGTCTCGATACATGGGTGCAGATTGGATTCTTACTGCGATTTTCACGTACTGCAATTCTAGAAGTATTGTGGTTTGATAGTATTGAGCATTGGGATTTTTGGGGATTTTCAAGAGTAGACTAAAACCCTTCTAGAGACAATATATCATGAGACATTACTAAAAATCGGATTTTTTTTCTAAGAAGAATGCACACAGTCAGTCAGTTTGTAACGAAGAACATCATTTGGGTTTTCTGCTTTCACTCTGTTTGGCTGGAAATGGATATGATGCAGCGGCCCGGGTTCGAATCCGACATGCGGCCCTTTGCTGCGTGTCACCCCCCATCTCTCTCCCCCTTTCATGTCTATCCACTGTCACTAAAAGGGAAAAGCCCCAAAACATAATCTTAAAAAAAAAAATTGATTATTTTCCCTATAATCAATTGTAAAAATCATTGCAAAAAAAAAAAAAAACAGACGATTTTTAGATTTATTTTGCCACCGCTAACTGGCTTACACAGACAAATCCCATTGGCTCCTCGCTGACTGCCATGTGTTTGCAGATGCTGGCCGCTGGCCAAATCCATCCATTTGTCTGCTCCCCAGCATCACTACGCCTCTCCGCAGCTCATAAAAAATGCTGTCTGGATTTACATCAAGCCAACCGGAGTGTGAATTACCCCCAAGGCCTGTGGCCTGACAGGCCGACATGCAACCCTTTAACGCTCACAGGGGGAAATAAATGAAGTCAAATGAAGCGAGGGTGATAATGAAACTGCTATTAGCATGGTTAACCTTTAGCTGGGGAGCAGCGCCCTGCAGCTGCCTCCTGTGGCCACGTAAAACGGTTAAAGTTTCAAGAAGTCATCCGTCTGCCAACCGAGGGCAGAGGGTCGCTGAACATCAGAACACCATGTAGGGTTTCCCCCAGTGTACTGCAAGCCTGCTGACCCACCGGCCTAAGTTGCTCCCCACCAGGCCTAAGCCGCTAGGAATTATTTTCCCATGGCATGAAAAATTCACTTTATGAGTTTTTTAACATTAATATGAGTTCCCCCAGCCTGCCTATTCAATTAAATTTTATTTATAGTATCAATCGAGACACTTTACAGGTAGAGTAGGTCTAGACCACACTAGACCACATAATTTACAAGGACCCAACAGTCCTAGTAGTTCCCTCCAGAGCAAGCAACAGTGCGACAGTGGTGAGGAAAAACTCCTTTTAGGAAGAAACCTGGTACAGACCCAGGCTCTTGGTAGGGGGTGTCTGACGACCGGTTGGGGTTGAGATGAATAGTTGCAATAACAGTCACAATAAAAGATAATGGAACAATGACTAAAAATAGTATTTTGTAGTAGTAATTTGTATGGTCCCCCAGTGGCTAGAAATGGCGATAGGTGTAAACCGAGCCCTGGGTATCCTGCTTTGCCTTAGATAAAATGAAAGCTCAGATGGGCCGATATGGAATCTTGCTCCTTATGAGGTCTGTGTGTTATACTGTAGCAGTCTGATGTGTGTAGAGGTCTGTGTGTTATACTGTAGCAGTCTGATGTGTGTAGAGGTCTGTGTGTTATACTGTAGCAGTCTGATGTGTGTAGAGGTCTGTATGTTATACTGTAGCAGTCTGATGTGTGTAGAGGTCTGTGTGTTATACTGTAGCAGTCTGATGTGTGTAGAGGTCTGTGTGTTATACTGTAGCAGTCTGATGTGTGTAGAGGTCTGTATGTTATACTGTAGCAGTCTGATGTGTGTAGAGGTCTGTGTGTTATACTGTAGCAGTCTGATGTGTGTAGAGGTCTGTATGTTATACTGTAGCAGTCTGATGTGTGTAGAGGTCTGTGTGTTATACTGTAGCAGTCTGATGTGTGTAGAGGTCTGTATGTTATACTGTAGCAGTCTGATGTGTGTAGAGGTCTGTGTGTTATACTGCGGCTGAGCTTTCATCCACACACACAGCATCTGTAGTCACTTCTCAAACAGTCAGGCAAAAACACACATACGTCGTAACAAAAAGTTACGACCGAATCAGCTGAAAAGCAATCTGATGTCACTCCGTGGACCATCATGAAACACAAGCACTGAACCGCTTCAGTTTTTGAAGCAACGGGTGATTGTGTCCTGCAACAACAAAGCAACAGTCGCTCCATCTCTCGTTTTGTCTCTTTTCTGCCCTCCGCTCCCTTCCCGGGCCGCCTTTACATGCGGTCGAAGATTTGGACACCCGCTGCTGCTTTGAATATTTGCTGTTGAGAAGTACAGAAGCTTCAAAGCTTACAAAATGGTATTCAGTACAGCCCTAATCGATACCACTATAGGTCAGGGAAGAATTTGGGCCTTTCTGCATTTCTTAAGCTTAATTAACCTTAACTGAACAGCTTCAGAGTGGGTGGAATGGTTATTTGACTTTTTTGAGTTCTGTTGCTCCCCCCTGGCACATGTGAGCAGAAAAAACATTCTGGCAACTTTGGGCCGGCGGCCTTAGCAAAAAGAAGCCGAAAACTAGGAAAGCATTGTCTGAGGAACAGAGAAGAAAGAGAAAGAGGAAACAGCAGACTAACCGAGGGAGGGGTCAGACACAAGGAAACACAAAGGCTGTAAAGGGGGCTCTATAGAGAAACCTGTAGGGAGGGCTCTATAGAGAAACCTGTAGGAGGGCTCTATAGAGAAACCTGTAGGGAGGGCTCTATAGAGAAACCTGTAGGAGGGCTCTATAGAGAAACCTGTAAGGAGGGCTCTATAGAGAAACCTGTAAGGAGGGCTCTATAGAGAAACCTGTAGGGGGCTCTATAGAGAAACCTGTAGGGAGGGCTCTATAGAGAAACCTGTAGGGGGGCTCTATAGAGAAACCTTTAGGGGGGGCTCTATAGAGAAACCTGTAGGGGGAGCTCTATAGAGAAACCTTTAGGGAGGGCTCTATAGATAAACCTGTAGGGGGGGCTCTATAGATAAACCTGTAGGGGGGGCTCTATAGAGAAACCTGTAGGGAGGGCTCTATAGAGAAACCTGTAGGGGGCTCTATATGGAAACCTGTAGGGGGGGCTCTATAGATAAACCTGTAGGGGGGGCTCTATAGAGAAACCTGTAGGGAGGGCTCTATAGAGAAACCTGCGGGGGGCTCTATATAGAAACCTGTAGGGGGCTCTATATAGAAACCTGTAGGGGGGGCTCTATATAGAAACCTGTAGGGGGGGCTCTATATAGAAACCTGTAGGGGGGGCTTCTATAGAGAAACCTGTAGGGAGGGCTCTATAGAGAAACCTGTGGGGGGCTCTATATAGAAACCTGTAGGGGGCTCTATATAGAAACCTGTAGGGGGCTCTATATAGAAACATGTAGGGGGGGCTCTATAGATAAACCTGTAGGGGGGGCTCTATAGATAAACCTGTAGGGGGGGCTCTATAGAGAAACCTGCGGGGCGCTCTATATAGAAACCTGTAGGGGGCTCTATATAGAAACCTGTAGGGAGGGCTCTATATAGAAACCTGTAGGGGGCTCTATATAGAAACCTGTAGGGGGCTCTATATAGAAACCTGTAGGGGGCTCTATATAGAAACCTGTAGGGGGCTCTATATAGAAACCTGTAGGGGGGGCTCTATATAGAAACCTGTAGGGGGCTCTATATAGAAACCTGTAGGGGGCTCTATATAGAAACCTATGGGGGTGGGGCTTCTATAGAGAAACCTGCCAGCAAATACCGAGAAAACAGCGAAGCCAAAACGGCATAGCGCCCCTTTAACACTTGAAACACCTCCATCAGTATTATTTTATGTCATTATCCCTCACTGAAAATCAAAACTACAGCCTGATTACAAGCCTTCATAATCCATCACAGCATTCAATACTTCAAAAAAAGTTCTCCTGTAAGACCACAGTGAGTTTGACAGGTGCAGTAATTGACTCATTTCCCGTGGAAGCCGCTTTATCATTGATTGATTCGGAACGGTACAATTGCCCGCTTGTAGATAATATCATAATTCCAGCTGCCTCGCATTGCCATTGATTCACTCGCTCATTGTTATGCAGACGGCTTGCTGAGTTTAGAAGTTTATGCCAGGGAACGTGTATGAAAGATGGTGCAAAAACTTTGCAGGGAAGGCTGCGGTGAAGCTAAAAGGAGTAATCTGTCAGGCCATGCATGAGAAGTACCATTAATTCCGTTCAAGCCAACGTCTTATAAATGTGTCAATGCGAAACTGGCGAGTCAACGAGTTTTTGGTTACAAATCACAGTGCGGCTTTTATTTATTTATTTATTTATTTATTTATTCATGTATTTATTTTCATGACCTTTGAGAGAAAACACTGAAATCAACTTCATGCAATATTCGTTAGCAGGGTGTGATTTGGTGGATTAAGCAGTGCGGATGAGCCCCCAGTAAATGTTTCTAACTAGAAAATGATTCCCTGGGTTGAATTGATTTCGTGTTGAGTGCAGTTGATTTAATTTCTCAATCAGACAGTGGGGAAAAAGTTAATACCAAAGAGCAGATTAAGTTAAAGGGCTGCCACTGACACACACACAGCTCTCTTTCATTCCCATCTTACTGCTGTCCCGAGGAGATTTTTGCACAATGTCATTCCACATATGGTGAAACGTTTAAAAAAAGAAAAGAAAATCACTGCTGGACACAAGTGATGAAGGGAAAGCCAAAGACAAAGGGCAAATGAATAGTTATGTCATTATCTGCCTATTTCACTCGGTCGCCAACTGTGAGTTCCATACAGCTAATTCATCTTTGTGTCCTTGCTCAGATTTGATTAACGGCGGGGCAGATGGGGGTGCACTCCTCCCTCATTGCGGTCCAGTCCACTGAGGAATCTGCACTGGGGTTGAACTGCGGTGAACTCCCGCTGAGGAGCGTTGTTTGAACAGCGCCGTGCCATATTACCCAACTTGATGGAGACTCCATCCCCGGTCCAACCTCTCATCACCACATGAATTAACATTGGAAGGGGGTGGGGGTATCTGCTACTCAATGTCAGCCATCGTGCCACAAGCGGGTCGAGACTGGGACTCAAAAATGGGAAAATCTGACCTGTGAATCAGGAGCGATTCCACAATTTTTTAAGTGGGGTGGCAAAATCAGTAAGGGGGGCAGAGGGGCATTTTATCAGAATACAGTAT
Organism: Percina caprodes; assembly: GCA_013375575.1. Classification (NCBI taxonomy): domain Eukaryota; kingdom Metazoa; phylum Chordata; class Actinopteri; order Perciformes; family Percidae; genus Percina; species Percina caprodes. Next base: position 541,854 of record JABXJD010000220.1, read on the forward strand.
GAATAGAATATTGGATATGATAGAACATGTAATTCTACTAAACAATACATGCCATATTGTGTACCCACATTGGGGACCAATAGTCAGTCAGATCGAATGGAGCATAGAAGATCTGCTTAGAAATATTGGAAATATTGGATAGGATAGATCAACACAATGTAATTCTGCTAATCAAAACATCCCATATTGTGTACCCACATTGGGTTGATTCCAATGCTTTGCAGGATTTGGTGTTTTCACATACTGATTTGGAAAGAATGTGTCTCGGATCAGATGTTTGAAAAAGGGAAGAGAGTTTCATCACCATGTTTTATGCATAATCAGGGCTTGGGTGTCTTTCAAAAAGTTTCTATAGCGATACTTTGACTTTTATTCCGGTTCCTAAACAATACTTTTTTGGATACCAATGCTATAAAAACAATAAAAATGACACATTCCAGCACAAATCTTTTTATGTTCCAGCTCTACATGCGTTTTTCCTGCGTTTCTCTACGAGGTGAAAACCTTAGCCAGCCAATCCCAGACATTGTTAGAGCTTGGTATGAGGCATGAGATTTGCTCCTTAGGTCTTGAAATTGAGTATTGAGTGACGAGGTCTTCTTTCGATACTCCATACTTTTGCCCTGGGTCTGTCACGATAACACATTTTGCTGGACGATAAATTGTCCCAGAAATTATTGCGATCGACAATAATATCGTCAGACTGAGACCATTTTCGTCTAATATAATGATAATGGCTTACTACTGCAGGTACACCTTTTTTTAAAGATCAATAAACTATTATTTCTAGAGAATATTTAACAGTGGAACTGGAAGACAGTCTGTTTACTGATAGCTAGCGTTTACCTCAGGCTAATTCATTAGCTAGCGAGTGGCAATTTTTGGCAGCCAGCCTTCCAAAAGAAAGAACAATGAAATGAGATAACGGATTATTGACCGTAACGAAGTCTCCGTTCACCGTCCGGGAGCCTCTGACACGCTGACGGCCGACAGCTGTAGGCTTGTACCGGTTAACGTTCTGTGCATTGGACTCATGCAGCCACTTTCCCGAGAGCACTTGTGAGACTAACAAGTCCATAGCAGCCTGTGGCATTCATGTCCAAACCTGCCTCCACCACCTCCACCGGCTCCACCGCCTCCTCCGGCAAGTTGTCAACTGTGAGCTTTGGAATGAAAGGGAGGAAATACGACGCCAAGTAACATGGCTCAGGGATGTCGCTCATATACTTGTTTTTTTTTGCAAATAGAAACTATCGCCGCCAGAAAAATCAATCAATCAGATCAATCTGTGTGTCTGGGAAATGTTTAAGAGATTTGTTGACGTGGGTGTTAATGGACTCAGTGCCAGCTCCCACCAGTGCAGATGTTCAGATGCTGTGGCAGAAAGGCACTTTATGTGGGACCGACCAGATGACAGATCGGGGCTTATTGGCTGTTCCAGCTCTAAGTTACAGAGAGACGGGGCTCACGTCGTGAGAGCTGAGAACTACATTAAAAGATTTTTTGCTGTAATGTGCTGATGCTGATGCTGAGGCCTCTGCGCAGGCAGTGTTTGTGGTAGATGGCTCTGATAGGCTGGGGTGCCGGTGATGTGCTGGGCCGTCTGTACCACCAGCTGCGGGGCTTTCTGGACAGTTGACGTGCAGCTGCCGTACCACACTGAGATGCAGCTGGTCAAGAGGCTCTCAGTGTTGCAGCAGTCGAAGCTGGTAAGCATTTTAGGAGATGGACAGTTATTTCTTGTGGATGTTGTCTAAATGACACATTTTGTTACTTCATGTTTTTAACAGGCTTGAATGACAATACAGCTCTGAATCTTACACTATTTACTAAGACAACACTGCAGCTATAGGGGTTTGTGGCGTGTCTGCCCACCATTGATCTGTCTGCATTTAAAGCCATCAGTGTCTGCCGGTGCACTCTGCATAATGTCTTCCCTCCGCCACCCGCCTCGCACTTTACTATGCAAGCTGTTATTCTGCCTCCATAAGCAAAACAGAGGGCGCAGAGAGCCCGAGGACGCAGCTTAATCTTTACATCTCTCCGAGCGCGGCAGGCATCACAAAAACAGGCGCCGTGATGTAATGCTCGGCGTTGGCATTCGCTGACATTCCTCTGCAGATCCTTCGAAGACAAAAAGAAGTCTTGTTTTGCTTCACATTACTAACCAACAAAATATGAAGGAGCGGAGGTGAATCATAAAGCGCCTTGTGGCATCTGTAAGCAATCTGTCCTCAGTGCTGCGTGCAGTTTGTTCCCCTCTGGGCGTGTATGTAAGGAGTTCAACACGATTTACAGAGGCGATGTAAATCAACAGAAGACTGGAGTACAAGCGTCAGCGATTTACTGTACTGTAGGTACACAGCTGCGCTCATTCTCCTAAATGCCATTCGGAGAAGCTAAACACACAACACAGCCGGAGAGCATATAACCTTAAACAAACGGGACGGGCAGTCGAGGAGACCCAGATGTAATCTGGTGTTTCCCTCTAATCCGCTTTGTCCTGCACCGGGCTCAGACCATGACAGATTATTTGACTTATATCACAATATGTAATCCCCTCAGTACACAGTGTCACTATCAATAAAAAGGAAATGCTATTTGGCAAAGATGTCCGCGGTGGGATATAAAGCAGGTCGTCACTTTATATCTGTGGAGTAACACACAGCGTTGACTCATTTGGAAGATTTGTCAGGCGGATCAAATGCACACTTGTGTGATGAATGACAACGGGCGCTTTAATTAAAACCACATAGGGATGTTTGGAACAGATGAGATTGTATTCATGTACGCCGTCGGACTTACGACTGAAGTCTTCTTGGTTACTCATTGGTGACTCAGCGGGTCTTGTGTGTGTCAGGGTCAAGTGTGTACAGTATGCATCATAATAAAAGCCAAAATAAATTGACTCTACACATGGACTCAGCATCACCAGGGTCTCTACACATGGACTCAGCATCACCAGGGTCTCTACACATGGACTCAGCATCACCAGGGTTCTCTACACATGGACTCAGCATCACCAGGGTCTCTACACATGGACTCAGCATCACCAGGGTCTCTACACATGGACTCAGCATCACCAGGGTCTCTACACATGGACTCAGCATCACCAGGGTCTCTACACATGATCTCAGCATCACCAGATTCTCTACACATGGACTCAGCATCACCAGGGTCTCTACACATGGACTCAACATCACTGCAGATGGTGGTTTTTCTGCTCGCCGCCATCTTGCCAGTTAAAAAGACTCAGGAGTCAATGATCCTGGAATTGAATATGAAAGGTGCCAGTGAAAAATTAGTTACATTTTTAAGTGCAATTTTCTGTGGATCTCACAATATGTTGCATCCTTTCGTGTATTGCGCCAGTTAATATTGCGACGGCGATTAAAAAAACAAAACATGTATCGTGCAGCCCTATTGTGAAAGCTCGCCTCCTCTTGTCTGTGTGTTGGGAGGCTGGTGGTGCGTTCAGGGACTGGGTGATTGACAGATTGACACTGACCTGTGTGCAACTGAAGGATTGGAAGAGGCGAGGAAAAGTGTCTGCGTCCATCATCACAGGGTTACTGTCAACCGGGAAGAATATTTTTCCAATTCATAACTTTTTTTTCTTTGCGTGGCTCTTCAAGAAACCCCCCCCCTCCCGACCCGTCCGCCCAACTCCATTTATCCCCCCTCCCTCGCTTTATCCCAACCTCCACTTGGCTGCCTCTGCTTTCATCTCCTCGTTTGGGCTAACTCGGACCTGACTTCTCTTTTCAACCCCTCCCTGCCCATGTACCATCTCCCCCATCCTCTCATCTCCCTTCTTTCATCTTCCCTCCCCTCATCTCTTTTCCTTCTCTGAAGTCATTTCTTCTTCTGTCTTGTTCAAATCGAGCCGCCCACTGAAACCGTCTGCTCTTATGTCTCTACCTTTTTTCTTCCCTTCACTTCCATTATTTGGCTTCTTTTGCTATTTTGTCCCTCACATCCCTTTATCAGTTCTTCTCATTTTGTATCCACTCCGCTCCTTCCCTCTTCCTCTCATGTTTTCCATTCATCTGTTTATCTTCCTCCCCTACTCCCTCTCCTGCCCCGTTTCCTCTACCTCTTTTTACCAGTTTTCTTTCCTTCTCTCCCCTCTCTCTCTGCTGTCAGTCAGTGGAGGGTAAATACAGAGTCATCGTGTCTGAACTCCATCAGCCACGCTGCCACTTAATGCCCACAGCTGTCACTGTGTGTATCTTTATGCAGGTGTAAATATGTGTGTGTGTGTGTGTGTGTGTGTGTGTGTGTGTAGGATTTTCCAAATATCACATTAGAAATGACAGGTTTCCATAAATGTGAATACAGCTTTAACAGTGTTCTCCTCTCTGCTTACATCATTGCAATAATTTCTCACTGTGTGTGTGTGTGTGTGAATGTGTGTATGCGTGCGTGCATGCAAGTGCGTGTGCGTGAGTGCGCGCACATGTATGCATGCATGTCCGCGCGTGTGTGTGTGCATGTGTGCAAGCATGTCATCACATCCCAAAGGAAGTGTGTGCGCGTGTGTGTGTGTGTGTGTGTGTGTACTACGGTGCTAAAACAGTCACATACGTATTTGCAACTTGTAGAACAATGCAAAAATTAACACTTAGTATTTTCAATGTAAATATATGTGTACATTCCCTATTTGTGTGGGTATTTTTGAGACTGCGTGCCGTTGTTGTGTTGTGGAAGCACCAGAGACACAAAATAACACTTCAAACCCAGAAAAAGTGATTTTTTTTCATAATGTTGTCACTTTAAAGCCCTGGTTGCCAGCCACCAGTGACTGACTATAAACGTCTTGTCCTATGCACGATTTGACATTCCCTTGACATGCTCGCAAGGTTGTGTATCAAATAAGTGATGAATTCAGGTTAGATAGATGCCTTTTTTACTTTCTCTACGTCAAGACACACTTGCTAAGCCTAGTTCTTTTTAGCTTTATTGCATTGTTGTTCAATATTTTTGTACTGTTCACAAACTATTAAGGGCGGCCTGTCCAGGCGCACCTTGGTCTGGACCTGCCACACAGTCCGATGCTACAGACTCGCCATCATTGCATGTTTCCATTTTTGTTTGGAGCACACAACAACTGTATATGTATTCGTGGATTTCAAAAAAGGAGGTATATTTCAGTGCGGAGTCCAAAGAGACTGTGTAAGTGGATGTAACAAATGTCTGCACACAGAATAAAGTTTTGCACATTTTCTAAGATGCACCAAGCCAAACGGATCCAAAGTGTTATTCGTTCCACCTCACACCTAAAATGGAAAAAAAAAAGACTGTTATGTCTACCAAAGTGGAAACATATTGCAGCAGCATATCAGTGCAGGAGGTAATATTTCACCATGATAGGTAGGAGAAATTTCTCCCGCCACTGTCATCTCCACTGGGGCCAAATCTGTTTAGTTAGATGCTCGAGGCCCATCAAACAGCATCTGGTGTGCAGTGCTGGCTGTCACAAACCATCTCCTGCCACAGATCCCACCACTGGGAGGGCTCTTCTCATCAGACCTGCCCCCACACCACAGCTAGGGCTGGGTATCAAACAGATTCCAATACCATGACTTTCAAACCGGTTCGTGAGCGATACTTCACCTACTATACCAATTAATTTTAACAAAGACAAATTACAACATTACACACGGCACTCTACGACGTGTAAAATTACAAAGCCTATCACACACACATATTGGTAGAAGCATGCTGATTGGCTCAATGACTGATGCGATTTACTTCTTAGGTATTGAAACTGGGTATTGAATGACAAGGCATTTCTCACTTTTTTCATATACTATTTATTCAACGTTTTTTTAAGCCAATCACCCCTTAACTGAAAGAGACGAATAAGAGACCCCCTACTACATATATTAAATCAAATTAAGTTGCATACTAACCTGGGCCTACAATAACATGTAGGGAGGTCTAAAGTCTTTATACTGTACCTTTTTAATGCATAGAATACTGTGACCTGTGCAATATGCAATCTGTATACTCAGTATATATATATTATTTTCTATATATATTTTCTCATTCTCTTCTATCTAAATAATGACCTGAACAATAAGCCTTTTTCATATTCCTATTTATATTAATCTGTATATAAATTCTCCCCACCTGTAAATACAAGAAGCGTTTATAGTGTACATATTACCGTTATTACTCTTACTATTTTTCTTATATTTCCTTCATTTTTCCATACAAGTGGCACACTGAATCCTCAGGAGGAACTGGAATGGTGGAAGGTCTTAGTGACTACTTTACTTACACTCACCTATAGGATTATTAGGAACACCGTACTAATACTGTGTTTGACCCCCCTTTATTAATTCTACGTGGCATTGATTCAACAAGGTGCTGAAAGCATTCTTTAGAAATGTTGGCCCATATTGATAGGATAGCATCTTGCAGTTGATGGAGATTTGTGGGATCCACATCCAGGGCACCAAGCTCCCGGTCCACCACATCCCAAAGATGCTCTATTGGGTTGAGATCTGGTGACTGGGGGGGCCATTTTAGTCCAGTGGACTCATTGTCATGTTCAAGAAACCAATTTGAAATGATTCGAGCTTTGTGACATGGTGCATTATCCTGCTGGAAGTAGCCATCAGAGGATGGGTACATGGGGGCCATAAAGGGATGGACATGGTCAGAAACAATGCTCAGGTAGTCCGGGGCATTTAAACCAGGCCCAATGGCACTAAGGGGCCTAAAGTGTGCCAAGAAAACATCCCCCACACCATTACACCACCACCACCAGCCTGCACAGTGGTAACAAGGCCTGATGGATCCATGTTCTCATTCCGTTTACGCCACATTCTGACTCTACCATCTGAAGGTCTCAACAGAAACCAGACTCATCAGACCAGGCAACATTTTTCCAGTCTTCAACTGTCCAATTTTGGTGAGCTCTTGCAAATTGTAGCCTCTTTTTCCTATTTGTAGTGGAGATGAGTGGTACCCGGGGGGGTCTTTTACTGTTGTGGCCCATCCGCCTCAAGGTATGCGTGTTGTGGCTTCACAAATGCTTTGCTGCATACCTCGGTTGTAACGAGTGGTTATTTCAGTCAAAGTTGCTCTTCTATCAGCTTGAATCAGTCGGCCCATTCTCCTCTGACCTCTAGCATCAACAAGGCATTTCCCCCCCCAGGACTGCTGTATACTGGATGTTTTTCCCTTTTCACACCATTCTTTGTAAACCCTAGAAATGGTTGTGGGTGTAAATCCCAGTAACTGAGCAGATTGTGAAATACTCAGACCGGCCCGTCTGGCACCAACAACCATGCCACGCTCCAAATTGCTTAAATCACCTTTCTTTCCCATTCTGACATTCAGTTTGGAGTCCAGGAGATGGTCTGGACCAGGACCACACCCCTAAATGCATTGAAGCAACTGCCATGTGATTGGTTGATCAGATAAAACAGCTGTTCCTAATAATCCTTTAGGTGAGTGTATAGGCCAGCTGGCCTATCATCAGTGGGGATTTATATATGCTATGAGTATGTTAGAATCAAGTTAAGACATTTTTATTTTTTAAAAGAAATTGAAGGACCCCCTAAGGGTCCCGCACCCCCTGTTGAAGATCTCTACTTTAGAGGCAAATTGTTCAGTGCCTAAAAAGTTTTGAATACGGTACCCAGCCCTAGCCACAGTAGCTGCGGCTTTTTTTCCAGCTCCAGTGCAGGAGCAGGCTTGGGTACACTGAAGACAAGCTGGCAATGTCCTATTGAATATCCATTTTCTTCCCATAAAACTGCTGGTGGCAAATGGTGCGTGGCCCTGCCGCTGGCATCTGTGCCTTTAATTGGTTTTCGATCAGCAATTGTCACTTGAAGAAGAGCTCGCTACCTGCCAGCCATATACAAAGTACCTGCCAATTAGCCTCCTCCATTGATTCAGAGGGGAGCTTAGCTTGAGTATTCAGTGAAAATGAAACAATTAAGGGGATTTTTCACAACACTGTGTTTTGGACTTTACATCTGGTGGCGAAAACTCTAGTGTTGGTGCTTCGTTCTTGTCTCAGTGGGATGTAAAAAAAATAAAAAGTACAAAATACGGTTAATCAGCTCACAAGCCTGCTGGAAAAACGGCCGCCACTTGTTTGATTGCTGCTAAACAAAAGTGGCTATCAAACAAGAGCATGAGGAGGGGAAAACACGGGATTAAATCAGAATGTGGAGATGAGAAGCTGTGACATAATGCTATGACACGGCTGTTGACGGCCTTGAAAAATGGGAGCATCAGCTGTGGAGATGTATGATAAGGTCTGGAGATTAGATCGGATGCTCTCACATTCAAGATCTAAAGCTGTCCTCCGGGCGCCCAGATTGCTCAGTCGGTAGAGCGGGCGCCCATATATAGAGGTTTACTCCTCGATGCAGCGGCCCCGGGTTCGACTCCGACCTGGGGCCCTTTGCTGCATGTCGTTTCCCCTCTCTCCCCCCTTTCATGTCATCTGCTGTCATGTCGAAATAAAGGCCGAAAATGTCCAAAAAATAATCATAAAAAAGCCGAAAGCAGGACACTAACCCTAACTGGAGTATGCCTACTTGTGCCAACAAGTTTTATCCCATTTAAAGCAGAAGAGTGGCTGCCATGACAACCCCAGTGTCCAGATTCTTTCATTAAATGCACCAGGCTACTGTTCCAAGTGTGTCAAGTAGGCATCGCCAAATTCTCTTAACTGGGTAAACCTGTCATAAATCGCTCATTCAACACGGTGCAGACCATCCGTTTGTGAGCAGATTCCCGTAAACAGAGTCCAGAGCTTTTTTTTGTGTCATGTGACCTTATTTGTACACCCTGTGACTATACAAATCACAGGAAACCTGTAGGTGTTATTTTGCCACTTATTGGGAGCACTAGGCTAGTTGGAACCAGTTACCTGCAGGGTCTTTGCAAGGCTAAGCTAATGCTATGGGTATGTATGGCCTTATCTAACTCTGGGGGTAATGTGAATAAGCTAAGCGGTTTCTTTAAGTCATGCTGTCAGAAATCCAAAAAGGAAACAAGAACCAATGTAGCAGCATGTCATCAGACCAGCAACTGGAAAATATATATAACCTGCAACGCTGTGCCATATCTAAGCTGTATTGTGACAGAAATGAAGGAATGGATTGACGTCATGTTAAAGCCTAAAAACATCTTGCTAAAATCAATGCAGCCCATGACTTATGGGAGGCAGTCAATGGGACATGAAGAAGGATAAAGTACATTCCACTGCAGGCAACATTTACACATTTAGGAAATAGTTCACGCTGTGTTGTAGCTTTGCGTCCCAACAACAGCCCTTGGCTGCAATATGATCATATTAACATTTTATGGCCTGAAGTGAGCTATTGCTTTAATAAAACATCAAGTAAAACAATATGAAAGTTATAGTCACATTCCAATTTAAATAGGTTTTTAGTGAAATAATTATATTCACAATAGAATAAGCCCTCCTAGCTACCTGCACATAATGGGGCGGTTGCTATGGGACATAGGTAACGTTAGCATCCATTAGCTGCTAGCACAGGCTATTCTTGCTACTTAAAGCCATAGTGGGTAGTTTCCGCTGCCCCCATTAGGAATTCTAAGAAGAAAACTGTCGGCTTGTCCACTGGATAACAAGCCTTCTGTGACTGTGCACCACCGCCCCCACCTCCCCAAAGATATACTGCAAGTCAAGGTTAATGACCACACTGGATGTATTTGTCATCGCCCTTCAGTTGAGCAGCATGTATTTCTAATGTATCACCGAAACAGTTCTCACATCTAATTACTTTGAATTATGTAGGAGCTTTAATTTGCTTGAAATGAGCCTAATTATTGGATATGTAACAATGACTAACAGAATCACTCATCCTGACTATTTCCACACATACACTGTGTGTGTGTGTGTATGCTTTTAAAAGCCAGAGGAACTTCCTTGCTGTTACACCATTAGCTCCATGAAAGCATCCTTGCGTCCTTCTCTCTGAGCGCTGTCTGTAGCTCTTCCTCTCGACCTAACATGTAACCTGGGCAAACCCCCACTGCTGCAAACTCTGCAGTGTTGCCCCATAAACAAACTAGCTGCAGGAGTATGATCACACAGAGGTACCCAAAACTGAAGTTTTGTTGGCTCACCACAATGTCATTCATGGCAGTGTTTTGGATCCACATTCACACATCAAGAGAAATGATCATTCGGCCTCATTTAGTTTGGTTGATTGGCCCTAGAGTTGGTTTGCCCCTCTGGTGTGGTTGCTTTGAGCAGGAGGGGTATCTTGGGTGCACACCAGAAGCGCATTGAGACCTGAGGTGGTGCTCTGGAGGGGTTTGTTTGTCTCCTGAGTCTGATTTAATGTCTCTTGTAGCCACGTGTACGTTGAGTCTGAGTTAATTACTCCTGTAGCCACGTGTACGTTGAGTCTGAGTTAATTACTCCTGTAGCCACGTGTACGTTGCAATCTGTGATGTCGCAGAACATCTCAATATTAACTCAAGCCACTGTTGATGTGTAATCTCTACGTCCGTGTCCTGATGCTTTCTGCAGCTACAAAAAAAAAAAAAGTTATATTTCTGATCTAGCTGTATGTATGGTGTCTTTTTGATTATTATGTGTATATTTTAACCTGTATTCATTTTTTTTTTTTTGTTGCTTCTTCCTGCCATGGTCTAAAAATCATCTCAGCAAAGGACTACGGTTGAAATTTAGCCGACTGGCTAACACTGGCACATTTCCAGAAATGTTGATTAGTTAGTGTTGTCCTTTATAAATCAAAATACAAATAGAAATATGCAAACTGTAGCAACTTGCAGTGTTTTTTCTCTCACAGACACTGGTCACGCTTGCCGTCACTCTCTCTCCCATAACTACCTGGTCACTTGACTCAACGCTGACTCTTGACTGATAATTTATGGTAAACGTATTTTTTATAGCCAAAGGTTTTTATTGTTAGTATAAAGATAACAATAATAACAGTAGTAGTAATAATAATAATGTCTAAAAACTGATGCTGGATGTTTCAATTTCCTTCCCAAAAGGATGAATAAAGCGAAGTCTAAGTGTAAAGTTGGAGAAAGAAAGGCAGAGCAACGCCACTCCTGTAGGCCTGGGCAATAATTCAATATAATTTATCATCTTTCAATGGAATCCTGTCGTGAAGCTGTATATCTAGATAATCGTGATGTACAAATTTTCTAAATTGATAATAACAAGGACATACCAACTCAATTTTCTCAAAACAAGTTGTAAATGTGTTTTAACTTCACTATATTCTTGTGCATGCATGTAAGCATGGTCAGTATACGGTATAGCTTTATATATTGAGGGAGACCCTAGTGTGGAGCATGCATTTCAGAAAATTACGTTATAATAATAATTACAATGACATTTAAATTACAACATATGAAAGTGATAAACAATTAGGTATAACAGACACAAGAAGATACATAGAAGTCATTTATCAAAGCCTTAAACTGACTCCCAGACTGGACGGAGGCCCATTTTAAGGTGCTTTGTGCCGCATTCCAGGAAAAGCAGTTCAGCTATGCTCAATGAGACTATGAGGGACTGTCGGTACATGTTCCGTTCTGGCAGAACGGGACCCAGGGACCCAGGGACCCAGGGACCCAGGGACCCAGGGACCCAGGGACCCAGGGTAAAAGCCATTCATTGGTCCGAGTGGATAATGGATTCCCATAGAGTCAATCAGAGCACCTCTGTTCTAGGGCTGCAGGAAAATATCCAATTGCAATTATTTTTGACTGATAATGCGATTGCGAAACACGAAACTGGAGGGACTTATCATTTTTGCATCATCCTTTTTATTGAAAAATATGAAAATTCAAGAAATGAAATGATTACAGCGTGATTTTTGCAAGGATCTGTACCAAACAAAGATGTTTTCTTCAGTTTGTAGGGATAGGATTTGACTCTGCAGTGCCACCAATACTTCATTCAGAATGGCTTGACACATATATTATCCCCCCCCGCGATTTGAATATTGCACTAGTCCATACTGCGATTGATGAAAAACACAATCAATCGTGCAGCCCCGATCTCAACCTCAGCTTGAACATGATGTTAAAACCTCTTTAGAGTTGTGATAAACCTGCACACTGTCGCTGACATAGATACAGAGTGCCCCCCACCCCAACCCGGCCCATGTGGTCTCAAAGTCCTAACATGATGTGATAGCTTTATGTTATATTTATTTTAATTAGATAGTTGTGAAAACTGCGTAAATTGGGTTTAAGAACAAATTTGTTCTTAAGGGCATTTGGTGAGTGAGGCAACAATAATAGCAATAATAATAATAGATCAAATAAAAACAATAAAAGCATTGGTACAAAGCTTATTATTATCTGCTTTTTGGCCCTATTTTTGGTGCTTTGACATTATAATTGGTTTAAATAGACTTTTACAACACAGCAGGCACTCAAGTTGAAAGTTGCATTGCAACGTTAATTAAAGTTCAGCCGACTTGTAAAAGCATGCACCACACAGAGACTAACGGGTGGATAAATTTAATGAATCACACGTGTCCTGCACGCTTCCATTAATTACAGCCAAGCGACAGGCTCAATGCTGGAAGACATGATTCAGCCAGACGTGTATGCATGAAAGAAGAAGAAAGAAAAGGGAGTGAAAGTGATGGCGAGGAGGTGACAGCAAAGGCAGAACAGGGGCAGAAATTAGAGTTGAATCTGACCTTTAACCAAATTTAGAGCTAACTGAGAGAGCTCAGAGAGGATAATGCGCGGCGCTACAGGTCCGAGGCGGGACCACGTCTGCTTTGCTAACCTTGGGGTGCACCGTCTTAAGATGCAGGTTTTGACCCCCGCCGAGAGACGTGAGAAATGAGCCATTAACATATGGAAAGCTGCAGCCTTTTGCTGCATGTCATTCCCCTTCTCTCTCCCCTTTCATGTGTACAGCTGTACATAAAGCTGTAATAAAAAGCCCCAAAATGCCAAAACAAATTAAAAAGAAGTAGAAAGTGGCATTAAAAGAAAAGACTCAAGTAAAGTACATGTACCCCAGCATTTGTTCTAAAGTACAGTACTGGAGTAAATGTACTGAGTTACATTCCACCACTGCACTACGATACCACAGCACTAAAGTCATATTATTGCTTTTCCCCCTCAGTATTATTTACATTTCAATTTCTACAATATCATTTCGGCTGCCAAAACGCTTTAGTTAAGAACCCTTATAACTGTCAGTATTCAAAAGAGAGATCCGACAGCATTGATATGAAATAGATGAAAAAGATGAAGTGTAGATGAGGAAACTGTCATTGTCCAAGTAGAGCACGTTAAGAATAATATTTCTCACTGCGTAAATTGGGCTTCATTGACAGTGAAAAAAACTTTCGTTTTCTTTTAAATCCAATTGTGCCGGGCTGCAGAACACGGTGAGGTGGAGTTGGTGGTGCTCTGCACGGCCACAGGAGGATCATAAATAGTGGTCCACTGCTCCAGATGTTGGACGGCGGTTAGCAAAGCACATGCGCTGGGCGATATGGAGAAAATCAAATGTCACCATATTTTTGACCAAATGCCTCAATATTGAGACTGCAACAATATCGTAGTGTTGACTATTGGTGCTTTCACAAAATATTTACACAATGATTGACAATTTTTGATAAATAATCATCAGTAATGTGGATATAATGACTAAGTGGGTAAAGGCAAATAATAGAACAGCAAGAACAGTCTGGTAAGTTCAAGAAATGACATCACTTTACTGTAATGCAGCCTTTAAAACCAGGAAAAAGAAAACACTATTACGATATTACGATATCCAAAATCTAAGACGATATCTAGTCTCATATATCAATATCGAAATTATATATGGATGTATTGCCCAACTCTAGACAGCGGAGATATAAACCTTTTATGCCTTTTATTGGCTGTGTACACACACCAATACCACATTACCTCACTGCGTTACTTCGCCTAACTCAGCCTGTACCACGATAGGTCACCTCTGACCTAAAAGTCCTGATTTTATACGTCAAGATTCACGTATCAAATGTCCATGTCAAAAAAAGATGCTTCCAGTGGCAATTACAAGGCTATGGATCAATATCTGCTGGCACCACACACACTGGGGCTGTATTCAAGTCAATGGCTTGTTGGATTTGAGGGATTTCCAAGACAGTAGATGCATGTTTTTCATGATTTATGGCTTTCAGGGGTTTTCCTGGCTCAGAATGGGCATTGGTGGGGTAGGCTACGCCTGATTCTGTGTCCTGATTCAGACAGAAAGCTATGCATTTGCCTCTCATTTCTGACAATATTATAAACAAAAATGCTTAATATGCTTAAGTAAATGAAATCCCAATCAACAGTACTTTAAAAATCCACAGCGAAAGTCTGACACAGCCAGACTCTGGACGGAAAAACTTTAGCGCTCCTATTTAAGTCTGCTTGTTCAACGGCTGTTTGGTGGATTCCTATTGAAACACATTTGGAAAGGATTACAATTGCTATTTTTTCTTTAAATTCTTGTCATTTCGGGGCTGGTGAATTTCCTTTGGTGCTGGCTAAAACCAAATAACTCTGCAAAAACTCTTCAATGCATGAGAGACCCTGGCCATTAAAGAAGCATGCATCCTGTCCTACTGACTGAGGGGCAGCAGCATGTTGCTACCGGATGGGAGACTTGAGGTGCAAATAGGTCCAATATGAATGTATTGCTTTGTCTAATTTTGAACACTGGAATCCACAAAACTCAACTCTGACCTTTACATCTCATCAGTAGAAAGTCCCTTCCTCACCTTTGACCTCAAAGTTAATGTCCTCCGTTTAAATTTTGCTAAATTGTTCTGTCCGTACGCACACATCGGGTCCTTATATAGCCAAGGACCGGCGTAGGCACACTCATACACACAGCCACCTGCATGCAGGCTTTATCAAAAGCGCCTCGGCTCGGCAGAAAAACACAATCTCGCGAAAAATAATTGGCCTGACACACAGATACACAGCAAGATGGGAAAAGGTGGAAGGTACGGTGAGCTGCCTTCAATCAACTAGAGGAAAAGCGTCACCTGTGCGGGGAAGGGCGGAGAGCTCTTGTTGGAATGGGAAAATAAAAACTATTGCCAGTGGCAAGGTGGCCCGATGTTATCTTTAATATGTAACAAGCTCCGACTTCAGGATCAAGCACACAGTGTGGTTAAAGTGTACGCAGGGAAGGAGCTGTATTCTGGGAGAAGGTGCCATGCATAGAAGTGCTGCGGACTTGTTTCAGAGGCTTACCTGGAACAAAGCTGCCCTGCACCACCTCCTTGTACGCCCACCATCCTTCGTGAATTTTCGGCGGATTGGGTTGTGCTGTTGGGGGTGGGGGAGAAGGAAAAAAAACAAGAAAAACACAGGGAACAAGGATATTAGTTACTTGGATCTGAAATTTAGACAAGGGTTACTTCCAGACGCCCCGCTAAACTACTCAGCAGGATGCCTCGGCCAATAGAGATACACACACACACACACACGCGCACACACACACACCCCTCCCTTGTGATGTGATGACTCCCGCGGCATTAATATGGAAATGCATTCTGTCATGTTGTGCGAGTGAAGGAAGGCCCAGATTAGAGCAGGGTGGTACAGTATAATTGAGGTGACTGAGTAAAGGTCTCGGTTCAGAGAAAAGAGTTGTGACCGAGAGTTGCCCGCCGAGCCTTCGGGATATTGCTTTTTTTTTTTATGCCTCAACTTTTTTTTCCCCTTTCCCGTTCATTCAGCGAACGCGCGGAGCGGGGCTTAATCGAGGGTCTGGAGGTCGCCCTGCTCGCTTGTCTTTAATGGGAGTTGAGGTGGCCGAACAACTCCCCTCCCTCTCAGATCCCCATCCCAGCAGCCTCGCTGCATATCAGCGAGGCTGGTCATGGTCTAGGAAAAGTGTTTTTTTTTTTTTCTCTGGTTGGAAAATCTCTGCTGCACCAGTTTAAAAAAAAAAAAAGGAGGGGAAACAGCAGTTGGCCTCCCGGGAAAAACAAAAACAAAAAACTGTTGAATTGTTTGTCAAAATGATAAATCGTTTCTCCCAATGTGTGATGGTAAATGAACTTGAAGTGGACCTAAATCAGAGCACTGGCCAACCAAGCAGCAGCAGTGAGTGGGCCTTTCCAAGCCGTTAGAGGAAGGCTGGCCCCCCGCCCAGCACTGAACCCTGACCAAACTGCAACACCACATCATTTATTAAGAGTGTATATAGAGTCAGTTTTCCAACAAAAAGCACTCTGGCCATTATACAAAATAGGCATACTTAAAAAATATTAAATTCTCAAAACTGCCGCAGTGATGAAATGATAGGCCTACCACTTTATCCAACATTTTTATGTCTCACTTGAAGAGTGCTGTCATGTTAGTGACCAATTGTTAAAACAGTACTGTGAGGATTTATGTGTGTAGATACCTGATTTGTTTGAAATTCTGTAGATTTAATTGATGTATTCTGTAGATTTAAACTTATTTGCCTCCCTTTTTACATGACTTTTAAAAGGTTAAGTTAAAGTTTATGTAGGTAAAATACTGATTATCCAAACATCTTGACAACAACATGCAACTTAATTGTTAGATTAATCGACTAATTGGAACAAAAATAATCGTGTGATTAATCAATGACAACATTAATTGTTGGGGACAGTCACAACACAAACATCTCCAACAATGCTAACTTAGCAATAAAAGTGTTATAATTTAACCAATGACCCTTAATGACAACAGCCATGAGCATTCAAAAGACCCCCTAGAGTACTGTCACTTTGCTGCCTGTTCTGCCAATCTCCCCAGCCCTCATCTATTTAATGTTTCCATGGCGACTATCCAAATTTCTGATACCATGGAACCAGCTCTGGAATTATTATTATTATTTTTTAAAGTGGCAGACTGAGTCTATAGAAAATGTTTATGGTATTCAGATATACACTTTGTCTAAATGAATGGGATGTTTTGTTTAGCAGAATTACTTTGTGTTGATGTATTAAATCAAATATTTCCTATATTTCTAAGCAGATCTTCTATGCTCTATTCCAGTGGTTCCCAATCTTTTTCAGCTCAAGACCCAAAAGAGAAACTTGGTGTCTCCCCGGGACCCAAATTTACAAAAATACACCATGAATCATTGTAACATCTACATTTTTAAACTGTAGACAAAAGACGGAACAAACTATGAATTTAAATGTATATGAAGTATATTTATTCCATTATAAAAGTAATCAAAAACAGAAAAGATCTCTATTGTCCTCTCTGTGTCTCCGTCCCCTCCCATCGTCCCTCAGGACCCACACCAACATGGTTTTAATAATGCTGACTTGAATTTAATGAGATGTATGTGTCTGATTGAAGATATCAACCAGCTGATCTACCCTAGGTTCGGTTTTTGAAAGTGCCCTTCTGAGGTCATGCTGAGGTCATGCTGAGGTCATGCTGAGGTCATGCTGAGGTCATTCTGAGGTCATGCTGAGCATTTAGTCTGTTTCTGTATTAGTTTTTCAGGTACGCTAAAGTCAAAAAGCCAGATTTTCATTTTACTCTGCCAATTGGTGACCCAATAAAAACGGGTCTGCGACCCATTTTGGGTCCCGACCCTAAGTTTGGGAAACATTGCTCTATTCAATCTGACCGACTATTTGTCTCCCCTGTAACCCCCCCCTCAAAAAATCCTACAATCTCCCCTGGGAGGTACAGTGTGAACAAGAGCCCTTGGGATTCTAGCTACTGTAAGTCATGATATAAAGGAGATCTGAAGGCCGGTGGACTTGATCCTCTTACAAGCTACTGACAACTGTACAGATTCAGTTCTCCCACTACAATGGCGCCGATTACAGCACAAAACGAATAAAAACACCCTTTTTGGATTAATATGCCACTCTCCTCGTTATTTTAGTCTAATTAGAGTGAATGTGAAACAATTCTATCACAATCACTTTTAGACAAATTGCTGCTGAGATACTACAATGATGAATTTGGTGGGGGTAAATTGAGCCGTTCATGATCCCTGTGGGAAAGCAGCAGCACTAATTACAAAATATATTATGAGGAATATGAAATTGAAAATATATAAATGACCCATTTATGAAAGGCAAAGCAAAACAGGAAAGAAAATTAATGCAATTTACAGTGGGACCAATAAAAAAATAGAACAGGGTGTCTCTTTGATACCACTGTCCTCCTTTGTCAAGATGTGATCTAATCTATGGAGGCTGGAGTGTGCCAGACATTTTTAAAATGTGTAATACATATGTATTACATAATTCATTTCAATGCATATAATAGTAATCTGTGAAAAAGCTGTTAAGAATTGAATAATTATATTAGTATATCAATAATGCAAGTGATACTATTTCAAAATAGCCATTTTATTTAATTATTTAGTTAATTAATTGATCGACCAATTATGTTTCATAATCAGATATCTTCCTTAATTTGTCTTTCAGTTATGAATTAGTAATTAAACAATAATTTGAAATCCCAAAGAGCTTATGAATCTTACTTTATATCACTAAATGAAATGCATCTGCCGTGTATGTATATCTCTCTCTCTCTCTCTCTCTCTCTCTCTCTCTCTCTCTCTCACACAGACACACACACACACACACACACACACACACACACACAGATATATACACACACACACACACACACACACACACACACACACACACACACACACACGTATATATACATACATATACATATGTATACATACATACATATACATACATACATACATACATACATACATACATATACATACATACATATACATACATACATACATACACAAAACACAAAACACCTGTTTATGTCATGTCTAGTCTGTTGATGTCTGTCTTCGTTGATGTCTGTCTTCTTCAGTCTGTTGGTGTCTGTCTTCTTCAGTCTGTTGGTGTCTGTCTTCTTCAGTCTGGTGGTGTCTGTCTTCTTCAGTCTGGTGGTGTCTGTCTTCTTCAGTCTGGTGGTGTCTGTCTTCTTTAGTCTGTCTTCTTTAGTCTGTTGATGTCTGTCTTCTTCAGTCTGGTGGTGTCTGTCTTCTTCAGTCTGGTGGTGTCTGTCTTCTTCAGTCTGGTGGTGTCTGTCTTCTTTAGTCTGTTGGTGTCTGTCTTCTTTAGTCTGTTGGTGTCTGTCTTCTTCAGTCTGTTGGTGTCTGTCTTCTTTAGTCTGTTGGTGTCTGTCTTCTTTAGTCTGGTGGTGTCTGTCTTCTTCAGTCTGTTGGTGTCTGTCTTCTTTAGTCTGTTGGTGTCTGTGTCTGTCTGTCTTCTTTAGTCTGTCTGTCTTCTTCAGTCTGGTGGTGTCTGTCTTCTTCAGTCTGTTGGTGTCTGTCTTCTTTAGTCTGTTGGTGTCTGTCTTCTTCAGTCTGTTGGAGTCTGTCTTCTTTAGTCTGTTGGTGTCTGTCTTCTTTGGTCTGTTGGTGTCTGTCTTCTTCAGTCTGTTGGTGTCTGTCTTCTTTAGTCTGTTGGTGTCTGTCTTCTTTAGTCTGGTGGTGTCTGTCTTTAGTCTGGTGGTGTCTGTCTTCTTCAGTCTGTTGGTGTCTGTCTTCTTTAGTCTGTTGGTGTCTGTCTGTTATAGTCTGTTAAAGTAAAACTAAGCATTTTCAAAAAATAAAACTAAACTAGCAAACCCGCTTTAAAAGCTAAAAATAAACAGAATTTTAAAACAGTTAAAAATCAAAATACACTAATGAAAAATGCAAAACTATAATAACCTCGGTTTGGTACTGCCAATTGGTTTCATTTTATCATGGCAAAGAGAATCGTGATATCGATTCTAAGCCAAAAAAATTCATCATATTTTTCCCCAAATCGTGCCGGCCTACTGCTTACCAATAATTATGCGTCTGAATCACTCAATTCCCATTGGCTACCGGCCAACATGGCAGGTAGATTGACAATGTTACCCGCCAATTGCAAAATTCACTCATATTTGATGGGTGGTCGGGTGTTAATTTCAGGCCCTGGTTATACGTATGTGTGTATATATATATCTCTCTCATAAGCGATAGCTAGGAGATGAGAGCCAATCTTTTCGTCTTATCAGAAGAGTGCGAGTGAGAGAGAGAAAGAAGCACAAGGCATGATAACAAGCACTGTCCCATTTCTCACCATGTTTGGCTGTGGCCCCAAAACACACTTTCTGGCATCAGCAGAAAGAAAATGCCTCGGATCTATAAAGGGAAATGCAGACGAGACGCTACAGGACGTGGGATACAGAAAGGGGAGGGTTGATGGATCGCCATTTTCAATTTTTATCGGGTCCCAGAGCTGTTGAGATAGATGGTCTAGGCACAGCACAATGAAGGTGCGGCGTTTAAACTATCAACTAAGTAGTGTGTGAGGTAGAAGATGAGAGGATGCTGCATACTGATAAAAGTACTTGAAAGGGCTTTTCTTATTATGACCTTTCCTCTGGAAATGGAAGGCAATTAAAACAACAGAGTGAAATGTGCTACTAACAGCTACAAGCCCATTCAGGATGAGTCACAGTGGGCCACATGAAGGGTGCAGGACAGAAGTGTGCAAGTCAATTTTGGAAATTTTGAAAGTGCATTTAATAGTCCTAAGCTGACTATCAACAACAAGAATGCCGAGTCACTGCTCGCCTCCATGTGCAGGGGAGATAGTTCTCAAAAGAAGCACAGTTTGACATGAGCTGTGTGCACGAAGCTGCATGGAATCAGTGGAGAGACGACTGCTGCTGAACACAAGTCAGTGCTGTTGGGATGGGTAGGTCTAGGTAGGGCTAGGTACCGATTTCAATACTTTTAGGCACCGACCGAATTGCCTCTAACCTCTTTACAAATTACTTGAAAATACATGCCTAATACATTTCTCGCCTAAATTTTTATCCCCCAAAAATTGCTACAGTTTCCACATCCTTTGGCCCTCTGGGAGTCATTAGGAAGCTAACACTCTCATTTTTTTGTTTCTTGTGTCAGTGTGACACTAGGCCTTACTGACACAGAGCTAAAGAGGTTAGAATAGAGAATTTCTATTTCCGTCCAAGTAAATCATCTGTAAAATGATTAAAAAACACTACTGTAAGCATATTACACGGGCTACATACAAAAACAGTACCCCAACCACATGTCTGAACTTAATACAGAAAAAATCCAGAATAAAATGACTCGGAAAATGGATTTTATTTGAATTTATTTCTACAGATATGTCTGTGTGCGTTTTTCTCATTTCCTTTCAGAAAAAAAGCCCAAAAAGTGCAAAATACAAAACTTCTCAAATAAAAAAAAAAAAACACATCCACATCACTCACACACATACCTAAAATAACTACATGCATAAATTTATAGACATAAATCATTTTAAATTGATAAAATGGTGAAATGTAGGCCTAATTTTTGCTTTGACACAGCTGGAGCCATCACAGGGTTAAAATTTTCTGGTTAAGTTAGGAATCAATCAACTCGTCTTCTTATTGGCTACACAGGGAGGCCGGTTTCATAACATTTAGTCCTAATTGGAAGAAAGCTCGACTTTAGACACTATCGGCGCAGAATCCTTCTGTGTTTCTTTACTTCAAAACATGATTATAACTAACGCTATAAGTCACCTTATGCTTTGTGTGTGGGCTCAATGGAATCATGAGACTTTAAGCTGTCTAATGATGTGCTGCATGAGCGTGTTCATGAAGATTTAATGCTTGCAATTTATGAGTGAAGAACACGTTTTCTCCTGAAATGGAGAAAACGTCCCGGCAACGGGACAAAGCTGCCAGAGAGGCTAAAGTATCAAGTATCGCAAAATGCCTTGTCATTTCATCACCTAAGGAGCAAATTTCATCTGAGTCAGTGAGCCAATCAGCGCGCAGCATGCCTCTACCAAAATCTAACAATGTCTGTGATTGGCTGTCTGACGTTACGCGTCTTAAAGAAACGCAGGAAAAACTCAATGTTACACAGAGACGGCTCACGTAGGTGGAGCTGGAACATCAATAAAAAGATTTGTGCCGTAATATGTGTAATGTTGGAATTTCTTTTTTGTTTGATAAAATTGGTATGGAAGACAAGATATCGGTATCGGTACCAAAGACTTTTAGAACGACCTTAGACCTAAATTTAAGCAGGAGGACGTTTCCCCTCTTCAGTAATCAAGACATTTTTTTACTGAGAAAAAGCACCATTATTATTGGTGACAACTATAGGCATTTTTTAACAGTTGACACAAAATCTAAATGGTGAAGTAAAAAGGCTAAGGTAAAAATGCTGCGGATGGAGAAAGAGGGTTTGACTACTTTTATTTAGATCAGCTGGTTTGAGTTGAGCTGAGACGGGTCTGAACTTGGGTAATAATGGTACCAATCATCGGTTATCATCATCAGCCCTCAATTCACCACAGCTATGTTCAGTTTGAGCCAAACATAGCTATAATGGGATCAAATCAACTGCTTAAATGTGAGCCTACTGAACTGGCCACAGAACAATGGTGAAGTAAATGAGAAAAATCTGTTACCTCCATTCTTGTTAAAGACCCTTGTTAAAACAAGGTTTATTGTTCAGCAGCTACAGGACAGTAAAGGTCTGCCAACTCTGTACATGTCTGGACTCTAAATAGAAAAGCTCCAAGACAGGCCGGGCTCGGCAGATGACAATCTGCTCATCTTGTCAATTCTTCCCAAACTACACATTTTTAGACTGTGACTGGCCCAATGTGTACTTTGTGTTCCTGTCAGCCTGTCACAATGTCAGGCCTCACAGAGACGTACATGGCTGTCTGGCCTGTCAGCAGCTCTTGTCAGCTAACTCTAATTAAATGGTAGACGATGAATGGAAACTTTACAGAACAGATAACAGATACACTTCATTCAAGAGAAGTCTGAGAATGAGCCGATTTGCACTGGAAACGTGTTAAATGTGATGTCTTTAGGCACCATTTACATTACAATGATTTGGTTGAAAAAAACAAAATCTGATTGATCTTTTGCCACGTTTCCGCCTCATTCCCCTGCTCCCCTGCTCCCCCTGCCTCGTTTGGTCAGATTTGGTTGGTTTGTGTTGGGGGTGGGGGTCTCGGTTCACTTCAGGTGAGCACGCAATCCGACCCAAATACACAAAGTCTCCCAAAAACAACATTTACTAGCCTGCGATTTCAACCTTGCACACATTTTATGGACGTTTTCTTTTCAGTCTTACTTTTCTTTTATTTCCTTCCTTCTGTTCTTCATTCCTCTTCACTTTCATATATATATATATATATATATATATATATATATATATATATATATATATATATATATATATATTTTTATTTCCACCTTCCTTCCCCCGCTTTTGCCTTGATATATTTCCTCATGTCTTTCTTAGTTTCAGTAGATATCTGAACATAATCACCTTTCTTTCCACCATTTTCACTCGTACTTCATTTCTTTCTTTAACTAAGTTTATTCTTCAATTCTTTCCTGTCATCTGTCTTTCCTTCTTTGAATTTGAATTGCTTAGCTTCATTTTTTTCTTAATTATTGTCAATATATCTTTCTTACAAATATCAAACCAGACAATAGCCTACGTAAACGTGCCTGACCGCCTGGCCATTCATACATGACGCTTATTCCTCCGCGCCTGTCACAAAGTGATCTCTCTCTCTCTCTCTCTCTCTCTCTCTCTCTCTCTCTCTCTCTCTCTCTCTCTCATAGAAAGAGACAGGATAAGTGGGGAAAACTGTGGTAATTGTAGCCTATATGTGGCTGTGCGTGTGTCTCTCTCTCGCCCTCCCTCTCTCTCTCTCTCTCTCTGTCTTTCAGTCAGTCAGTCTCTCCCTCCATGTGCCTGATCGCGTGTCTCGCTGTGAGAAGTAAAGACTATGAACCTACAGTGAGTACTAGTCCGCTCAACATGGGTAAGGAGAGGCTAGAACCGCGGTACCGACTCATCGAGGATCCAGCAGATCAGACAAGCAAAGCCCATGACGTGTTGTCGCCATAGCAACTGCATGCAAAGGTGATTAGACTGTGTTGAAAGCGCAACTTTTCAAGCTGAGACCAAGAAGCGCTCTACCATAACATTCAAGTTAAAGTGGCGTGAGAAGTGGTTCCACATAGAAACCTAAGGACTCGGCTCTATTAACCTTAGCCTACATGTTTTGGGGATGAATGTAATGTGTTGGTGTCTCTGGTTTTTACATGCTACAAGGGGTAAAGGGGATCTAACTCCATGAGGGAGTGAATAGGTGAGTATATGGTGAAAGAAAAGGACATCATAAGTCTAAGTACCAATCCTCAGAACACAGATGGGATGACTTATATTTTGAACATGAGCAGAAATCTTGCTCATGTATGTTTTCTGGCAGACAGTGACACTATACTCTTCTAACAGAGTACATAAAAAAATAAAAATGCTTTTAATACCGCAGGACTTATATTTGTAATAGAACATTTGCTACTTTGACTTGAGTAAGTGACTTGGGTCTGGTCTCTGCCACTTGACAAAAGAATACTACTTAAAGTTCCCATGGCATGAAAATGTCACTTTATGAGGGTTTTTAACATTAATATGCGTTCCCCCAGCCTGCCTTTGGCCCCCCAGTGGCTAGAAATGGTGGTAGGTACACCGAGCCCTGGGTATCCTGCTCTGCTTTTGAGAAAATGAAAGCTCAGATGGGCCGAGGACATAAGGGCTTGGCCCGCCCAGATACCCCCATGAGAGAGACATCATGGTTTTCAAACGAGCAAAGTAAGACAAGACCACACCCCTAGCCTCCACCTTGCCCCCTCTCCTCAATAGCTACACACTCGGAAATGGCACATACTAAGGAAAGCTCATTGTGGGACTGGCTCTAGTGGCTGAAATTCTGGAAAAAATGGCTGAATTTTAGGAAAGAGACTACAGATACAGTATTAGGGGACCACTAAGGTCTATATAAAAGAGACTTCAGATACAGTATTAGAGGACCACTAAGGTCTATATAAAGAGACTTCAGATACAGTATTAAGGGACCACTAAGGTCTATATAAAAGAGACTTCAGATACAGTATTAGGGGACCACTAAGGTCTATATAAAAGAGACTTCAGATACAGTATTAGGGACCACTAAGGTCTATATAAAAGAGACTTCAGATACAGTATTAAGGGACCACTAAGGTCTATATAAAAGAGACTTCAGATACAGTATTAGAGGACCACTAAGGTCTATATAAAGAGACTTCAGATACAGTATTAGGGACCACTAAGGTCTATATAAAAGAGACTTCAGATACAGTATTAGGGGACCACTAAGGTCTATATAAAAGAGACTTCAGATACAGTATTAAGGGACCACTAAGGTCTATATAAAAGCATCAAAAGAGCACCATGTCATGGGACATTGAAATGATTTTACAGAGCCAACCAAACCAAATTGATAGTGACACAAACCCAGAACCACTTGAGACCCCCATCCATTCGTCTCCCCGTTCCAAACAATGCAGAGTTTTGCTGTAGTGTCATTTTGAAACGAGCAGGATCCACTAAATCCGTATGACAGATGTGGTTGGCTACAGCCTCTCACTGACCTGAATCCTATTTAGCGCAGCAGCAGCCTATTTCATCCTCATACCCGGGAGTCTGGCTGCCAGCCCCCCGACAACCTCCCATGAAGCCAAAAGAGACAGACTCTGTAAATAAACAGTTCATTTTCATACAATATTCAAACTCTTCCATTAATATTCATTGAAGGGCAAAAGCAATCCTGAAGCCCAGCCATGCAAAAAGAGAGAGGAGGGGGAAGGGGGGAGTTTAGTGACAGGGAGCGGGACAGGTACAGGACAGGCACAGATAGAGGGAGGGGGGAGAAATGAGAAGAAGAAAGACGGATTGGAAAAGAGAGATAAAACAGAGAGTGGTGACGTGGCTCCAGAAATTAAACTTGACCTTGCCAACAGCTGTGCTTACTGACTTATGAGGCAATTATCTCTCCTATTGGTGTCTCTCTTTAAAAGCGCCAGCTGTGTGTGTGTGTGTGTGTGTGTGTGTGTGTGTGTGTGTGTGTGTGTGTGTGTGTGTGTGTGTGTGTGTCACAAAGTGAAAGATCTGGCCCCTGAAGACTGAATCAAACCTAACCAATTGGTTTGCTATCTATCTAAAATGCAGTGGGTGCTAGGCTGCCCCGGTGAGACCGTGTCTTCCTGTGCTGGCACCAGCCTCTCATCACAACCTCAAGAAATCACCGCCATGCATATTGTCTAAAAATTGAGAGTCAGAGCTGAGATGGCCGTTACTGATGGTCTGCTAAGACGTTTGTGAGGTAGTTATGAGAGAACATCGAGTGTATGGAAAATTCAATTGAGCAAATTCAATTTTAGCTCTAGCTCAGGCTATCAATGCTAGCTCCCTGACTGGCTTTCACTTGATATGGCTCTCCTGTTTTAGCTGTCTGGTTAGCAGTTTCTCTCCAACAGAGTGTTATCTACAGTAGATCACTCAATTCTTTAAGATAGACTTCACAAGCAGGTTGGCCTCTCAAAAGGCTATAAAATGGATTGTGGTGTTCCTCAAGGCTTGATTTTAGGGCCGAATCTTTTTAATATTTACATGTTGCCACTTAAGACACGTCACCAGGAGACAGGCGTACAGTTCCATAGCTGATGATACACAGCTTTACATTAATGACTCTGACCCAATTGATGCCTTTAATTTTGATATCAAGTGGTGGATGGCAGAGAACTTTTTTTTCCAGCTCAACCAGGAGGAAAAAACTGTAGTCTTAGCTGTCTGGATGGCGGTTTATCTTCAACAGAGTGCAGTGCAATGTGGATTTGGTTCAGTTTTTGTCGCTGTTCTGTAGTTACTGTACTTATTACACATGTCCACGTCTTTAGCTCTATTTGCATGGGACTAGTATAACCTAGGGACCCCTAGTAATTTTTAATAAAAACGAGGTCATTTGTGATCATAATCCCATACAAATCTGCCCTGTCTGTAATTTTACGCAACATATTTCCCAAAACACAGAAGTTGTGTGATAAAATTAGTCCCATGCGATTCAATATCTCTGTGATTTAGGCTCGTTATGGCTGTATTGGCAAATATGAATGAAAGTTTTGGCAGAGCCTTGACATAGACGGGGACAATGTCAGTAAATCTGAGTAAAATACAGATTTTGTTATCCCATGCAAATGTGCCACACAAAACAGACGTGAGGGAGGGGGTTTAAAACAGATGAAGTCCACTGGTAATACTATTTCCAAGCAAATAGGACTTTGGGCTGATATGTTATTAAGGTGAAACAAAGGTCCAAGGTCCAATTTTGATATTAACTAGTTTTCTAACCAATGTGTTCTGGCTTTGAAGGACAGGATAGGTGAAACGATGAAACCTGTCCTGCCAAATCTCTTGCAGCTGCCAAGATAAAAACCTTTGGGAGATGTTTTGGTGCTAAGAACTCGTTTCTGGCTTACACGTCCAAGAAACAGCTGCTGTCCTATTTTATTCACCGCAGAAAACAACTGGTGCGGCAAAGTGAAGGCATCATCCATTGATTTTTTTATTACTTCAGATTTGAAGCCCCATTATTACCTCTCAACGACACACAGACTCCTAGCTCCACAACATTATTCTCCTGAGATGTTACCTGTAAGGGACTGTAGCCCACAGTAACAGAGAATCTGCTGGTCTCAGTTCCTCAGATAACAAGACACAGCCATGGTTAAAATTCACAGTCAGGATTGATTGAGACTGTATTACATTAGTGTTAACCGGGCTGTATCCATTTCTGTGCTGCATTGATTGCTGTGAAGGAACAAAGATGGTTGTCTCTGGTATAATGTAGTTATTTTGTGGTATGTTTCTACAGTGAACTGCAGTAGAATCATAAATTCACCTTCTATAGATCTGATGTTTGTCCATATTGGATTAAAAAGTGAAGCTCAGATACATTTTGTGCTCATACATTAGTGACTGTTATCGACACATCCAGGACGTGTCTGCCCTGTATCAGAACCGGATTATACCATATTTTCAAATTAGGCTGCTGCAAACTGAATTACAGTTAAAGCCACTATGTGTAGGATTGAAAAGTCTGACACCATTAGTAGTATCAAAAAAACACTGTGGCAGAAAGCAATGCACATTCCTCATGGGGAAGTCTCGTTTTTTTCCTACAAACAAATTTTTCTGATGGTATTTTTTTAACGTTATAATGCTTCACACTTTAGCCTCAATAGCAAGCCACTCATTTTGTCTCTAACGTTTGTGTTTTGGCAAACATGTCAACTCAAAGCAGGGTTCGTACACCTTTTCGTGGCCAATTAAAGCACTTTTCAAGCACTTTCAAGGTCTATTTTAAAGCTTTTTCCAGCACCTCACACCACTGTAAATTACATACAAATACATAGTCAAAATTATTATTTAGTGTTTTTGTCACATTAAAAGACATACTGCTATAAACAGCCAAAATTGTGTTTCATAATAGCAGAAGGATCAGATATTTAAGCAAAACATGTTTTTTTTTCAAAATGTATCCCTGTCTAAGTAGACCTGGCTTGCTATCGAACCTTTGAACAGGAATATTTGACAGCCCTTGGTTTTGGGACACATTCTTGATATATCGAAGGTTTGATCAAAATCTGAGACAGTAACAACAACAACCTCAAGAGTCATTATTAAATGTTTCAATATGTAGCCAATCAGATACCTTTTGACTGCAACAGTAGCATAAAGCAGACAGCTAGGGAAGCCTTAACTTAAAACCTGAGATTATTTTTAATATGAAACATGTTAATCACCAGCCATGAAGCAGATTGGTGTGTATGGAGTAAAAGTCAACCATTGGCTACACTGTTGCATGTAGTTCAAAGTCAAGATCATACTATATTAGTTATCTATCTATCTATCTATCTATCTATCTATCTATCTATCTATCTATCTATCTATCACTATATTACATTTTAATTACACTATATATTCTTATTATTTTATTTTAACAAATGGGCCTTACAACTCTCTCTGAATCTGCATCCTTCTCTTCCTCCCTGTCATCTTCATCTTCCTCCTTCTGATCACTCTCTGCCTCTGTCCCTCTCTCTGAATCTGCAGCCTCCTCTTCCTCCCTGTCATCTTCATCTTCTTCCTCCTCCTGATCACTCTCTGCCTCTGTCCCTCTCTCTGAATCTGCAGCCTCCTCTTCCTCCCTCACAGTCAATTCTTCCTTTCCCTCTTCTCTTTCACTTATTTCTCCTTCTGTGGTATCTCTCCAGTCTTCTCCTTCTTCATTTCCCTCCTCCTGCTAGGGGGCAGGTCAGTTGCTCCAGTCTTTGTCGGGATGCAGGGCCGCCACACCGCAGCAGACTCTTTGTGGCATACCGTGATAAAGTTGGTTTTATATTGATCATTGGCTATTTGCCACATTCGAAAAACCTTCCCATATAAAACCAACTTTACCACGGTCTGTGACAGCCCGTCCTCGCTCACTCCACAGATAGCTACAGACGCTGTTCTTGACGTGATTTATGAGAATATTTTGATTGAATGGGTTGCAAAGATCAAATAGAAATTCAAGCATTTTATCCAAAATTCAAGCACTTTTCAAACCTTGAAAACAAAACATCAAAATTCAAGCATTTTCAAGGATTTCAAGCACCCGTACGAATCCTGTCAGAGAAATCCTATTGACGTAGTCACAGTTGAGGAGCTGAAATTTTTTCCTTATAAATCGATTATAATAAATACCATAATCAACCATCAATATTTTACATTGCGTTACATTTAGGCCCGCATGATTTGGGGAAAAATACTGTATGAATCACGATTTTTTTTGCTTAGGATTGATATCATGATTCTCTGCCACAATTTTTTGGACCATGACCAAACAAAACAAATTTGCAGTACCAAACAAAGAGGTTGGGGCATAACGTTCGACCACATCTGGGTTGGGGGTATAGGGTTTGACCACGTCTGGGTTGGGGTATAGGGTTTGACCACGTCTGGGTTGGGGTATAGGGTTTGACCACGTCTGGGTTGGGGTGTAGGGTTTGACCACGTCTGGGTTGGGGTGTAGGGTTTGACCACGTCTGGGTTGGGGTGTAGGGTTCGACCACGTCTGGGTTGGGGTGTAGGGTTCGACCACGTCTGGGTTGGGGTGTAGGGTTCGACCACGTCTGGGTTGGGGTGTAGGGTTCGACCACGTCTGGGTTGGGGTGTAGAGTTCGACCACGTCTGGGTTGGGGTGTAGAGTTCGACCACGTCTGGGTTGGGGTGTAGAGTTCGACCACGTCTGGGTTGGAGTATAGGGTTCGACCACGTCTGGGTTGGGGTATAGGGTTCGACCACGTCTGGGTTGGGGTGTAGGGTTCGACCACGTCTGGGTTGGGGTGTAGGGTTCGACCACGTCTGGGTTGGGGTGTAGGGTTCGACCACGTCTGGGTTGGGGTGTAGGGTTCGACCACGTCTGGGTTGGGGTATAGGGTTCGACCACGTCTGGGTTGGGGTGTAGAGTTCGACCACGTCTGGGTTGGGGTATAGAGTTCGACCACGTCTGGGTTGGGGTATAGGGTTTGACCACGACTTGGCTGGGGTGTAGGGTTTGACCACGTCTGGGTTGGGGTATAGGGTTTGACCACGTCTGGGTTGGGGTATAGGGTTTGACCACGTCTGGGTTGGGGTATAGGGTTTGACCACGTCTGGGTTGGGGTATAGGGTTTGACCACGTCTGGGTTGGGGTGTAGGGTTTGACCACGTCTGGGTTGGGGTGTAGGGTTCGACCACGTCTGGGTTGGGGTGTAGAGTTCGACCACGTCTGGGTTGGGGTGTAGAGTTCGACCACGTCTGGGTTGGGGTGTAGGGTTCGACCACGTCTGGGTTGGGGTGTAGGGTTCGACCACGTCTGGGTTGGGGTGTAGAGTTCGACCACGTCTGGGTTGGGGTATAGGGTTCGACCACGTCTGGGTTGGGGTATAGGGTTCGACCACGTCTGGGTTGGGGTATAGAGTTTGACCACGTCTGGGTTGGGGTGTAGAGTTCGACCACGTCTGGGTTGGAGTATAGGGTTTGACCACGTCTGGGTTGGGGTGTAGGGTTTGACCACGTCTGGGTTGGGGTGTAGAGTTCGACCACGTCTGGGTTGGAGTATAGGGTTTGACCACGTCTGGGTTGGGGTAAAGGGTTTGAATGAATTCTAATTAGCCCCAGTTTGTATGCTCTGCTATGTGGGTGTACTATATATTCTGGGTGTTTACCATTGCACATTAGCCTAGCAGCTAGCGTATAGTCCTTCTGCTTATAGCTTAATAACGAAACCGCATGGTTGCATTTCAGCCTGCATGCACCTTTTGTAACAGAGAAGCTCATATTGGATATATTAGGTCCTGGTTTCTCTCGTCTGCTGTGAGGAGCTGCTGTTCTCAGAGTGTGCGTCGGTATCAAACGCCAAGAGGCGTGACAAGGCAGCAGTACTAAAACGGCTGGGGGTTACACACACACACACACACACACACACACGCCCCAAAGGCTCTATGCAGACACCCAAAAAAATCAGTCAGCACTACTACAGATGAACATTTAATATCTATATTCACATTAGACACCACCACTGACTATCCCTGTAACAATTTGGCCACACTAAAGCATACTGACCATACACTATCCAGTCATATAGGTTTTGACCTAATCTCGTTTCCACCTGAAGTGCTGATTTTACTTCTTCCGACATGTGTTGTGCAGACAGTACTATTTTTTTTACATATTTTGCAGATTAGATGGCTTATGTTTGGGTTGTGTTGGCGTTGACTGACAGCTCTCTTAGAGAGGGCTCCAAAACAACCACTGACAAGACGGCAGCAGTAGGAAACTGAAATCCAGACTTCAACATGTCTCCTCAGAGACCCGAGTGATGCTCCAGACACCATCTTTGTTTTTCTACATATTCCCAAGTCTCACTGTCAATATATTTTCAGGTCAACAACAGAGGAAGTCAGGCATGAACAAAGACTGACAATCATTATTTAAATGTTAAGAGTGTGCATATTGTAGCATTATCATCACAATAACAAAAACTCTCTCTTTCTCTTGAGCCCAAACTGTGTCATTGACGTCAGATGAGATAGACAAACACCACGAATAGGTAAAGATGGATCAACAGAGTAGTGCCGCTCACACTGAACACACACACACACTCTGTTAGCTCACTTCCTCCACTCTGTCCCACTATTCACCTCTAAAACTTTTACGCTACTTTTTCCTCCGATGAGTGCCAAAAAAAGAAAAGAAATACACATTCGGTTGTTAAAGTTCAATAAACGAGAGGTGAAGCACAGAAAGGGAAGCACTCATCAATAATTGAGTGGGCGTATAGAAGGTGAGTCGTCTCTGACCTCAGGTCCTATCGAGCTAAAAGCCATAAAACACTTTGTACCTGCGCCGGTGACGAGACAGTGTACTTACCACAGTGTGTAACAGCTTGGCTCCAGTCCGCTCAGTCTAAGCACACATACAGAGAGAGCCAAGAATAGCTACCAACAGAGTCTACTGCAGGGCCCTCACTGTTATTCAGCCATTATTCATCACATAACAGGGACGCAGTGCAACTTTAAACCCACTTGTCTTTACATATAAGTAAGAAACCTGTGGCTGGGTTGGTTCAGCGGTAGAGCAGCACATGTACTTCGAGGTTTATTCCTTGACGTAGAGGTCCAGGGTTTGAATCTGACTTGTGATGATTTCCTGCATGTCTTCCCTCTTCCTCACCTAACTGTCCTGTCACAAATTAAAAGGTTAAAAATAATCTTTAAAATAAAAGTTAGAAACCTAGGGACTATCTTTGATTCTCTCTAATCTTGGCTTTTAGCCACACATCAGAAATATACCACAAAAACAGCCTTTTATGATTTAAGAACATTGCCAGTGTGTCCATTTCTCTCTCGAGCAAACACAGAGACAATGTATGATTTTATTACCTGTAGCGTGACTATTGTAATGCATTACTTTCTGGTGTTCCTGGGCAAAAATATTGCTTAATTACAATTATTACAAAACTCAGCTGCACAGGTGCTGACAAGGACATTACACTCATTTTTAGGTCTCACAGACAGTAGAATAGTAACCATAACACAAAAGTCACACTCAAGTCGTTTCTGTGAAATACTTTAAATGAGTACGTAGTCCCGCTCACAGTTGAGTAAGTGACCCTTAACGTGGCCCAGGACACATATGCGTACACACTGCCGGGGTTAAACTCTTGGAATGAACCTACGCTCCAAAAACAGGAGATTTTTCTCCAACATTGCACGAAGCGAAATTCTTCTCACATATCATTTACATTTCAGCAAATATCCACAAAAGGAAAGCCGTGCTGCATTAGCTACTAACACTGTCTGTTGATACTGTCACCACGGCTGGTCAGACAACACGTGGATTACTCATTAGATTGAAGAAAAGTCTAAATTGAATGATGTTGTGATATCAGTTTAGTACTGTAGCGGAGGTAGAGTTACTCCTGTCAATCTCCCTATTCTTCCCCTATGTATACGGGGAGAACTTGCATAACCTGGTTATTCACTAACCGAGGTAAGACCATACCCTGGTTACTGCTGTGAATGATGCAAATGCATCCACTTGGGTAAAAACTTTCAATATAGCTTAACTTAAACCATCTCTTTAACTTCATATACACCACATACACTAAACATGTGACAATATCAGCTTTTTTCCCCAGATTGAAGAATTGACCAAACACCGTATCTCCGCTGTGTGTTGGCAGATTGTGTATTATTCCAGAAGAACTGGTGACATGGCACCAAAACAGAACAAAACAAAAAAAAAAAATCAGATACTGTCACAGAAAGAGAAGGAAGACAGAGTACAGCCTGGATAAACAGCAGCTCTCTGTATCAACCGCCCACTTACTGTAGAACACACTCTCCCTCCCTCCCTCCCTCACACACCCACTTCCTGCAGCAGGACACACATCTGCACAGGATTATCAGATTAGCAGCTGGAGATTTTCCCTGTGTGTGACGGAGAGTGAATTGGGGCACTTGGATGGTGCCGTTGGTGGCCATGAAACCTCACTGTCCACCTGCAGTACGATGCTTCCAGTCTTCCCGTCCCCACTGTCTCTGCCAGACACTCACACCCACTCACTCTCTCTCTCTCACACACACACACACACACACACAGTAAATAACAGCTGGCGTAGAGGTCATCTCACTCCAGCTGGTTGATAGACTTCAGATTCCTGAGCTACAGCTGCTTGGGGACAGGCATGGTGGTCACTCGCATACACGCAAGACATTGTTAATACTATATACTTGTGAGGACTTCTTGGCATCACTAAATCTTCAATCCCAAAAATTCACCATAAACATCGTCTCAAGTAGTAAATCGACGCATTCTCATGAACGGGTTTGTGTGATTTCGTACGAAACCTTATGAACAACAATTTGTATGATATCGTACAAAAGAGCGGCGACCGCCCACTGGTCACGTGACAAACTGTCACATGACAAATAACATTAGCTGCTGTTGGTGACTGTGAGCCAGGTACAGGGCACCGTGGGTTTGCTGCAGTCTACCTCCACCTGTTCTTCTGAGAAAGCATACTGTACATAGGCATAAATCCCAGGGGGGGTCAGCTGCAGTTAAATATATATCCTCTGTCCCAGATAAAACTTAATATTTATGTGGAGGATGCAAGATCATTTTAGAATTATGATATGTCCAATTTAGTGACATCATTATAAGAACTGATGATTATGGAAACATTAACGTCACTGTGTCCCGGATAGAAAGAACTGAGGAACAGGGAGACCAGGGACAGTCTGGTGTAGAGTCTCAGGTAAGGAACAGGGAGACCAGGGACAGTCTGGTGTAGAGTCTCAGGTAAGGAACAGGGAGACCAGGGACAGTCTGGTGTAGAGTCTCAGGTAAGGAACTGGGAGACCAGGGACAGTCTGGTGTAGAGTCTCAGGTAAGGAACAGGGATACCAGGGACAGTCTGGTGTAGAGTCTCAGGTAAGGACAGGGAGACCAGGGACAGTCTGGTGTAGAGTCTCAGGTAAGGAACAGGGAGACCAGGGACAGTCTGGTGTAGAGTCTCAGGTAAGGAACAGGGAGACCAGGGACAGTCTGGTGTAGAGTCTCAGGTAAGGAACAGGGAGACCAGGGACAGTCTGGTGTTGAGTCTCAGGTAAGGAACAGGGAGACCAGGGACAGTCTGGTGTTGAGTCTCAGGTAAGGAACAGGGAGACTGGGGACAGTCAGGTGTAGAGTCTCAGGTAAGGAACAGGGAGACCAGGGACAGTCTGGTGTTGAGTCTCAGGTAAGGAACAGGGAGACCAGGGACAGTCTGGTGTAGAGTCTCAGGTAAGGACAGGGAGACCAGGGACAGTCTGGTGTAGAGTCTCAGGTAAGGAACAGGGAGACCAGGGACAGTCTGGTGTTGAGTCTCAGGTAAGTGTGTTGAGCTTAGTTCATATTTTTGGATGCGTGTAGGTCAGGTTTATCTAATTTACATTATGATCGGCTAATTTAACTAGTGTACAAAAGCATTGTATTTATTTTAAATGGGGACACTTTTTCAAAATAAGTCATTATGTTTTGAGGTATTTTTTTGGCTTGATTATCATAAAAATAAATAAATGGTTTTAAAGAAGAATATTTGACAATTTAGTCAACACTGAACAGAAGGCTAATGGTACAGTCCCCATGCTCCACTAATGATAGTATTAAGGCTTTCCTCTGTGTACACATATCCTCTACAAGTATAATTGCGGCTGCATTATTTGTTTTCCCTTCAAAAATTGCTCTTCAGAAATTGTATGTTTATTGTCCCCCCCCATCTGTTAGATGAGATTTACGCCCATGAGTCATTAGCACGACAAGAAGAGGTGGGTGTTCCCTTCTGGCGAGGCGTTCCGAAACCCCCATCTATATCTCTCTGGCATAACCCTTGTGTTGTCTTCCCGTCAACCATGAAAAAAAAAAAAAAGGTTTTTCTTCAACACCATTATTGCTTTTTCCCAACATGTTTGATACTTTTTCAATGTTGTGGGTGCTTTTTTTGAGGTTTTTTTCCAAAATTGTTTGATATTTCTAATGGTGACATTTTCAGTGCTTATTTCGAAGGCCCATTTTTTGTGATAAAAACAAAAATCAAGTCAAATTTGACCCGAGGACAACACGAGGGTTAAGGATGTCAAGTTCTTTCTTAATTAAGAAAACATAATTTTACCAGGGAAAGGCTGTTCCAATACATGTTCTCAAAAACATAATTGTTTCATAAACTACTTTAATTCTTTACCAGCCTTGCCCCATTTGCTTATTTTTACTCACTTTTATTTAATCAAAAGAGATGAATAATTGATTTCTATTATTGTTTATTTACCCTTTACTTTAGCAGAGTGTACATTCATTGTTTACTACGTACTGTACATATTACATTTTATTGTCTTATTTAAAAAACAGGGACTCAGGGGTAGAGCGGTCGCCTGCCAATTGGAAGGTTGGTGGTTCGATCCCTTGCCCTGCAGTCCCGTGTCAAAGTGTCCTTGGGCAAGACACTGCCCCATCGGAGTGTAAATGTGTGTGAGTGTGTATCTGTTGAGCAGGTGTCACGTTGTACAGCAGCCACAGTGTGTGAATGGTGAATGGTTCCTGTGCTATGGAAAAGAGCTTTGCGTAGTCGTCTATAAATACTTTACATTTACATTACAGACTCAATGTCAAGCACCGTTAACTGTTAGAAATCTCACTTTACAACCAGCAGCCATCTTCTTATGTCAGCATAGGCAGGGCTTGAGGAAAGCCCCGCATGCATTAAACATAACAACACACAATGAAAACACATAAAACATTACAGGATCATAAAATATCAAGATACTCCACAAATGTTTGAGACGTCAACTAATTCAGGGATCATTTCCAACATTTCCAGCCAGAGAGATGACAGATGCCTCATGTCGTATGACCAAAAATGACCCAAAAAATTATATCACAGTATTGTTTTCTAGATTCTGGCAGTTTCACGGCATATCACCTTATTTTCCTTCTTTTGCTTGACTGGGTCTTTGTATATGTAATGGCTTTGTAATGGCTTATTTTACTTATTCTACAGTAGTGTCGGAATATAAAAAGAAACGTTTCAATGTCATGTTCACGAGAAGCTTTGATTACTGAAGGGCTTGCTTTACATAATAACTTTATATGAAGGAGAATGAACAATGTTCATTTTCCTTCATATAATGGAATTATATAAGGTTTAATAACGTTATGAAGGAGAAGGAGCATTATACAATAACGTTATATGAAGGAGAATGAATATATATTATGTGACAGAGAATGCATTAATACAAAATAGTAAAATAAACTTAATTCAATACTAAGTTTAACATGCTTCCTTTTCAAAACAAGAAATATTAGTAAGGTAGTAAGGTCAACACGACTTTGGCCTCAGGTAAGCTAGGCTAGGCTACTGAGCGTAGCTCCGCTGTCAGCCTCCTTCGCTGTCTGAATGATGTTAGTAGGTCAGTGGACGTATTTCGGCGAGGCCAGACATCTTAAATCCAGCGTTTTAATCATCGCTCTGAACTCGGCGGTCTGTAGCGGGACCGTAGGTGGTTCGTCATTGTGTTGCTCCGCGGCATGCTCGAGGTGACAGTAACGTCAGCACGGCAGAGTAACGTCAGCACGGCAGAGTAAACGTCAGCACGGCAGAGTAAACGTCAGCACGGCAGAGTAAACGTCAGCACGGCAGAGTAACGTCAGCACGGCAGAGTAAACGTCAGCACGGCAGAGTAAACGTCAGCACGGCAGAGTAAACGTCAGCACGGCAGAGTAACGTCAGCACGGCAGAGTAAACGTCAGCACGGCAGAGTAAACGTCAGCACGGCAGAGTAAACGTCAGCACGGCAGAGTAACGTCAGCACGGCTAGCACGGCAGAGTAACGTCAGAGTAACGTCAGCATGGCAGAGTAACGTCAGCACGGCAGAGTAACATCAGGACGGCTAGCACGGCAGAGTAACGTCAGGACGGCTAGCACGGCAGAGTAACATCAGGACGGCAGAGTAACGTCAGCACGGCAGAGTAACGTCAGCACGGCAGAGTAACGTCAGGACGGCAGAGTAACGTCAGCACGGCAGAGTAACGTCAGGACGGCACAGTAACGTCAGGACGGCAGAGTAACGTCAGCACGGCAGAGTAACGTCAGCACGGCAGAGTAACGTCAGGACGGCTAGCACGGCAGAGTAACGTCAGGACGGCTAGCACGGCAGAGTAACGTCAGAGTAACGTCAGCATGGCAGAGTAACGTCAGCACGGCAGAGTAACGTCAGGACGGCTAGCACGGCAGAGTAACGTCAGGACGGCTAGCACGGCAGAGTAACATCAGGACGGCAGAGTAACATCAGCACGGCAGAGTAACGTCAGGACGGCAGAGTAACGTCAGGACGGCAGAGTAACGTCAGCACGGCAGAGTAACGTCAGGACGGCAGAGTAACGTCAGCACGGCAGAGTAACGTCAGGACGGCAGAGTAACGTCAGCACGGCAGAGTAACGTCAGGACGGCACAGTAACGTCAGGACGGCAGAGTAACGTCAGGACGGCAGAGTAACGTCAGCACGGCAGAGTAACGTCAGGACGGCTAGCACGGCACAGTAATGTCTGCACGGCAGAGTAACATCTGCACGGCAAAGTACCGTCAGCAATGGTTCCGAATGTTGTGTAATCAAATACACCAGTATGGTGGTACATTAAAAATTCATATAACAAAAATATACACTGGTTTTTGGTGTGAACCAAATGTCATTCAAACATTTCTTTTAAAAACATCTGGTGAGACCAACTCACAAAACAAATAGAAATAAGAGAAATAAGCCCTAGCGACGAAGACATTAACTTCCTGTTTGTTGCTCATGGATACAGAGCTGTAGGTAAGATGGAAGCAGACCGAGAACAGCTTTATGAATGAATATATGCAAATGATTTAGTCCCCAAGTGGACAGTAATTGTAATCGTGCGACACACATTGGCAGCGTTGTGTAGCATTGCGTCATTTAACATGAGTCATTTCATCCCCATAGCACACACCGGACACGTCATGAAGACAGAGGAAGTAATCAAGTAAGGAAGTACTGATTGGTTGCAGCCAATAGGATTGGCCATTGAGAACCGGTTCCATCTTTCAAAAACTACGATTCCAAGGGAATTTTTGCAAATCCCACTACAGGCTGTAGGTGGTGCAAGAGGAGCTGGATATGTTTTTAAATTACCTGCTTCATGTAGTTTTACTCAACCATAGGGTCAGTTTCAGCAAATATGACAGAAAGTTATCGGAATCGAGAAACAATAAGAACCGGAATCGAAAGGAAGAATCGGAATTGGAATCCAAACGATGCCCAACCCTTGTAGCGATGTGATAAAACTGATGCTTTCTGTAAAGGTGACCAACATTAACGCTACATTATGTAAGAATTTCTCCCATCTAGCAGTGAAATTGTATATGACAACCAACTGAATATTACTTTGTAGCCCCTCCCATTCCTGCGGTGGCTGGACGCAATATTAGCATCTGTAAAAGATTCCTTCCAGTGTAATAATAATTTTATGTTATTTTGGTACTATTTAATTGCTAACATCAGGTTCCCAAACATATGCAAGCTAATGCTAATAAAGTATCAGTGCTATCGTTATTCTGTATATAATACGAGATTAATAGTGTGAGGCAATGTTTACAGCGCAGGAGAGAAGCAACGGAGGTTTGTATGTTTAACCTTCATGTTGTCTTTGGATCAAATTGACTCGTTATTCTAGATAAATGTTCTTTATAATTCCACAAAATAACATGATTGATTCCACACAACGCTCTTTGCCAAGTACAAATCTCTACTTTCATTCATTTTGGGGCGTCTTATTCAATTTTATAGCATTTGAAAAGAAATTGAAGTGGTTCTGAAATAGTATTGAGAGTAAAAGTTGACATATTCCAGTCTGTGATTATCATCAACATCCATTCCTTTAATTTTAGTCTCAATAATTCCTAATTTCTGCTTTTCTAACTCAAACATTTGGTATAATTTCCTATAAATGAGGTTTATTGACCATAAATTCCAAAATTACTGTAAAACTAAAGTTAATAAGTTAGTGTTACGTAGTGTTAAATGTAAAAAAGTGACAAACATTGAAAAAAGAGTCAAAAGTGTTGAAAAAAGGGACAAAAATGTAAGAAA
The DNA here is from genome assembly GCA_013375575.1 of Percina caprodes. Taxonomy (NCBI): domain Eukaryota; kingdom Metazoa; phylum Chordata; class Actinopteri; order Perciformes; family Percidae; genus Percina; species Percina caprodes. The sequence continues at coordinate 581,992 of JABXJD010000220.1, forward strand.
AAGTTAAAAACATTGATAAAAAGCTTCAACAAAAGTGTTGATTTTCAGGAAGACAACACAAGGGTTAATTTAAGTTTAACAAGTTTAACAATGTCAATGAAACCGAAATGATCTCTTAGTATCTCCATGGTTACACTCGGCCGTTCTAGATCTAGTTCTACATGATGGGAGTTCTCTCCCAGGGACATCACGACACTTATGATTACGTTTATGCTACAAGGTAGAAAATCCTTTTTTTCACTGACGCGAGGAAAAGTATCCTAGACGTCGCTCTTGCGTTATGTACAACCATTCTATATTTAGCCAATTTATTATTATGTATTCTGAATGATTCTGAATGGCAGATTCTGTGCTTACGAGAATACTTTGATTAGTTGGTGGAAGTAATTACACATGGAACACATATTTGTGAAAGAACAAGTTTTTTTCTAAGAATCAACTCAAAATATTACACAATGGAGCTTTAATGGTGGGAAATTGGATAATGAGTATTCAATAGTTAACAGTGCAAACATGCTCTATCAATTTTTTTCAGCCCATCTACTTGAAAAAGTTCTAAAAAAATGATTTAAAAAAAAAAAAAAAAAACACTGTAGAAGCAAGCAGACTGCACCGGTTATATCAATATGTCAGATACATATTTAATCAACACATCATATTTGATGCTGTTCATCGCATTTTCAGGTTGTAGCTACAGGCTATGAACATGAATCAGGCTAACACTCAATATTTGGATGAAAAATAAGCTTCAAAGAAAAGCTTCAGCTGAGCGCTGGAAGCTTTCATTAGATAACAAACTCCAGACTTGATTCAGATTTATTAAAATAACTTATTCATCTCCACTGTTGTAGAAATGAGGACTAGAGGCCGATACAGATACAAATATTTGGTTATTTAAAAATTTGATATTCCAATATATGTGTATATTTAAATTAAAAAAAACACTCCAGAAATGCAAAACAAAAACAGATTCACCTACCATTATAATTACCATTATAGTTATTTATGAGTTCTCACTAAAATATATGATCATAATTTGTTTTGTCACAACAGAACATCAAAATATATTAAAGTTCTGACAAATAAAATGGATAAAAATCCACATTTAAACTATAAAACTAAAAGAAATAATCAGTCAGCTGTATACTACTATCCCTGTATGTGCGGGATATGACACCACGTTGTGGTATTTCATTTTGAGATTATTTGCCATTGAAGTGCATATAAGTGCCATATCCATGGTATCCATGGTATTGATTATTGTGTTTTGCTTTGTTGTGCATGCACCCTGCTCGGCAGTGTATGCAAGAAAGCAGCACGCCGACACTGACCAGACGGCCGTGCACAAGTGACTGGGCACTGATTCAGGGAGAAACAGTGCAGGCGCCATGTGCTACTGGGGTTTGCAACATGAGATACATCCACTCAGAGCAGAGGAGGGAGTGATTACAGGCGTCCTTAGTAGCACGGATGTTTGCCCAGTGGCATATGGCCGGCTGGTGGAGACACGTGTTATTGTCACGAATACAACCCCGGCCCCTACCCTTGGTTTCATCATCCAAATTCAATTCCTAAGCTTTTCCCTGAGGACACTTTTTTTTTTTTTTTTCTCTCTGAAGGTAACGTGGGATTATCCGCGGCGGTCAGTCACAGTTGCTCACAGAATGAGTCTTACCGTAGGGGAAGCAGAGGCGCCGATGTCCCTGGCAGCAATCAGGTGTTGGTATTACTTTGAAAATGTTAAGTCAGGCGTTTTGGTGGAGACTTCATTACGCCAGTTGCAATCTCAATGCAGAAAAACTCAATATTGAATCTCAGAATTGTTCAAAACGCCTGTCAAAACATGTCTTGTGGCACTACAGCTGACAACACAAAAGTCTCTAATAGCATGTGAGGGGGAATTCTCAGGTGATCTATAGGTGAGCTGTATGATAAATAAGCATTAGCTACATAGTAATATAAAAACATAATTTTTACTGTTTTGAGAAGACACGTCCTGTGTGGATATCTTGGACCTCAGTGTAATTGGTTAGCATATTTCTTTGCTACAGTCATGCAAAACTACCATTGCATTTACTTTCGGAAGACAAAAGAATTGACTGACGTTTCAGAAGACAGGGCATTTACATACTTTATATTCATATTTTGTTAAACATGGTTTACCCACCCCATAAAAAGTCAAATAAAAGTCTGAAAAATGGACTGGAAGCACATCTACCCTCGTCCTTCACTGAGAAATTCTGTATCTGACTTTGCAACGTCTGAAAAAGTTTAATTTTTCAGACAAGCTGATTTGGTCTTAGAGGCGCATTAATAAAAACAAAAAAAGAGAATCTGTCCTTTGAAACCAATCTGTCACAGTGTGGGGAATAGAAGGATTTCTGCTGAGGAGTTAAAAAGAAGGCATTTCTATGTCTGAACAGATGGAGAACAGCAGACAAAACTGTTTACCTGGCACATTATGTCAAATCCTGTTTAGAACTGACGTTATTTTTAACACTTCTGGGCACAAGAAGCATACCAATACAGCAGGGGGAAAAGATATAATAGAGAAAATGTAAAAAAATTATAATAATCCTCTGAATGTGTGCTCACAGCACTACCCCAACAACATATTCCTGCTCTGGCCTTTTGCCAGACAAGAAATAAACTGTGTAAAAGCACACACAACAAGTCTTTATAGATCTCGCCACACCTGGAGTCCACCAAAAATCAATCCTATTTCCACAGGAATACCTGAAATAGACAGACTCTTCAGTATATTTGCTTGGTTTGGTCTTCTTTTCTGATCTTGGATTTGGTCCTTAGAGCCAAACACAGCCTGGTCCGTGTTATACTAGGGGTGTCACGATTCTCCAAATTCTCGATTCGATTCTCAACTTTTACTTCTTCTCTTTTTAAAGCACAGGTTGCTTTGCCATTTTTAGACTAGACATGTATGTAATATAATACCTGACCTTTGTTCGCAATGTACCAAACTACATTGTCAATTGGAACCAAGACCATTTCTCAAAGTAAAAAGAAAAAAAAAAGGTTTCCCCGACAACCCTGAGGGCAGACGCTTCGCACCACGGAGTTTGGTGTTTGACGCCCCAAACGTCGTCTTCCAGGCAGCGCACGGAATAAAACACAGAACGTCTCAGGTTACGTATGTAACCTTTGTTTCCCGAGAAAGGGGAACGAGACACTGCGTCGGTTACGACACTATGGGAACGCCTTTAGTGTCGTAACCGACGCAGTTCGAGTTCCCTCGAAGGGGAACGTCTCAGGTTACGTATGTAACCTTTGTTCCCCGAGAAAGGGGAACGAGACACTGCGTCGGTTACGACACTAAAGGCGTTCCCATAGTGTCGTAACCGACGCAGTTCGAGTTCCCTCGAAGGGGAATATATAGTACACACACATAGCAGAGCTTGCAAACTGGGGCTTATTTGTTAACAACGAACACTGCCGACATAACTCACTGGAAATCCAAAATGCTTACTTGTGCAATGTAATGTAATGCAATGTAATGTAATGTAGGGTGGATTGTATGTTGTATGTGAATGTAAAGTCTATGTGTTATTGATGTTTACAGCAGCCTTATGTAGCACTGATGCCCAAAACAAATTTCCCTCAGGGGACAATAAAGTTGATCTTGATCTTGATCTTGCTTCCACACATTCACACACACTTTGGTGAAAAAGGACGGGGCTCAAGTTCTGTCGGTGGGTCTCCCGCATCTGCAGTATCTATGCTATCTTTTGACTGCTCTAGCTGAGTTACAGGTTGACTGACTCGCAGCACTTCAATGCTTGACAAGCCAACCAGACGTGACGGGGGACGGGGGGGCAGTATAGATGATTCCATTTCTTTATTGAATATTGTGACTTAATGTCGTTCGTGACACCCGTATGTTACGTATGTTATGACAGTTATATCTCCCAAAAGAACCAACCAGAAATACGGAAGCTCTAATTATCAAAAAATCTGGAACCAAGACTAAATCACTGCCAAATATGCCACATATTTTGTTCCTTATTCTTTTGAAGAAAAAAAAAAAAAACTTCATTTGAGTTGAATAAATGCAACGGGCCATAACATAAAAGACCATACACATTTACTTCAAATCATGCAAACTTGGCATCACAACTGCGTCACAGATCATTTGATATGGTTACTCATGACTTGTATGAAAGAACTATTTTAATTTTGCCATACTACAGTTACCGAGTATAACTATACTAACAGTCATGTGGGAAAAAAGTGGTGTTAAAGCTATAGTCCAGAGTGGATATGACACAGATGAAACATTCATATTAGAGCCCAACTCATGAAGGATTTTTAAGGCTGATACCAATACAAATTTTTGGTTATTTAAAAATCCAATATATATTCAACAAAACATCCAGAAACGCGTTAAGAAACATAAACAGATGGTGGACAAACTATGCGACGCTCATAACATGGTTGACAGTCCGCTTTTATTTTTTTAAATATTCGCTTATCAGAATAATTTATTTGTCATTAGAAATGATTCTGATAAGTGAATATTTTTAAAAATGCCGATTATAAATGCCAATACCGATAGATTGGGAAATGCCTAATATCGGCCCGCCAATATATCAGTCGGGGCTCTAATAGGCTGTAAAGAGGCCCGGGTTTAACTCTGACCTTTGGCCCTTTGCTGCATCTCATTCACCCTCTCTCTCATTTTCATGCCTTCATCTGTCCTGTCAAAAATAAGCCAAAAAATAATATATAAATAAATATATTCTAACTGTGTGTATGTCAGTGATGGGACATGTTTGGATTCTGTCTGACGGCATGCTGGCCACAGTCGACTTTGAACCCCCGGTTTTTAAAATAACGATTGGAGCTCATTCTGTTCAGAAGATCACCTAAGGGTGATGTCCCACAGAGCGCCCGAGGAGTCACTCTCGTGGTCGCTGTCGTCGGAGCGATGTGACGCTTTGCTTCTAGATTACATCGCAGATTAAGAGTCTTGGCTCTGAGGAGACTTTTATGTCCACGATGCATGCTCAACTGTGCAAGATAATAGCCTGCCTCGAAGTCTGGATCAGCTGCGTTATCACGCCTGGAGATGGGCGACAACATCCAAAGCATTACCAAAGTCATTTCACTATGAAATGAGACTCACACAACAAATACAAAGGACACATGACAACAACAAAAAAAAGATAGGGGCCCACCTGCGATATATTGCAACCCACTGTGATTTGGATATTGCAGTACAATTTCGATAACATTGAGATTAATGTTGTACTCTTGGTTAACGCATGTACATACGAACATGTACATAAGTCCCTGATGGGGCTGGGGTGCTAATATGGCACCGGTGCCCGGTATCTACCGAGCAGGATAACAACATGGATTTTGGTGCCTCATTACGGTGCCACCTAAATGTCTGCGCCAGAACCCGACCGATGTATCGGCCGATATTAGGCATTTATAATGGCCGATAACAACCCTGTTAGTGCATAGTTTGTCCACCAGAGGACGCTCTACAACGTCCCTGTTAGTGATGGTGCTGCATAGTCTGTCCACCAGAGGACGCTCTACAACGTCCCCGTTAGTGATGGCGCTGCATAGTCTGTCCACCAGAGGACGCTCTACAACGTCCCTGTTAGTGATGGCTGCATAGTCTGTCCACCAGAGGACGCTACAACGTCCCTGTTAGTGATGGTGTTGCATAGTCTGTCCACCAGAGGACGCTCGTCCCTGTTAGTGATGGCGTTGCATAGTCTGTCCACCAGAGGACGCCTACAACGTCCCTGTTAGTGATGGCGTTGCATAGTCTGTCCACCAGAGGACGCTCTACAACGTCCCTGTTAGTGATGGCGTTGCATAGTCTGTCCACCAGAGGACAACGTCCCTGTTAGTGATGGCGTTGCATAGTCAGAGGACGCTCTACAACGTCCCTGTTAGTGATGGCGTTGCATAGTCTGTCCACCAGAGGACGCTCTACAACGTCCCTGTTAGTGATGGCGTTGCATAGTCTGTCCACCAGAGGACGCTCTACAACGTCCCTGTTAGTGATGGCGTTGCATAGTCTGTCCACCAGAGGACGCTCTACAACGTCCCTGTTAGTGATGGCGTTGCATAGTCTGTCCACCAGAGGACGCTCTGTCCCTGTTAGTGATGGCGTTGCATAGTCTGTCCACCAGAGGATGCTCTACAACGTCCCGTTAGTGATGGTTTTGCATAGTCTGTCCACCAGAGGACGCTCTACAACGTCCCGTTAGTGATGGCGTTGCATAGTCTGTCCACCAGAGGACGCTCTACAACGTCCCGTTAGTGATGGCGTTGCATAGTCTGTCCACCAGAGGACGCTCTACAACGTCCCGTTATAGTCTGTCCATGCCGTTAGTGATGGCGTTGCATAGTCTGTCCACCAGAGGATGCTCTACAACGTCCCGTGATATAGTCTGTCCACCAGAGGATGCGTCCCGTGATGCATAGTCTGTCCACCAGAGGACGCTACTTAGTGATGCCGTTGCATAGTCTGTCCACCAGAGGACGCTCTACAACGTCCCCGTTAGTGATGGCGTTGCATAGTCTGTCCACCAGAGGACGCTCTACAACGTCCCTGTTAGTGATGACGTTGCATAGTCTGTCCACCAGAGGACGCTCTACAACGTCCCCGTTAGTGATGGTGTTGCATAGTCTGTCCACCAGAGGACGCTCTACAATGTCCTTCTTAGTGATGGTGTTTTTAAATAACCAAATATTTGTATCGGCCTTAAAAATCCTTCATCGGTCGGGCGCTAATCTGCGCTGCTCTCTGATACAGATGTTAGAGGAAACATTGCTGTCACGCTAGTAACCACTTCCACCTTTCACATGGATGGGCTTACATCTTACACTTAGCAGCAAGTACCGTTAGCATAGCATTAGCTAGCAGCTGGAATAACCACGTTTAAATTCTGAGAGCTTAACGGTGTAGAAGCGCAACTGTAATTCACTGGAGAGGATTCAACAGTCTGCCGCTACAGCTACGAGCTCAAAGACACAAACTAGCACGATGGTCAATGCTGTCTGAAAACGAGACAGACGTGACTGAATGGTGCGTTCACTTAAAACTGGTGAACCTCGTGGTGCATTCATAGTTCTTGTTTTCCTCTTTTAACAACAACAACAACAACTTACTGGTGAAAGAAGTTATAATTGTTATAAGGAAGTAAGTTATTACATTTTTCATTTAAATTCCCCTCCTTATTGTGCTGATCTCAAAATGGATCTGATCCGTGACTCAAATACGTGATCCGATCCGTGAGATCTGGTATCCATGGCACCCCTATTTGATGGGAAATTATATCGCAAGTCATTATCTGTGTTTCATTATTAAAATGTGTGGAATAGTTACATAATAAATGAATAGCCCCAAATATAGTCAGTTTCAAACATGGCAACCTGATGCTGATGCTGATGCCTGGTTGCCAAGCCAACAACCACATAAAGACATTGATTCCAGGTCAGGGAGCCAATCAGCATGCAGCTAATTGCTACTGTCAGTCAATAGTAATCACAATATGAAACAAAATGTTGACCAACCTTTGTCAATAACCTGCTAAACGCATGGAAGGAAATAATAATTTCTGTATATTAATTCAAATTTTCATTGAAATATTAATATAAATATCAAAGAAAAATTATTATAGTGTTATTTCTGCGAGGATCTGTACAAAACAAAGATTTTTTTCTTTAGTCTGTGGGATACAATTTCTTGAAAAAAAAAAAATCTTTGTTTTTGTTTAAAATTACGTTTTTCAAAATAAAAGCATTGGCTTTTTATAATGTAGGCCTACTACTAGCACAATTAATCGCAATTTTATCAAAATCGCAATATGGACTAGTGGTGCAATATCCAAATTTTGTATGAAGGAAAATATGTGTTGTGTGTGTGATGCTACATATTTTCATTTAAAAAAAATTGCGTCCCCCCCAGAGATTTGGATATTGCACCACTAGTCCATATTGCATTTTGATAAAATTGCGATTAATGTGCTAGTAGTAGGCCTACATTATAAAAGACCAATGCTTTTATTTTGAAAAACGTAATTTTAAACAAAAGATTTGCTTTTCAAGAAATTGTATCCCACAGACTAAAGAAAAAAAAAAATCTTTGTTTTGTACAGATCCATGCAGAAATCACATTATAATCATTTTTATTTGATATTTCTATTAATATTTCAATGAAAATTTGATTATACAGAAATGATCATTTCCTATCATGAATCAAATCGCAATATCCATTTAAAATAATTGCAATTAGATATTTTCCTCATATCGTGCAGCCCCACCAACTACAGGACTAAATGGACACACTCGAAAAAAAAAAAAAACCTATGAAAAGACACAAGATATAAGTAAAGAAACAAGAAAATGAACCGCATGTGTAACCCTCAATAGCATAACAGAGCATTTCCTTGACAACCAAAAGAGATTTGTAGAAGTAGAATAAAAAAGTAGAATATTTCTCTCTGAAATGTAGCGGAGTAGAAGTAGAAAGTGGCATGGAAAGAAAAGACTCCAGTAAAGTACAAGTACCTCAACATCAGGACTAAAGTCCAGTACTGGTGTAGATGTACTTAGTTCCATTCCACCGCTGCAATTCATCTTGTGACTCGAAAACACAGTATAATGTTCCTGGTTGGCAGACCTCAATATATGATATGTAATATGGGTCTAAACAACTGATGCAGGCTGGTATATACATTGCATAATCCTCTGGACCTCGCTGACACCCCGGAGGCCTGGGGACAGAACTAGAGCATCATTGCTGCCAATGCTTTGATTTGATTGGATGAGTTACTAAGTGGGATCAACCTTTCATTCACCATAGAATGAATACGATTTTCACGTTTGATGCTTTGGGGATTTTTTGGTCTAAAATTCTTCTTCTTTGGCACTATTTTTATCAGTTTTCCCAATATTCCTCGTGCTGCATTTTTACCTTAGAATTTTTTTTCGCCATTTTTGATGCTATTTCTGACATTCCTGTTGCTTTTTTTCTGATTACCGGCCCTCGATGTGATTCCCTTTTTCCAGTGTGGCTCTTAGAGAGGTTTACAAAGGCCCTCCTGGCCCAAGGGTTAAGATTAGGGAAAGTTTAAGATGTATTTTGAGTGAGTGTTGGCCTAAGGGTTGGAGAAGAAGTGAGCTCTGGATCCCTGGACCGGCAGGATAAATCTGGGTGGTTGCCCTTCCATCATTACTACCCCTGAGGTGCCTTTGAGCAAGGCCCTTAACCCGAGGCAGCAGATCACTGCAGCTTCCACACTAAGAAATCAATCTGTAAAATAACAGGAAAACTTCTGGCAGCTCATTACTCGGACACTGCCCCAGCAATTAAGAAACAGAATGATGTGTGTAGCTACAGTTACAATTTTTTTGAAAAGAAGTGTCAAAATTTTCCAAAAATCTGAAGAAATTCCCTTCAAAAATGTCTTAAAAAGCAAAAGTTGTAAGAGCATAAGTTAAGCAATTCGAAGTGTAAACACCAAAAAGAAAAATACAACTGGGAATCTCGTTTTATGGACACTTTCTGTTCAAATATACACATCATACAAGTGTTAATACACATGTATTTGTAAGAGTGAGGGTGGGTGAGTGAGTGGTGTAACTGTGTGGTTCAGGGCGTTGCTGAAAAAGAGTGCATTACTCTCAGTGTAGGCCCCCCACCTCCCCCCCTGCATAAATAAAGATGAAAAAGGTTGGCGTGCGTAATGCGTAAACACAGTGGATTACGCACCAGTTATCTAAATTGGCACATTGATGTCTCTTGCAAGCAGGAATGTAAAAAAGAAAAAAAGAAAAGAAAAGAAACGTGTGTTTTGGGAGAGGCTCTATTCGGTGTGATTCATTCAACACTCCGATGATCTGGTGCGTCAGTAGGTGAAAGCAGGATTAATCCACTAATATCTGCCTTGATTTATGTATATGTATATATATTTAAAAAAAGGTCTGTGCACAATGCAGTGGAAAGAGGTGACATTGTGATTTCGTCCCGTTTTCATCATAACTAGAACGCCTTTTAGATGAATAGGAGCACGGTGTGATATCGGTCTATTGCACAAGGCAAGGCGTGTGTCCGCTGAGACACAGTAAAGTGAGGGAATGCATTGCCCCCCCATTGATGAGCGCCGATGGCTCGGACGCACGTGCCAGCGCAGCGCACACAGAGAGCCGGGATAAACAGCACCGACCTACGGCTCAGGGTGCCCCAACCGCCTGGCCGCTCACCGGGGGCGCACAGCTGCGTTATTCGAGAGGAACTCTGAAGTGTTTGTGGAGCGATCAGAGACTTCACGATGGCAGACAGGACAGGGGAGAGGGCACTCTAGCCAACACGAAGCATTAAAGGATAAAAAAAAAAAAGGAATCCATCATGTTCATTGTGGTCTGCGTTAAAAAAAAACATTCAGATCAAATCAAAGCCCACCCATGTCATGCGTGCGTCAGAAGCCTGCGCATCCAGTCCTGAAGGCTAGTCTTGAGTCAGTCAGTCAGTTACACACACACACACACACACACACACACACACACACACACACACACACACACACACACCTAAATGATCTATAACCAAGGGCTAATACGGGATTTCATTCCAGACAAACTAGGGTGTATTTTACATTTTTTTCTTTCCGCTTGCCACACTGCATCCCGACAAGCATGATCTCAGTTCTCATCTTCAAACATGAGTCTCATCTTCCAGAATTTCAGGGGGGGTAAAAGATAATCAATTCGTGTATCGGATGCACCTGCCCAAAAAGACACCAATGACGCCCAGAACTCACCTGATATGCAGACAATGAAATTGGCTTGAAGAATGATCAATATTTCCCAAATTATATCCATCCTCTGTCTTCATTCCACGTACATTACGCACGGATTTAGAAAGAGAAAATAAAGAAGAAACCGAAGCTCCGTCAGTTGCAGATGTCCTGCTCTCTCACACTGGATCCCGCTGTACACCTTCCACCAGGTAGTTTCCACACCAGATACATAGCAGGTGATCAAAGCCTTTGGAGAAGAAAAAAAAAAGGCTGCGCGTTCCCACCACTACAGGTAACAATTCCACAGATGGCGGAAGAAAAACTGAGAAAAAGAAAAAAGGATGAACTCCAGACGATCAAGAGCCGAGCAGAACGCCGATCTCTCTCCCCCCCCCCCTCCCGTCAGTTCACTGTGTTATTCCAGTGCGCCCCAGATCGGACTCGTCCATCCGTCCATACACCCGGTTCACACAGTGGCCGTCCACGCGCTCGTGTCAGGGAAATAATCTCTGTGTGGGAAAGAGAGAGAGAGAGAGAGGAAACACAGAGCTTGGATTAATGAGGCGGGAGCAGCAGCCGTGGGACCAGACTAACACCTGGAGACGCCTCACACAACTCTGAAACTCGCATCGCCAGCCAGGTGGTGAGACTCCGATCTCGTCAGTGCAAGGGACTGGCGTCAAGTTGCACGGAATAATACACACGACTTCCTGTGTAGACTGTCAGAATAAAAGCTTTGGTGTGTTGGCGGTGTATTCTATTTCCCTGGAGATGATGGCAAATGATAAAAAAAAGAGAGTGAAAGTAAAAGATGCAAAGAAAAACATTAAACATAGGCTACTCTAGGGGATAGTTTAAGGCAGGGGTGTCAAACATACGGCCCTTGGGACAGAAGTGGCCTGCCAAGGGGTCCAATCAGGCCCACTGGATGACTTTGCTATGTGTTAGAACAACGGCACAGAATTCATTCATTTCCATTCCAAAATGACCACTTTAATCTCAGAGAAAAGCCTTTAATCTTAGAGTTTCTTTTCGAATATTAAGCCTCTTTCCGGTCCGTGAGATCATTTTTTCCTACGATGGTCTTAGAATGCTGCTCTGGCCCCCTTGGGATCAAATTCAGGGTATGTGACCCATGAACTAATATGAGTTTGACCCCCCTGATCTAAAGGGACTCAAGTTCTATGATTGGTGACAGATGGATCTACGTTATGTGTCAAGTAAATCCAAGACTTCTTCTCCATTTATCTCGAGTATAGATGTTTTAGTTTCCATTATTACTTCTGTCCTTCATTTTGTATGCTCTATCAAACAAGAGGCCTATCCTGGTTCAGGTTCACTGTGTGCACATTAACATGCTCAATAAAAACACATGAGGCCTAGAGCCCGACCGGTTTTTAAGGCCAATACTGATACCAATATTTGGTTATTTAAAAATCTGATATTCCATTATATCGGCCTATATATATACTTAAAAAATAATAATCTAATCCGTGTTACAAAACAAACAGATTTCCCTAACATTTTGTAGTTATTTGTAGTAATATGACAATTTTTTAACAGAACATCAACATATATTAATGTTCTGATAAATAAAATGTATAAAAATACAAACTTAAGATATGAAACTTAAAGTCCTTTGAACTAAAACACAATAAAAAAAAAAAATTAGTGTTGCCAATGGGGACGTTGTAGAGCGTCCTCTGGTGGACAGACTATGCAACGCCATCACTAACAGGGACGCTGTAGAGCGTCCTCTGGTGGACAGACTATGCAACGTCATCACTAACGGGGACGTTGTAGAGCGTCCTCTGGTGGACAGACTACGCCATCACTAACGGGACGTTGTAGAGCGTCCTCTGGACTACGCCATCACTAACGGGACGTTGAGCGTCCTCTGGTGGAGACTACAACGCCATCACTCTGGTGGACAGACTATGCAACGCCATCACTAACGGGACGTTGTAGAGCGTCCTCTGGTGGACAGACTATGCAACGCCATCACTAACGGGACGACTATGCAACGGCGTCCTCTGGTGGACAGACTATGCAACGCCATCACTAACGGGACGTTGTAGAGCGTCCTCTGGTGGACAGACTATGCAACGGGACCTATGCAACGCCATCACTAACGGGGACGCGACTATGCAACGCCATCACTAACGGGACGTTGTAGAGCGTCCTCTGGTGGACAGACTATGCAACGCCATCACTAACAGGACGTTGTAGAGCGTCCTCTGGTGGACAGACTATGCAACGCCATCACTAACAGGGACGTTGTAGAGCGTCCTCTGGTGGACAGACTATGCAACGCCATCACTAACAGGGACGTTGTAGAGCGTCCTCTGGTGGACAGACTATGCAACGCCATCACTAACAGGGACGTTGTAGAGCGTCCTCTGGTGGACAGACTATGCAACGCCATCACTAACAGGACGTTGTAGAGCGTCCTCTGGTGGACAGACTATGCAACGCCATCACTAACAGGGACGTTGTAGAGCGTCCTCTGGTGGACAGACTATGCAACGCCATCACTAACAGGGACGTTGTAGAGCGTCCTCTGGTGGACAGACTATGCAACGTCATCACTAACAGGACGTTGTAGAGCCCTCTGGTGGACAGACTATGCAACGCCATCACTAACAGGGAGAGCGTCCTCTGGTGGACAGACTATGCAACGCCATCACTAACGGGACGTTGTAGAGCGTCCTCTGGTGGACAGACTATGCAACGCCATCACTAACGGGACGTTGTAGAGCGTCCTCTGGTGGACAGACTATGCAACACCATCACTAACGGGGACGTTGTAGAGCGTCCTCTGGTGGACAGACTATGCAACGCCATCACTAACGGGGACGTTGTAGAGCGTCCTCTGGTGGACAGACTATGCAACGCCATCACTCATAACATGGTTGAAGGGTGTTTCATCCGTTTTTATTTTATTTTTTTAAATATTCATTTTTTTATCGGCCATTATAAATGCCGATACCTGATATCGGTCGGGCTCTAATGTGAACAATAATTCAAAATAATTGGATAATTCCATTATTTTTGGCTTACTGGGCTACTCATGGATGCATAACGTGGTTACATTTATTGACATTATTTGCATACATTATTTATTTATTTATGTATGTGTTTATTTTTGGAGTGTCTTGTACCTACCCCCCCCCCCCCATCCATTTTGCTGCTGGAACAGTGTAAATTCCCTTGTTGTGGGATATTTGATTCATCTTCACGATATCTGAACACCGTCATGGAGCCTTATCATCATAACCTTATCTTCTGATTATTATATTATTATTCCTCCGAGCACTTGCATATTCAGATTGAATCGTTGTTTGCTTTTCACCTGGGGGGGGAGAGAGTTGTGGTTTACTGTGTTGAGCCTGACGCAGGGTTACTCCGCTCGCCATCACACGCACACACACACACACACACACACACACACACACACACACAGGGCAGGGCACAGCTCAACTAAAACACGGATCCCGCACGGTTCCAAGCGTTCCGTGCAGACAGAGGACTGAATGTGGGAACGTGTGTTAATGAGAGGAAAACACTTACAGCGACTGGAGACAAATCCCCTGCACCCTGCAGCTTTGACGCACCAGAGAATATCAGAACCAAAAGTAGTGCTAGATAGAAGTTCACCAAATCAATCCAACTTGGTAAAAAAAAGACAATGCTGCTCGGCCAAATGTCTTCAGAGGCATAAAATGTTGGTCATACAGGACAGTGTTTTAAAAGTGATAAGGGATGGTGCACCCCCCGGGCCGGCGGGCAGTTAATCCGCGCTAACGGCTCCTATAGTGGTCTTTGCTCCAGTCTGGCACAGGACACCCTGCGATGCCATCCAGCTCTGCGGCTCGGCGCGCTATTTAGGATTCACAAGGAGGAGTGACGCGCGTGGCCGCGGGAGCAGGCACGGAATGCGCGCACATGCAGGCGGGGGCACAGGTGGATGAAAACCGCGCACTGCAGAAAACACACGGCTCGTGTATTGGTATTGAAACGTCGTTAGTGTTAAATGGAACAGTTTGAGCCTCAGTGACTGTGTGCAAAGAGAGAGAGAGAGAGAGAGAGAGAGATGTGGAGTATAGCGATCAGTACGGTCTAGCATCTATGTGACACCTGACTATTACCCCCATATTAATATAATTACACCCAAACCATGCTTTTAGGGATATTGTCTTTGTGATGTCATAATGCAGCAACCAAGTAATCTGTGTTTTCTGTCTTTAAAAAAGCTACTAATTGATTAAAGGTTAAGGCTGGTGATAATCTGTACATTTTTAAAATCAATAAATCCCATTAAAGACCCAATCCATAGCCTGATACCTTCTTCCTCTAAAAACACATCAATGAGCAGTAGTTAGGAAGTGATTAGCTAGTAGTACACAGGTCATACGTAAATCCAAATGCATTCATTTAAATTGTTTTAAGACTGACTGAAATGTGTCCCTGCTGGACTAGAGGGAGGCAGAGACCCCTCTGGGGATGTGTTGCGTGAGCCTAACGCCTCCTGGTACTCTCCAGGTCCTGAGTGGCTCAGCTGCCGGCCACAGAAGCTGTGATCTCTCCTGGAGCTGACACAGGGTAGCCCAGCTCAGAGATGGCGGTCCCACTGATACTCTGTACAACAATAGCTGATGCGGCTGAAACGGCAGTCCTTCACCCAGAGTTGGTGATACTTGCCCCCATAGTTCCC
This sequence comes from Percina caprodes, assembly GCA_013375575.1. Lineage (NCBI taxonomy): Eukaryota > Metazoa > Chordata > Actinopteri > Perciformes > Percidae > Percina > Percina caprodes. Next base: position 597,487 of record JABXJD010000220.1, read on the forward strand.
TGCATGCCACGCATATAAGTATTTTTATACTGGGCACACATGTCGTCCTGGTTCGGGTTGGGTTGGATAACCCTGCCAGCTACCGCTTCTCTAACACTCTCCTCTAGTCTGAACCTCGGATGGGTAAAACCTCCCCTGGGGGAGCTCTTTAAGGAGCATACCACCAGGAGGACTGTCATACGTAATAGCTGTTGATGGACGCACAATGACTGACGCCACTGCGGATTGAAAAATTCAAAATCGATTGATCAAACGTGCCCCGCCACATGTATTTCCTGACTTTGTGGAAATGTCTGAAGTTCTACCATTGACTGGTTACCGTGGTTACCTTGTTTCAAGCCATTCTAGCGTGGTATAGAAAGCCTGCAGGAAGACTCAGCTCCATTTGGGCCAGTTCTCATTAATATTCAACCAGCTAAACTGCTGGACTCTGATTGGCTAAGAGCTAGCCAATGAGAGCCCGGCTACCAGCATCCTTAACCCAGCTCATGAATAGTAATGAGCTCAGGCAACACGATGTCAGACCAACCAGCTGTTGTGATTGGTCTGATTTCTGTGGCTAGAGCTGACAAAGGAGGTAGCAGTTCATCTTCACATTCACCACAAAGCACACACACACACACACACACACACACACACACACACACACACACACACACACACACACACACACACACACATGGACCGAACAGATTAAAAAAAAAAAAATGCAAGTTAGAACGGTTTGGTGCGGCACCTTTAAACCCCAGGCCGCCAACACACATCCTATATGCATGTTAAAGATGGACATTTTCAGTAGAAATAAATGGGTTTAGGAATGTTGGAAAGTATTCAGAAACAGCTTTGTTCTTGTCATGTCATTTGTTGACAATATGAAGCCCTGTACACTATTAAATATTGGATATATGTACTGTATATCCATTATTCATATGCATTTATATATTCTAACAAGCACTATTGATCTTTCCTCGTCTATAACACGGCATAGTGTAGGAACCTTCTGTCCAATCACATGGAAACCTCTACTGTGAAGCATAACAGCAACCTAGCTGGAGCTCACTGGAACTGCTCAGCAGCCACAACCTGGAAAGAAATAGATTCTGCGTGAGAAGATACCATCCCTGTTACTTCACCTGTTATTTTCTTTGGCACGGACTTCTGAAAACCCTGAATTTTTGTCAGATGGTGTTGGAGGGTATAAGGACTTAATGCTATGATCTCCCTCCAATTATCTCTTCCCGCTCGTGGCCCCTGTGATTTTCCAAGTAACAAAGGCTGGGCAGGAGGTAGAGAGAATGACGTGCAGTCAATACCATACATAGTCCTGTTTTTTTCTTCAAGTGCCACTTCCCCCACATCAGAGAGGTACATCCCTGTAGATTCTCCCGTCCCTTTGGACCCAAAAGCTTTTACCCGTCAAGTCTCATCCCATGTCTCTTTCCCACTGTGTCGGCATGCTTGGTGTAAAGCTGCTTCTTGAGAAAAGCCTTTCAAAAGGTTACTTTCTCCTGGAAGCACACAATGCATTCTGTCTCAACCCAGGATGTGATTGTTATTCAGCCGACAATGGTCTGGTGTGAGGAAGGAAACTGCCTGTGTCACAACTCAGTTCACTTTTCTACTCATATTCCTCCATCCCTCCGCTCCTTATTCTTTGTTTTAATTTTTTTTGTGATCAAATATTTTCTTTATTTTTTTTTTAATATATATATTCAACAGAGAGGAAAGCTAGGCGTTAGGGAGACCAAACAACACATTAGCTCCTCATTCTTTTATTAACGTTTTAATGTCGTGTTTTCCAATAGATCATGAGCCTAGATATCGATAAGATGGCCTGAATGGAACTGTAGACTTTAGGAACTTTGAGAAAAATCATAATTTGGCTAAACAACCTGTTGTACTCTGCTGACTAAAAAAAAACAACCATTGTGGATGGAAGTCCGACAGTTGGAACAGTAATTCATAGGAGCAGACAACTTCCGATTTCAAGGTCTTTATTGTCATATGCAATAAATGTGGTGGACAGGTTCACAGGAAGTAAAGTAAAATAAATAAACTGAATGTAAACAGGAATGTAGTAAATGTATATACGTATCCATCCATCCATCCATCCATCCATCCATCCATCCATCCATCCATCCATCCATCCATCCATCCATCCATCCATCCATCAGGGGACCCCAAACTTCCCTTTTCCGAGCCACATTAACCAGCTCCGACTGGGTGGAAAAATAGTCCCTCCACCTAGTCCTTGGTCTTCCGAGGCCTCCTGCCAGCTGGACGTGCCTCCACCTAGTCCTTGGTCTTCCGAGGCCTCTTCCCAGCTGGACGTCCCTCCACCTAGTCCTGGGTCTTCCCCAAGGCTTCCTCCCAGCTGGACGTCCCTCCACCTAGTCCTGGGTCTTCCCCGGGGCCTCCCCCCAACTGGACGTCCCTCCACCTAGTCCTGGGTCTTCCCCGAGGCCTCCACCCAGCTGGACGTGCCTGGAACGACCCCCTATGGAGGCAGTCAGGGGGCATCCTTACCAGATGCTCGAACCAATGCAATGTAATGAAAAGTAATAAATATATATAAATATACTGTACAGAGTTGTAAACAGTTTGTAAAACAGTAAGTAAAGTATATAAAAAAGTAAAGTGTCAAGTGATGAGTGACAGAGCTCTAGAGTTCAACAGTCTTTTGATTTGTTGGTTAAAGCTGTCCCTTAGGCTGGTGGTGCAGGACTGGACGCTGCGGTACCGGAGTCAGAACAGTTTGTGTCTGGGGTGATTTGGGTCTTTGATAATCCTGTTGACCTTATCCCTGTACCACTGAGTGTAGAGGTCCTCCGTGGATGGCAGCCCCATCCTGGTGATGTGCGGAGCCCTTTTCGGTTGACTCTCTCCCCAGAGGAACCCAAATCTGGTAACTTTCTCCACGGAGGAACCGGCGTGTATGCGCGATGGCCCGCACATTCTTACAGCAAGTTCATTTTTAAACAACGCACAGTGTGCATGAAAACCAGCGTCCGTTCATATATGAGGCCCCAGGTCTTCTTATGGTAGGGCCGTGGGGCAATCAACAGGCCGGGCAGAAGGTGGAAGGGCAAGAGCATTTGATCAATTTTCAAATTAAACTTCCAATTGTACATCACTACACTATTTTAACAACTGAAACTCAGCCACAATTCTTTAATCTGTCTTTCATAACTGGACTAAATGGAACCATAAGTAATTTAACCATGGAGAACGTTTTATAGTAGAAGAAGAAATATCTAGGAAAAATGGCTAAATAACAAAATCTGGGAGTCGGGCAGGCAAAATGGCCCCCTTCTCAGAGTCTCCCGGTGTGGTATGACGCATGGCGGATGACAGAACAAAAACCACGGCGCAGCCGGAACGTGACACATCTGCACCTGGTGGGATCCAAACACGGTGTTGAGTCCAGGTCTCTGAGCTTGGTGACCAGCTTGGAGGCCACAATGGTGTTGAACTGTAGTCTATGAACAACATTGTCACGGTTCCTCTGGTCCAGGTGGGAGAGAGCAGTGAGGAGGGCGTTAGAAAAATCCCGTTACATACATACATACTTTTTCTCTGATCAGTGTTAAAACTGGTTGCATTACGACAAAACACTGTTACTACTGTCACCATCTGGTATCTGGGAGCCACGGTCTCGTCCTTGTCTGGAGCACAGTGTGACGCTGGGAAGAGAACAGGCGGCCCTGGACTGAGAGAAACTGACAATTCTGACGCTTCATTGTGACTATGGAGATTTATCTCCTTCTACATTGTATTACAAGAGCTGTCGTAGAAAGCTTTTTGGGAAGTCATTTTCCTGTACTGATGCTGTGAGTACTGTAAAACTGATTCTACTTGCAAGTATACCTAACTTTAATGTAACTTCAGTGGCTCCTGTCTATTCTTGATAATGACATTTTTCTAACAGAGGGCCGGGGAGATGACATTTGGCCCGTCTGCAAATGTCTTTTTAAAGATTTTTTTTTTTTTGGAGCCGTTCCGCCTTTAGTTTTTGACAGGTCGGTTAGGTGAGAAAGGGGAGGGGGAGCGGGGGGGGGGGACATGCAGGAAACCGTCCCAGGTCGGATTTGAGCCCAGGACCTCTGTGTTGACTCTACCACTGAACCAACCCGGCCACAATGTCTGTTTTAAAAAAGCCCGACAAGGTGACCGGGTTAGCTCAGTTGGTAGAGCAGGTGCACACATATAGAGGTTTACTCCTCGACACAGCGGCCGCAAGTTTGACTCCGACCCTTTGCTGCATGTCACCCCCTCCCCTTTCATGTCTTCATCTGTCCTGAGGAAATAAAGCCCTAAAATGCCCAAAAAAATAATCTTAAAAAAAGCCCAGCAAACGTTATGTTCTTGATAGGGCGCCCCCCCCCCTTAAATGGTAATGGTTTGAGTCATCAGTCAAGAAGCCCCTGTGTCGGATCTCATGCTGTCAGTCCAATCGTAGCTGCATTATTGTGACTAAATAAAACAAAAAAACCACATTTATCTGTATTTATACTATTCCAGATGATATCACTACGTGATATCAGATGATTAAAACAGACTGTATAAATGTTCAGCGGGTAAGACATTTCAGTAGTCTGTGATACATTTGTTGGCACACATTCTCTGCACTTGTTGCTACTTGTTTTTAAAAGTTTGACAAGTTCCCTAATTCCTTTTTGTCGACTTCCTTCCAGATACTCGGGGGCAGGCAGATGTTAGGATCAACTCCAACATGATCAAGAGTGTAGCCTCACTCTGAACCGAGCAATTAATATTATGATCTCTTTAAACTCTTGGTAACATGTCATCATGCCTTCCAGGCTACAACAACTACTAGAACAGTGGAGTTGAAGATGTAGACCAAGTCTGTCTCAGGGTTAAGACATAGTACTCGTATCATATTGATTATAGAAATTATTCCCCCTGATGTCCACTGGGGAAAAGCAGGCTGTTGCTCAGCTGACACATTTGCAGTAGTTTTTTAGATCGTTTTTCATTACTTTGTGGTTGTACTTTTCAAACAGAAAAATACTAACTGTATGTAATGAATCATAATGAATGAACTGTAATGAATTCATCATTAAACAATAAGTTAATTTATACGTTAAAGTGGCTATATGTAACTTTCAGTTTGTGTTCATTCTAGCGGCTGCTTTGGACAAAAGTGGCAGTGTTGTTACCACACCTGCTGTGGTAAAGGCCTAGGAGTTATGGAGGTCATATAGTCACGATGGAACTTTTGCTCACACAGAAAATCATTCATTTACAATAAGAGAGTACGCATTGTTGCATTTCAAGTGTTGCATACGGTAACTTAGTCTGGATGTCTGGTGAGATAAACCGGGTATCGCTGTCACTGTGTCACGAGCCAAAGCAAGAGTTTGTTGTTTGTTGCGCGAAATTAAAATGGCTGTCGAATATATGATGAGAATTTTACTCCAAAAAAAAAGAGAAAATATCATTTGATCGTCGCCAACACAAAGACAACGGAAGGCCAAAAAAAAAGCGACACCTAGCGGCCCCAATCCCCCACATGAAATCGATATAGACTACTGTAATGTCACCCATAGGTTTCCGCCGATCCAAAATAAAGCTCAAAGTAGGTGACTCCCGGTGACTCCGGCTGTCACCATCTGTCACAGTTATTTTAGCTTTGACAAAACCATCTCTCATGTTTTTCCACACTCTCCAGCACAATGTTTCTTCTTTTCCCAGTGTGGCGTCTCTCTCTGGCCACATATTTAAGGCTGGTTGACTCCCTGTGGTCTGTACATGAAGAATCAAACAGATGCTTGTACAGACAAACCTGCTCTTTCCCAGCTGACCGTGTTGAATTGAAAGCACAGCGCTCCTAGTGGGCCACAAAAATTCAAAGGTGCATGACCACGCACAGTGGCGTTTCCTTCGCGCTGGAAACAACGCGTTACTATGGATCCCATGTAACGTCTAGGCCAGTCCCGCCCTACAAAGCAGCTCAACTGGTTGGGGTTAGGCATTGACCTTCAGTGGTTAAGGTTGGGCTAGCCAACTGCTCAGGGGATAGGACCTGAACAAATTGGGTTACGTTACATTGCGTAAGCATGGACACCTGGCCTATAGTAGTGTGTGAATGCTGCTGAAGGGCGGGCATTGCCTTGAAGTTGCATGGCTTCCATAATAATGTGGAAATGACGATCATTTGATGGCGTGTGCACCTCGTGTTGGCATCGCCGGCTACCATAAATCGAGCTTAACCCTTGCTCTGTGTCATGTTTTCAGAACCCCACACGCAGAAAAACAGGCAAGGAAGTAGTGGGGAGTAACAAATAAACTTACTGTCCAAGTAAGCAGGCAGTAATCCAAAGAAACACTAGAAAACAGAGCGCTGGGCACAACCAAAACGGTGGGAAGTATTTTTTTTTTACTCTATAATTAAAAAAACTAATAATCATATGCAGTTGTGCTCATACGCTTATGAACCCCTGCTTAAGTCGACTAAATAGAGGAATAAATTAATAATCTTCTGGAATTTGATTTTAATGCCTTAATTAAAACAAATAGGAAAAATCCAACCTTTGAGGACACACATTTTCTTTGTGAATGAATAATGTATCATAAAGAAATAAATGTTCTTTCTTAAAATACAGGGGGCATAAGTATACACCCCCATGTTAAATTCCCATAGAGGCAAGCAGATGTTTTTAATTAACGGACAGTTATTTGATGGATCAGGATATTATGCGTCGTAATAAAGTTCCCTTGGCTTTTGGAATTAAAATAGCCCCCCCCCCACACATCATCACATCCCCTTCACCATACCTAGATATAGGCATGGGGAACTTTCCATAAGATCATCTCTCAATGCAAATCAAACCAGCTATTAGTCTAACTGAAATAACACCATGCCAATCTCTAGGTATGGCGTATCTAGGTATTTTAATTCCAAAGGCCAGAGGAACTTTTAATTAAGGCATTAAGATCAATTTCCAAACAATTTTTTTTAAATTCCTCCTTTGAGCATGGGTTCCTAAACTTATGAGCACCACAGTATTTCGTTGGTAAGCTTGTGTTAGTCATTGTGTTTGTGCCTATTATGTACCTTCAGCTTCTCTATTCAATTCAATATATCGTATCAAATCATAAAAAGAGTTATCTCAAGACACTTTGCAGACAGAGTAGGTCTAGACCACACTCTATAATTTACAAAGACCCAACAATTCCCCTTTAGAGTAAGAATTTAGTGCAACAGTGTTAAGGAAAGGCATCCTTTTAGGCAGGATACTCGGACAGACCCAGGCTCTTTGTGGGCGGCATCTGTCGCTGTCACTGTGGTTGGACACAGATATGCAGATATACAGATATAAGATTCATAATGATAGCATTTGGAGTGATGAACAGTGGCAATTATAGTAACAACAAAAATAGTGGAACTATAACTATAGCTGTAACAGTTCAAGGCCCAGCAGGGCGTGGCGGGGCAGTAGGGCACAGCAGGGCGTTGTGGGGCGTAGTAGGGCGCAGCAGGGCGTTGAGCAGGACCAAGGTGGTGCTACTATAGGTGCCAAGCCAATCCAAGGAAAACTGTGAGGCAAGAAAACATAAGGTCTCCGGGGAATAAGCTTCCCAGAGCTAAGTTAGCATTTCTAGGACATGAGTGCACACAGATGGAAAAAGAGAGGAGAGAGGGGCTCAGTGGGTCAATGGAAATCCCCTCTGCAATCTAGACCTGGTCCAAGGCAAACCTGACCCACCTATAAGGGTTGGTAGATGAATCGGATGACTGAAGAGAAGCAGAGAAGATAATGTGACAGGGTGTCCCCATATATCTGAGATATACAGTACATTATATCAGATGTTTCATAGACATTTAAACCTTTAAATCTTCCCATAAAATGTATTGGCTTTCCATCAGGATTACTTCTATCTACATATGCATCTAAAATGTCTTCAGTCTGTAAGAAGATAGCATGGATACTGAAAAGATGATGAGTAATGAATTTGTTAATGGTGACTGTGGCGCCGCTGTGAAATGACAAGTCAGGTGCAAATGTATCACTCGGAGAAGACACAGGATCAAGTAAAGGATCAGAAATGGCAAAAAGCAAAGTGTGACAGTCTCCGGCCAGAGCTCACACTTTTTTTTATACATCTTTCTGATTAACCAAACTCCCCCAGGCTGCCACTACAGACTTCATCATATGCAGGTGAGGCTGTGCTTGCCAGCCTGATCGATATTCTTGTGGTTCAGAGGCCAAATTTATGCAGATGAAAGACACTAATTATGCTCATGCCCATGTGAGGAAGAATGACTCGGTTGCTAATGGGAAAATCAAAACACATTAAGGACAGCCAAATGATTTTATTTTCCTTCATGGCTTTGCCTTCTCAAAAACAGATGGAGAATGAAGAAAGAGAGAGAGAGAGAGAGAGAGAGAGAGAGAGAGATTAGCTGCACAGAGGAAATGAGAGAGACACAATGCAACATTTTGAAAGATTTCATTTGGGCTAATTATGATTAATTCTAAATGTATCTGTCCAGGTCTCATTATCATTCAGCCAGGGTTTTGTTTTTCTCTCGCAGTGACAGTCATGTTGCAGCTGTAAACAGACAGACTTCATCGGTCCCTGGAGGATTCAAAATGTCCGTCAAAGAGAGAATTAACATGCCACCCATGTTATGGGTTAACCCATCTCACTCAATATTAACATTTGCATAATGTATTTCACTCATCTTTTGGGCTGACATACAGAAGGTAAGGGTTAATGCCCAACGAGGTCACTTATCAGGAATTGATGGGTAATATTTTAATGCGTTTTTTCAAGCAACTCTGTTTCCCTGGTAACACGAGGGTCTGACTGACATCTGGAACAATTATCCCCATGCCATAAGGTTCTTAGGCAATGCAAACGTTGTTTACCGCTCCAGTAAATAGGACGGGCCTTAGATACGGCTTGCCATGGTTGGCAATGGGAGATATTTCTAGTCCGCTCAGCTCACAGAACCCTTCAGCTAAGACAGCTAGGGGCCAGAAAGCTAACATTATGTTAGCAAGGTCCAAAGTCAATATCATTGTGTACAGTTGACAATCAGTACAAATAATTTGACAGTATGTGTACTCACCTGTCTACAGGTCTGTGTCAGAACCTGGGAGTTCTGACGCTATGTTTAACATCGAGTCAAGCTGGCTAGCAAGCTCAGCAGTAGCTGAAGGACTACATTTAGTGTGTAATGCTGTCAATTTGAGAAAAAAGAGTGGGGGGATGTGAGCGGCAGGATGACAAATCCCAACTTGGACCCCTCCGTGTTTTGTAGAATCTCATTGGCTCAGCCTGACCCTCGTCCAGGTCACTTACTTTCCCCTGAAGTTATGATCACAGAGAAAGCCAAAAATGTTGAAAATAAAAAAGATGGTGAAGATGGGAAAAAGAAATGTGCGGTGCTGAGAAGCTGAGGTTAAAAAGAAGATAAGATGCGACAAAATGCTCAAAATAAAGTGATTCTGCCGTAGTCGTGGTGTAGTCGCCAGTCGGCAATGTTGGGCAGAAATATGTAGGGAATAGTTAATGCATTTGTTATGCTAAACTCCTAACCTCATAGGCCTAGAATGGGCGCCCAGATAGCTCAGTTGGTAGGTCGGGCGCCCATATATAGAGGTTTACAGCAGTTGGCCCGGGTTTGACTCCCCCTCTCTCTCCCATTTCACGTCATCAAAAAAAAAAATCAAAAATCGAAATATAGGTCTAAAACATTGAGCACCTAAAAATGTCTTGTTCTGCCAACCAAGCTAGCTAGCTACCGCTTATGTTAGCTGGTAATTTGAGAGGAAGTCTGTCGATTTTCTGCAGATAAATGCCGCCAATACCCTGAGGTCTGTGTTTACCCGCCAGTAAAACCCTCGGATGATGTCAGAAATGTTGAAAAATGGCAGATTTCCCTCTTTAGCGTTGGCTTAGCGCATGGCCATTTTAACCATAAAGAACCCTGGCTGGGCCGCGTCATCCTCTCCAGCTCCAACATCTCGTCAAAAACTCACATCCAGTTGCAAAAAAATCAAGATTGCAAACTCCAGGCTTCAAAATGACGGTCTACAAACCAATGGGTGACCAATGCTACGTCCACTATTTGTACAGTTAATGTATCTAAGTCTAGTCTATGGCCCATTCGCTGGAGACCTTGAACATCTACCCAGTAGATGTCTTCATTCTGAGCCAAAGTCGGTTCATTGGGCCGAAGAACACTAAATCTGAAGCATTTAATTTGAATCAATTGCTATTTAAGAAAGCTTTCCTTCCGTCAGCATACATCTGCATTATGCAGAAAGAGGTTGGTTTCATTCAAGTAGATATCCATTTAATAAAAAAGCTATTCTTAAAATTTGACTGACATCCCAAAATTAAAACAAATGGTGCTTTCTGTCAGGAGTCACTGGCCGATGAAATGAGAGCTCTTCACGGACAGATTCCCCTAATCAATATAATGACAATGAACTATTCAAATGCACAAATGTTTATTATTTGTTCTCATTCCATCATCATATAGCCTATAATTAAAAGGACTTGCTGGATTAAAGAGGATTATGTAAAGACTTCTTTGTTGATAAGTGACTTGAAGAAAAACAAAGAGCTTTTCCTACAGCTCTCCTCTCTTTCTTATATGTCTTATCAGGTCACATTTCCACATCCAAGCGGTCATTTTGAAAGAGCTACAACATCAAACTGTCCCAAGGAACAGACTTTCTCTGAGGGAGATTGCTGGCTATTAATTCACAAAAGCGATTCTCTTGACTTGGTTCAAACTGAGCCCTTTAATCAAACACTCGTTGGTAGTTAACACGCTCAAACTTCACTCATGCGAAACAGAGTTTCCATCAGGAAGAGATTACTTGATAACCATAATGCCTCCTCTATCCATCAGCAAATGGCAGAGGAGTTAAAAAATATCCACCTTGCTGGCAATACTTATCAGCTTAGTGCCACTAATGGGAATTGTTTCATCTGCAAGCCAATGGCTACATCATTTGATGTGAATATTTTATCACTTGTCAGTAATTAAAAATGAAAATGCGCATTTCTATTAAGCATAATTGTATTTTCTTATCTGTATTTAATAGGACAGGTTCGACATTTGAATTTTAAATAAAAGTCTTTGCTTCAACAGTAAAGGTGATGCTTTACTGTGTATCTATTAGTTCAATCTTTTGATTCGAGTTAAGAGGCCCAGGGGAGGAAGGGGCCAGAGGTTTGATAAATTACCATACCTCGCCATGCTCCATATTTATCCCAGGGAACACGCTGATAGAACGTGGCTGAGAGATACACACACCATAGTCGTTGGGTTCAAATTTAACTTGAGCAACTAGAAGTTCATTCTTGGTGCACCACCATGCATACCATACACGCCCCATTCCCTCACTGACATACTAAAGCTAAAAGTACAGAAGATTAAGCTATACTTCTGTACTTTAGTTACCAGTTCCAGTCACTTTATCATCCCAAATGGGAAACTTGATGTGCATTCAGAAGTGAAAGATAAAACCCCTTCAAGCAACATACAGATAGACAAGGCAACAATACAAAGAGTACATGTTTGAGTATGTAATACACACAACACAATTGATCACCACGGGAGCAATCTCTGAAAACTAAAACAAAAAGAAAAGAAAGGGCATTACATGTGCAAATTAAGCCAAGTTATTGCACGTGGGACAAAGGAGTTGTTACTGTACCATAAATCTGAGTGTTACAAACTCAGAGTGAAGGGGGTGCAGTCTGATATTGGCTATGCAAAGTACTTGCTGGTCAAAGATAACCATCAAGAAGGACTGTATAAACATAATTTGCTTTAGACTGCTTGCATTTGACAACTTAACTTACTGAGGCTTAATAGTAAGCACACACTTATGCCCCTGTATTTTAACATAGGGGGGTGTATACTTATGCCCCCTGTATTTTAACATAGGGGGGTGTATACTTATGCCCCCTGTATTTTAACATAGGGGGTGTATACTTATGCCCCCTGTATTTTAAGGAAGAACATTTATATATTTACAATACATTATTCATTCACAAAGAAAATTGATGTCCTTAAAGGTCGGATTTTCCTAAATATTTTGAATTAAGGCATTAAGATCAATTTTTTTTTCCTCTTTTTAATCAACTTTACCATGGGTGTGTAAACTTATTCAAGCCACTGTACTGCCCAACACTGGCCAGACAATTAATTGTTTTTTTTACTGCTAATATGTAATAGCAACACATTTAATTTGCTCTCCAAAAATATCCACTGGTAAACAAATGAGTTGGATATGAAAGGTAACCTCTAGGAGACAGGGTGGGACAATTCGGGCTGGATTTCAGGTCAGGGTTATCTGATAGTGTTCCACCCTTGAGCGAAGAGAGAGCCGTGAATGAAAGATACAAAACGTTATTTTCTGATTGTTTTAGGGCAAAGTAAATAACTATCAAACACTCGAACAGATGCTTTTCTGTAGACAGCTCTCATAGTTTCCCTCTCCTCTGCATTTCATTCATAGCACGTGCAGCAGTAAGCAAGTAATTAGTAGACTATTCTCATATTGATTTACGACAATTTTAGGGCGATTGGAGAACGTTTTTCTTTGTTTGCTAACGTTAAAAGTTGAGATAGGCTTTGCTGTCGGCTTTCCGACTCATTTTCAGAGAGAGAGAGTGTGTTAGAGATTATGACATGAGATAGCTTTATTATTTATTATGATATGAGATATGTTAGAGTTAAATTTGTGACAAAGTTGTAACAATGTGATGTGGCTGTGTAATGATTTTGCTGTACTGTTGTACTCCACGTTATTACTTTAATTTCTATGATATTTGCTATGGCAATATAAGCAATGTCTTCACGGGCCAATGAAGCTCTTAAAGAGAGAGAGAGAGAAATAGAGAGCTGCAGTGCTGTGAATTAGAGAAATACTTTTTTTCCTCCCCCACACGTTTTTTTTTTCCGAAGGGTGCGACGACCTGTGACAACTGGGTCCGTGGTCAGGCCCATCACGGCACACTTGATGATGGTGTTGAAGTTGCTGCACAGACGTACGTGTGTGCAGGGAGTACAGCAGGGCACTCAGAACACAGCCCTGGGGTGCTCCGGGCCCTGAGCTTTTTGACCTCATCGGCCCCCTGGGACTCAGCCTCTGCATTAAAACGGTGCTGAACACACACACTGTGTGTGACCAACAGCGTTGTGGTACATTTCGGGACCAGTGGTGTTGATGCCCCAGCGCTGAACATTCTGGTGCCAATGGATAGTGGGCAGGGTCAGTAGCATATTGTTACGATTGGACACAATAATACCATAAACCTACTAATCTGAAATAAGACTGAACGAGACAAGCCCTCAGTTATATCCTATTAAATCACAAAAAAAACCTTAAGATATAAGAAAAGGTTTCATTGTATGCAAATGCTGAATACCCATCAGTTCCTCATACCTAAACAACATTATCAGTCGATTTTCCCCCCAAAACAGCACACATGAGTGTTCTATTTACTGCTGCGCGGTGGCGAGTTAACATCTGAACGTCAGCCTTTACAACACCTCACTGGATAATTACTATGACCAAGTAAGTTTGCAAGAAACAACATGAAACATAATTGTGGGTCCTTGACCATACAGTCATTTCCTGGATGAGGACGTGCTGGAATACCAGTTCCATTTAGCCCGATTTGAGTGCACACAAAAAAAACAGTCTCTCTAAGTATGACTTGATGAGACCTGTCGTTGGCCCCTGGCTGAGTACAAACAAATACTTTAATTCCCTCGCACATTTTTAGGGATTTAGCAATTTTTTGTGTCAGCAACCTGGTCCACCTGTCCATATGGGTTGGATTAAGAGGAATAGGTTGTCTGGCAACATGCACAGCCAAACAAATCAGCTCTTCCCATTCACTTTAAAAGCAGTGCACTCTCCTCTATTGCATGCGGACACATTTTTAATGAAGAGAGTGCACTGTGGCTTTCCACAGGAGGAGCCGAGCCAGAAAAGCATACAGTGTTTGAAATTAACAGCACCCCAAATATGAATATACTGCACTTAGATATTTTTAAAATACTTTACCAAAAGCCTCATCAAACATGCTTCCCACATGTACTTGGGTCTGTGTCTATGGCCAGCTTAACTGCCTACCTAAATGATTCACAAGGTGGCATTATTCTGGGAACCGTCTGCCAGTAAATGTGGTGTAGGACCGGGCTCAAAATCTCCCCCACCCATCCCCCCCGACTTCTGGGACAGCGGCTTATTTTTACAGTTAAGGGTTTGGGTAAGTTAACTAATCCTTTTAAGTCATTTGAAGTTTGCAATTGTCAAATTAATATAGTGAAGTGGCAGGATCATTTTTCATCTAGAAATACATGGACAGAATAAAAAAAAATGAAAAAAAAGGATGTGTGGCTACCAAAAACTTTCCTTTTTATCATTTGTCAAAAATCTATAAAAATCAAAATGTTTTTTTTATTCAACATCTGGTATTTATTATCAAGTTGCCACATTTTATACTATTCATAGAAATATTACGAGTTCCAGAACTGCTTTCGTTTTTTTTTTGCTGCTTCTGATGCTTTTACTTTGAAAATAAATTGTACAATAAAGTAAGACTCAGTATATCAAGCAGTGCTAAAAAATAATGTCACTCTTTGTTTTTGGTTTGGTGAAGTTTAGCGATAGATAGATACATAAAATGGAGCTTGAGATATATATATATATATATATATATATATATATATATATATATATATATATATATATATATATATATATATATATATCTAACGGGATGCTCACACTGCCTCAAACCACAGCTCAAAACACACCGAGAAGTATTTTTTGGAGTTTTTGAGACTTACTGACTCAGTGATCTCTTCTTAGTGTTTAGCGGCTGTGCGGTGCCAGGTGGTGTTAATATATTTCTGTCATAACTTTAACATTCGTCCAGATGATGATGATGAAGATGTTTCTGCAGATTTGATTCTAGAGTTCGGCATCAGTAGTGATGGATGAGTCTAGTTCCCCATTGTA
The DNA here is from genome assembly GCA_013375575.1 of Percina caprodes. Classification (NCBI taxonomy): domain Eukaryota; kingdom Metazoa; phylum Chordata; class Actinopteri; order Perciformes; family Percidae; genus Percina; species Percina caprodes. The sequence goes on from JABXJD010000220.1 coordinate 612,516, forward strand.
CTGATGGTATGGATAGCATTTGCAGAACAGAGTTTTTTCAAGGACGGGGTTGACTTACTCTGAAGGAGGAACATATGTGTTCGTGGCCTTAATGTTGAATTCTATTAAATGGGTGATTTAAGTTGCAGATATTACAGAAATGGCTTACTCCCCATGGTGAGCTTCTGAAACCAAACAGGAGAATGAAACCACGGTGTGTGATGCTTTCAATCCATGTGTGGAAATGAAGGGGCATCTTGTTAATTAGAAAATCCGGGTTGTTCCAGATGGGAGTACATTTAGATGGTGCTGATTTTGCAGCATGTCCTGTGAGAGCTGCTTCCATTGTTCTGTGAAGTGAGGTAAAGTGAGGACGGGCCACATGCCTGCATATATTATATATTATATACTATGGAGTCCGTGTAGAAAGTGTACATATTTCATAAATTAGTTGTCCTTGTGGGCAGCTCTGCAGGAAAGTTGAGTTTCTGTGAACATAATGTATATTTAAATTTAAATCAAACTCCACCCACTCACCACTTGGCGATTTTATAGCACACTCGGTGCCTTAGAATTATCATTTCTGGCTAGTCCAGATAGCATTTCTAGTCGTTGTCACATCATTCAATTGGCGAGCTCTTGATGGCGTATATACACGGGTACATGTTTTCTGAAAACTGACAGCTGTGCACCATGTTATTTTTGAAAGCGGAGAGGTTGAAATGTCCGTTTATGAAAACAGCTGCCCACATGTAAACGTAGCCATAATGTTAATTTACAACACAAAGAAAGAGGAAGGTGAGGGACATTGGGCGAAAAGAAGTGCCCCACGCCGAATTTCCGGCGGCAAAGGAGCAATCCCAGAAGTGGAACATTGTGGATATAGACTAGGTGCAACGCTATCTAAGTGGTAGAGTGGACGCCTGCCAATCAGAAGGTTGGTGGTTCAATCCATGTTGAAGTGTCCTTAGGACACACCATACCCCGAGTGGCCCCCGATGCTGCGCCGTCAGAGTGTAAATGTGTGTGAGTGTGTATCTGATGAGCAGGCGGCACCTTGTACGGCAGCCTCGGCCACAGTGTGTGAATGTGTGTGAATGGTGAACGGTTCCTGGACTATGTAGGAGAGCTGAGCTTGAGGAGTCGTTGAGACTAGAAAAGCACTATATAAGAACAGTCCACTACAGTCCAAAGGGAGCAATCACCACAAAGGGTCTGCACATGCTTTAGACCTTAACCCTCATGTTGTCCTCGGGTCAAATTGACCCGTTTTCCTATATCAATGTTCTTTTTAATTGCTTAAAATAACATGCTTGAACGCTCTGTGGCAAGTACAAATCTCTACTTTCATTAATTTCGGGGCGTCTTATTCAATTTTATAGCATTTGAAAAAAAAAAAAAAGGTTTTGAAATGGTATTGAGTAAAAGTTGACAACCATCCTCCATTCCTTTATTTCCTGAAAATGAGGTTTATTGACCATAAATTCCAAAAATAACTACACTAAAGTTAATAAGTTAGTGTGACATAGTGTTGAAATGGAAATGGAATATATATATATATATATATATATATATATATAAATGACACCAAGGTTACGGGCCTAGACAACCTTAATCCCCCATGTCTGGCCACGATGCTGCTCTCACTTGGTATTTGTGTGACAAGCTTTCACGCTCCCTTTGGAACACAACGTGACATTGACGAGAGTGGAGCTACCTTGTAACGCTGGCACACCTACCCTAATACCCTGCATTTTCTCTGATTACAGAGTGCAAGCAGATTACCTGTTCATAACATCACGACGCTGAACGTCTAATCTGGGATCAAAGAGCATAACGCAATTTTGACAGGCTGCAAGTGGAGGTCACCCCGGGTCACAGGAGTTCCTATGCCAACCTGACCGGAGCACCTTTCCCACTTCCCATTCCCTCACATACGTTCTATCCTTTTCTCTCCTTTCAACAAACAGCCGAGCCACAGAGAGAATGAACCAGACTGACTAGATCTGATAGATTAAATACTTCTGAGCATTAACCTCAGAGGATCTTTCCAGTTTTTCACAATGTTGTACTTATTTAAAGTAACTGCTGGGAACAACGTGTCAATGTGACCTAGTAACAGTGAAAATGAAGCTGCCAAAATGGGCAATGGTCAGGCAATTACACCAAGGGCATAATCACATACAGTATTTATATACCCACTGTATTTATACATACATACATACAACCTAACAATTATAAACATATACAGTAATATAAAGACGAAGATATAAAGTAGGAGTGGAATGGATTGGTGTCACTGTTCAGTTTAGTTAGGTATGTTTTTGGTACGGGGGGAGTCGGGGTTGCATTGCCAATATATATATATATACACATTTTTTAATACCATTTTTTGGCTTTGTAGGCCTTTATTTGATGGGACAGTTTTTAGGAGGGAGGAGAAATGACATGCAGCAAAAGCAGAATTTAACCTGCAGCCACTGCAATGACAATTGAGCCTCTGTACGTGGGGCGCACGCTCTACCAGGGGAGCTACCCGGTGCCATGTCATTTCTCCGACCTCTCAATAACCCAAAAGTTCCCTTTGGTCCTACAGTCCAACTAGTCAGACGTCCCTTTGTTTGATCAAGTAACCCCTCTGCTCCGACATCCCATTGTTCCGACCATACAGCTCGGCTTTTGTGGATCACCTCCCATAATGTAAAATCTGAATCAACAATACCAAGCAAAATTACTTTCCTCTAGCTTATTAACACGTTTAAATAATATTATCTAGCCTAATCTACACAATTTTCTGCACCAGTTTGTGTGTAGTGTAGTGTTCCAACTTCCCCGTAACGTAACCCCATTTGTACAGGTCCCATGATCAATAGGCTATCCTAACCCTAACTACTCGAGGTCAAATGGCTAACCCCAACCAATCGGCTATCCTAATTATTATAAAAAGCCTATTTGGTTGGAACAATTGGATGTCGGAGCAGAGGGTTTATTTTTTCAAAATGAAGGGACGGCGGACTAGTGGGCTGAAGGACCCAAGGGACAATCCCGAGCTACCCAGGCACCCCCGCATTGCCAATTTCAACATGCAGATGTTTTATGGGACACATTACGTTACTTGTCAACTTGAAATGGGAAAGGAATCTATCTACCATTAGCCGATAGCCCCAGCATATATGTGCTACTTTTTGGTAGGAAAAGGCGATAGGAACAATGCTTAAGTTCTGGATTGGAGAGCTGGGAGTTGTAGTTTCCTACCCGACTGTCTGCTTCTTGCCCTGTGAACAGACACACTGGCGTGATATCTCTGTTAATGCGCCATCATGTTGGAAGTATTGCCGCTAGTAGAAGCCATATATGTTGCACGGTGCTAACACACAGTCACTGTCAGCAAACACTACTGTAAATCAGTAATGCTCCCATACAACAGACAGACTGACTGACAGCTGCACTCAGCACCTCATCCGTGCCCATCAATTTTCTTCATTTAGAAACGAAGAACAATTCCAAACAATACACTGAGACATAAGCACGTGTGTGAACAGTGTTTTCTATTGGACGTGGTAGGTCCCTTTGGGGTGGACTTTGGGCTTTTTCACCTTTTAGACCTATAACATGCACAGAAAAGATATATAACACGATGAAAGAAAGAAATATGAGCACTTTAAATGAACTCTGGTGCGTTTAGCGACAGCGATCTCGCAGCACTTTCTGGTTAAACAAAGATTTCACTCTTTACTCCAAAGGTTTTTTTTATTGAATGACAAGTTTGCAAAAACAATCACTGTACAATGGAATATACATATTTTTTCCTTTTTTTTTTTGTTAACCAGTACATACCCCACCCTCTCACCCAATTACATACAGACTTACATTCAGAAATTCCAACAAAAGATGCTTTAAATCAAAATTAGAATACCGAGAATAATAATCTGAGCCTGTCAGAGGCAAAAACAGCACTTTAAGTGGATGCAAATTGACGATGCATTTTGACTATTGGTGTATTATATTAACTGTGACACAAGGGAGCATTCAGTCCATAATGACGGGTGTGCTGTCAGCACTCCCTATTGTAGCAGTTGCACAAAAACCATGTGCCTCTTGCTAATGCTTGGTGGCTAAACCGTTCACCGTGGGCATTACGTTATATTTTTGTCTGATTGTTTTGACCACGGTAACAGCGCTGGGCTACCCCACAATTTAATTTGCCACATAACACCAGATGTATGGGTGGTCTTGAAGGTGCGGACCTCTCCAGTATGAAGGTAAACATGTGAGAGAAAAATCTGAACTTGTATGTTAAAATTTGCACTTGTAGAAAATATTCACACAGATGTGATCTGAATTTTAAAAAAAAAACACACAAGAGCTTGTAAATAAATCTGAACATGTATTCTGAAATTTGCACTATTAGGAATGTGAAGTGACAGAAAAAATACACAAATGTGTAGATTGATATTTACGTGACCACATTGACAGCTGCAAACCTTTAATGCAACATTTGCTTCTATACTTTTTGGTACTTGGGTTAATTTTCCACCACAACAACAACTCAGTGATTACATCTTCTTGAACCTTTCACTGCAACTGCACATATGTGCTCCCTCACATCACCAAGTGGCCAATCTGCAATGCAATTCTCAGCAGGGAGGCAGAACCTGACACCGGTTAACCCCTGATGAAGGTCCGTCTGCGGCTGCAGGACCTGGAGCTCACTGCCAGGGTTTCGGTTTGATTGTTAAAAAGTGTTAAAGTGTCCATATTCTGCTCATTTTCAGGTTCATCATTTTATTTTGAGGTTGTACCAGACTAGGTTTCATTTTCAAAAACCACCATTTTTTTGTTGTACTGCACATTGCTGCAGATCCTGTTTTCACCCTGTGTGTTTAGGTCTCTGTTTTAGCTCTAGAGTGAGACATCCCACTTCTACACCATCTTTGTTGGGAGTTGCACATGCTCAGTAGCTCGGTAAGATCCCATCAGCTAGAGAACTCATTCTCCAGTTTTGGTCAGTCCAAGGCCGAATTAGCTGGGAGATTTCTTCTAGACCAGGGCCACTTGTGGAATACCTGCAGAACAGGGACAGGAAGTAGTTCTTTTGGAGATTATGGTCCACTAGTGGCTGTTGGAGCAGTGTTTTGCCATTGAGAACGAGCTAGCATGCTACGGTTTGCCACCTCGTCTCTAGTGACGTAGAAAGCCGTGCAGATGTTGAACAGCTCACCCGGAGACTGAAGGCAGAAGACATTCAGAAACCGGATCTCACTCAGAACAGGATGGCTGCATGCATATATGTGGAAGCAGCAGAGACACAAAATAACACCCCAAATCCAAATTCTTTTCACAATATGTGCACTTTAAATAAATTACAGGGTATTTATTAAGAAGTGGGCTGGCTGGTTAGTTGGCTAACACTAGCATGCTATTCCACCAAACTTCCATGCAACATAAATAAGCAGGATAGAGTTGTCCTTCATCTGGCGATAGAAACCCTGCTTTCCTCGTCCTGTTAGCTCAGAGCTCCACAGACCATCGCAAGAAGTGTTGCAAAAGTCGAGGCATGCAGAGTCGCCACTGGGTGATGCGAGCGAGCACATATGTGTGAACATTTTTTTACAAGTGCAAATTTCAACATACAAATTCAGATTTTTTTTGTTCTGCAAGTTCGTATTCTACAAGCTCTCATATTTTGCACCATATTTACCTTCATGCTCCAGTCGCCTTGTCCATTTCACAAATAATGGTTTGCTTTACATAGTTGCTGTTAGACAGTGATGGAACGTGGCTATGAGAATATATCCATACAAGACATCCACACTGATGCTAAAGCACTGAAGTGCAATTTAAAAAGATAATGTGTGTGTGTGTGCCTCTTCTCCTTTCTTCTCCTTCAGGCCCAAGACTAATTAAATGAACCCTGGGGATAATTAAGTTACTTCTAACTCAACAGTAATTAACAAACTATTTAAAAACTACCGTTAACCCTGCGGGGAGAACTTCTTTTTCTGAGCTGACTTTAAGAGTGCACCCGATCCTGGTTTTACAGTTAACCGGAGGTTTTTAGCCCTGAAAACAAGAGCAAAGGTTTGACATATGACAAATATGCAGAACACAGAATAAATTGATAAGCATCTGCTGGCAGGGCACTTTAATGCACGGCCCAAGAGGACTCAGCAGGAGGCCAGACCCCCCCTCCAAAGCGTGCTAAAAACACAAATAAAGTGGAAGAAAACAAAAAATACATGCATCCGGCGGAATTTCCCTTCAGCACCGGAGCAATCCCAGATATAGACTGAGAGGAAAATGATGGGGGGGGGATTAATTTATTTACCGCAGTAGCAACAATTCTTCCTGGGGACCACACAAAAGACAAGAATAGAAGTTCAAACGTTATTATTTACATTAAGAATAATCAATATCAACCAAACAGGATGAATTCCCCGGAGTCGTTATGTTTTCTTGGATTGGGGTGGCACCTGCTGCCGTGGTCCTGCTCTCCGCCCTGCTACTACTAATGAAGCTCAGTGTAAATTCTTTCAGGAATACTCCTAAACTTCATCCACCTCCCTCTTCCTAAAACTTTTCAGTTGAACCAACCAGAATTGGCCATGGATTTCACGAGCCAATCACAGCATGGCCTCCTCCCCTTCACAAACTACAGAGGCTACAGAGGAGCTCGGAGTAGAGCCGCTGCTCCTTTGCATCGAAAGGAGCCAGTTGAGGTGGTTCGGGCATCTGGTGAGGATGCCTCCTGGGCGCCTCCCTAGTCCCCCAGTCGGAGCTGGTTGATGTGGCTCGGGAAAGGGAAGTTTGGGGTCCCCTACTGGAGCTGCTGCCCCCGCGACCCAATACCGGATAAGCGGATGAAGATGGATGGATGGATGTATCGGTGTCTCTGTATTTCTGTACATCTGTATCGGTGTCTCTGTAATTCTGTACATCTGTATCGGTGTCTCTGTATTTCTATATCTCTGTATCGGTGTCTCTGTAGTTCTGTACATCTGTATCGGTGTCTCTGTATTTCTGTACATCTGTATCGGTGTCTCTGTGTTTCTGTACATCTGTATCGGTGTCTCTGTATTTCTGTACATCTGTATCGGTGTCTCTGTATATCTGTACATCTGTATTGGTGTCTCTGTATTTCTGTACATCTGTATCGGTGTCTCTGTATTTCTGTACATCTGTATTGGTGTCTCTGTTGAAAACTGAATGTAACACTTTGAAACACTTTTTCTCATCCTGCCCATGGCTGCAGCTCCTGTATTCACCCTCTGTCTGAGACGCTCTGTTAGAGTGCCTGTCTCTTCAAGCCCCCCCACTGAAGAAGCCCAGTTTATTCAGATTCTCATTCATCTGTGCAAAATCTTCACAATCAGCTGGCCGTCTCCTCACCCACCCCCCTCCCCTCGCCGCCACTCAACCCATTCCCGAATGACTTCCTACCCACTTATTGTTACTTATATGTTCAGTGCAATCACTGATACTGGCTTATCCTCCATAGTCACCAGCAGGAACTTCTCTACTGTTGTTCTCAACCCTATCCTCTCCTCTTAGTTGAAGGTCTGCCTCCACCCACTCTCCCCACTCATCCCCAACATAATGAACTCCTCCTTGTCCACCGGACTCAACCCCCTGCCTGCCTTCAAGATCGCTACTGTCACACTAGAGTGAACTAATTCTGAGGTGTGAATAAAGTCTGAGTGAATCCTATTATGGGACATCAATAATCTCACATTTCCAGACCTTCTTCCCCAGTGCTGCAGAGGAAGGTCTGACTAGTCCACACAGCATTCCAGGATGGGAGGAAAACATGTTCTGGTTTATTGGCATTTCTTTAAACCAATCGCAATTGTTTTGGGCACCGGACTGAACCACGGTGGCTCTGCAAAATAGCCTCGAGATGGAACTTTTGGTGGAACAGAAGTAGTTTTAGTCGTCAACAGAAAACTCAGATTGGACAGACAGTCTAGCTAGCTGTCTGGATTTACCCTACAGAGGTCTGAGGACCAGGTAACCATAGTTCTCAGATTGGACAGATAGTCTAGCTAGCTGTCTGGATTTACCCTGCAGAGATCTGAGGACCAGGTAACCATAGTCCTCAGATTGGACAGATAGTCTAGCTAGCTGTCTGGATTTACCCTGCAGAGATCTGAGGACCAGGTAACCATAGTCCTCAGATTGGACAGATAGTCTAGGTAGCTGTCTGGATTTACCCTGCAGCGATCTGAGGACCAGGTGACCATAGTCCTCAGAAATCCACAAGAGGTTAGAACGCCAAAACAGAGACACAGGCCGGGGACGGAGGTTAGAACGCCAACACAGAGACAGAGGACGGTGAGGGACATCCAGCTGAAAACGAGGGACATTTGGCAAAGGAACTATCCCTACAAAGCATTCTAATCTGCAAAGTGAATGGTAGCTTCAACATGGCAGCCTGCTGTTTATTTCCCAATTCAACCTTTTTACTAAGTAAGTTCTATTTATGCAGTATTTATACTGTAGTATTAATTCAGTGTATCATTTCATTGTATATATTCCAATTTTATGAATTGTAAAAAGCCTGTGACAGGACTGTGGGGGGTTGGCAATATTATAATTGATTATGATTCACATATATATTCACTTAGCTTTTTAATGAATGTAAATGCATCTAAGTGATGGCCCATGAATATTGTTTAGTATTCAGTATACAGTATAGTATTTAATCAAGTCATTACGTAATATAATAACAGTTATTAGATAAGACCCATGCCATGGTGACGATAATGCTTTTTATTCTCAAATTACAGTTTTGTGATTGCTTTTATTATTATCTATATTATATATTATAGTATTTGTGTGGTTAGGGTTAGTCAAAGTAAAACCTGTTATTGGACATCAATATCAGCAGAATGTGTCAAAAACCTGAACACTACATGCCAAACTTGGAAATAGAATTGTGATTTCTGACATCATGTCTTATCAGTCTCTCTCTCTCTCTCTCTCTCTCTCTCTCTCTCTCTCACAACAATCCCAGGCCCAACTAAAAAACACCATCTGTTCCTGAGGCACTCCAGTAGCATGTTCTGCCCCTTATCCCAACATTCATACAGTATACTGAAGCCCTCCCCCCGCCCTCCAGCCAGTCATCTGTATGCACCCTGCCTGCGCGGCTCTGCTTCAGAGTTGACTGTGTCGAGCGTTGGCCTTCACAGCTCCCTGAGGTGGAACTGCCTCCCTTCCCACGAGAGTGCACTGTGCAATACTCTTGTGTGTGATGAGAGTGTGTGTGTGTGTATGTGTGTGTGTTGTATTTTCCAACCTTCTTCTTTCTCTCTTTAATGGCATTGCCGTACTCGGCAGTGAAATTGGATCCACAATGGGAGTTCATGCTTTGTGGATTTGTGGAATTTGAGCTGCTCTCTCCTCTCCCTTTCCATGTGTGTGCATCCCGTCCCAGAAATGCTTGTTACTAACCTAGTTCTGGGGACTTTGCTCCCCAGAGTCCTTACGTTTTCTTTTTGCCAAGCATATTTCCTTGGATTAGGATGGCAACAAGGTCTCGGTTGCAGCTGTCTCTGTGGTCCTGCTGCACCCCCGGCTACACCCTGCTATGCTCTGCGATACCCTGCAGTGTCCTGCTGAACCCTGCTGCGTCCTGCTACGTCCACCTATGCTCTGCTATGCCACGCTACACCCTGTGACGCCCTGCAGTGCTCTGCTATGACATCAACTACTACGACTACTATTTGTAGTCATAGTTCCTTTATCGTGATTTTATTTGAAATTGAATTAAATGGCTACAATGTGGTGTACTGTCCTGTGAGTATTGTTGGAAATGTGTTTCACATATGGGAGGTTTTATACTTGTCTTAAAATCTCCTTTTTTAAAGTAAGCTTTTTGCAAGTGTAAGAAAATGTATTTTTCCCACTTCAAAAATGATAATAAGAAATAATAATCCTTTAAAACAGGGGTCTTCAACGGGTTTTAAGTGAAGGACCGCTTAACTGAGAGTGAGGTAGAGCAGGGGACCCCCAACTATAGATATTGTGTAAAATTAAGTTGCATATTAAATTGGGCCTTAATATAAGATGTAGGCAGCCTAAAGCCTTAGTACTGTATACCCTTTTAGTTCATAGAATACTAAGCTATTGAAATATTTATTGGCATGATTTTATCAATTATGTTATAATCCTAAAAATGCATATGACAGAGTGAGTCCTTATTAACTGAATCCGTGGATTTAAGCTTTTTTCACCAATAGGCTGATTTATATTTGCTTATATGTTGCATTTATTCATGTACATTTAAATTTTTGAAAAATTCTGAGGACCCCCCAGGGGACCCAGACCCCCTTTTAAATATCTATGATTTATAAGACTTGCTGTAATTTGGTATGTTGGTGATAATGCAAAACAATTAATTAATGGACAGAATGGAGATCTGCTATGAGTCGTTGAGGATGTGATGATTTTAGACAAGAGGGAGGAGAGAGGGAGGGGTGAGGGAGGAGCCCTTACACTCTGTTATGTTACGCACCTTCACTGGCAATCACATCATAACCACGCCCTAAAACACCCCCTGCTTAATCGCTAATTTTAAAATCAACGAGATCATAAATCAAAAGAATGAACATCATTTTGTCTGGCAGAAGACTTCAAACTAGCGATTGAGACCATAACCTCATTATGAAAATGTTGACTGAGGTAATAAATCAAGTGAGACGTGGGTCGCTTTCTCATAGACTTCTACAGAAATCAACCTCCTTTTGCAACGGCGCGTGTCTCCCCCTGCTGGAATTAAGATATATTGCAGCTATGAGACGTCCCCCTGCTGGAGATCAGATATAATGCGGCTTTAAGGAGTCCCCCCCCTGCAGGAGATCAGATATAATGCGGCTTTAAGGAGTTCCCCCCCTGCAGGAGATCAGATATAATGCAGCTTTAAGGAGTCCCCCCCCCCCCGCAGGAATTCAGATAGAATGCAGGTTTGAGCCATTTTGCCATTTGCAGCACTTCACCGAACCAGATGCGTTGTCCATTAATATTTACAGTCTATGCACGGAACACATTGCATGCAATTACATCATAATATTGCCCAACAGTTGTTTTGGGTATTTAACCCTCTGAGGTCTGATTGCATTTTTAGATATGATTCATATCAAAATGATCACCTCTCTGTGTAGTGACGCCCCAAATTGTTCTAAAAGTATAAAGAGATAATTTGGCCTTGTGTAGTCTCGTGTCCTCATTTGTTTCGGTGCTTGAAATGACTCGGAAAAGTAGCTTAATATATTAATAAAATTGTAAATAAATGTCTGAAATGACATTTTGTAATATTGCTTTTTGAGTAGGAGCAGTGCGTCTTTTGTCCTCAGAGGGTTAAAGGAGTACTTCCTCAATTTTACATATCAAGTTCCCTTTATACAGTTTATCATGGCATTACTCAGCCTAACTATTCATTTCAATTCAATTTCATTTTTAGTATCAAATCACAACAAGTTATGTCAAGACACTTTACAGGTAGAGCAGGTCCAAACCGCTCTATAATTTACAGATAGAGCAGGTCTAGGCCGATCTATAATTTACAGATAGAGCAGGTCTAGACCACTCTATAATTTACAGATAGAGCAGGTCTAGGCCGCTCTATAATTTACAGATAAAGCAGGTCTAGGCCGCTCTATAATTTACAGATAATGCAGGTCTAGACCGCTCTATAATTTAGAGATAGAACGGGTCTAGGCCGCTCTATAATTTACAGATAAAGCAGGTCTAGGCCGCTCTATAATTTACAGATAGAGCAGGTCTAGGCCGATCTATAATTTACAGATAGAGCAGGTCTAGACCACTCTATAATTTACAGATAGAGCAGGTCTAGGCCGCTCTATAATTTACAGATAAAGCAGGTCTAGGCCGCTCTATAATTTACAGATAATGCAGGTCTAGACCGCTCTATAATTTAGAGATAGAACGGGTCTAGGCCGCTCTATAATTTACAGATAAAGCAGGTCTAGGCCGCTCTATAATTTACAGATAGAGCAGGTCTAGACCACTCTATAATTTACAGATAGAGCAGGTCTAGGCCGCTCTATAATTTACAGATAAAGCAGGTCTAGGCCGCTCTATAATTTACAGATAAAGCAGGTCTAGGCCGCTCTATAATTTACAGATAGAGCAGGTCTAGACCGCTCTATAATTTACAGACAGATCAGGTCTAGACCGCTCTATAATTTACAGACAGAGCAGGTCTAGACCGCTCTACAATTTACAGATAGAGCAGGTCTAGACTGCTCTATAATTTACAGATAGAGCAGGTCTAGACTGCTCTATAATTTACAGATAGAGCAGGTCTAGACCACTCTACAATTTACAGACAGAGCAGGTCTAGACCGCTCTATAATTTACAGATAGAGCAGGTCTAGACCGCTCTATAATTTACAGATAGAGCAGGTCTAGACCGCTCTATAATTTACAGATAGAGCAGGTCTAGAGTGCTCTATAATTTACAGATAGAGCAGGTCTAGACCGCTCTATAATTTACAGATAGAGCAGGTCTAGACCGCTCTATAATTTACAGACAGAGCACGTCTAGACTGCGCTACAATTTACAGATAGAGCAGGTCTAGACCACTCTACAATTTACAGACAGAGCAGGTCTAGACCGCTCTATAATTTACAGATAGAGCAGGTCTAGACCGCTCTATAATTTACAGATAGAGCAGGTCTAGACCGCTCTATAATTTACAGATAAAGCAGGTCTAGAGTGCTCTATAATTTACAGATAGAGCAGGTCTAGACCGCTCTATAATTTACAGATAGAGCAGGTCTGGAGTGCTCTATAATTTACAGACAGAGCAGGTCTGGACCATTCTGTAGTCTGTTGGTGTCTGTCTTCTTTAGTCTGTTGGTGTCTGTCTTCTTTAGTCTGTTGATGTCTGTCTTCTTTAGTCTGTTGGTGTCTGTCTTCTTCAGTCTGTTGGTGTCTGTCTTCTTTAGTCTGTTGATGTCTGTCTTCTTTAGTCTGTTGGTGTCTGTCTTCTTCAGTCTGTTGGTGTCTGTCTTCTTTAGTCTGTTGATGTCTGTCTTCTTTAGTCTGTTGGCTGATTAGGTTAAGTTAGGACTTTTTACATATGTGTGCTCATCATCATATATACATTTAATGAACTGGTGTTATTGTTGAAAACCTTGTGAATACATATTTTTAAAATGGTAGGATGTTTTTGTTGAGTTATTCCTACACAATACTGTTTCTGACCTTTTTGATACTTGCCTCTGACAAATAACCCATGCTACAAAAACAAGACTAAAACCAATAAACTCAACTCATTTTGAAAACAAGCCGATTGTGCATCATCTAAGGGCTTTCTAGTGCTATGCTAGTATCCTCCACACGTAGTCTGCAGCCTGGTGGCTCTTTGGAGCTTTAGACTCAAACACACAAAGAAGACAAAGGAGGAAAAAAGGTCTCATGCTGCTGAATCCACTTTCTCTAAACAGAAACTTTCAGTTCAGTTATTAAAACTGAAAAAAAAATGGTAAAAAACAAATTACATTGAAGAAATACAAACGCATATGTGAGGGTGTGGTAAAAACTTGTAGTGGCTGATATAAAAACCACAACCAATAGTCTCGACCTTCCTCCACAGCGCGGCATAAGAGGGTCTGACTAGTCCGCACAACATTACTGGATGGGAGGAAAACATGCTCTGGTTTATTGGTATTTCTTTAAACCAATCACAATCATCCTGGGCGGTGCTAAGACTATGGGTCAAACGTACATGTCATAATCTGTGTTAACGTTCACGTCTCCCATTAGAATCAATCCACTCAGGATCTGCCGCTGGTCTCCTCAAGAGGTGTGGACGTGGCAGAGCCCACGTGTCACAGATACCCCGAGCTGGGGCGTCTCCGTTCTAAACCGTCTCTGACATATATCGAACCCCCAACCTGTCCCAGTAATAATATACCACATATGATCCTTTTGCTTTTAAAGCTATAATGTGTAGTTTCAATCTCCCCATGAGGAATTCTAAGGAATGAACACATTGTAGGCGCTTCAACATGATACGAGCATTCCATGATTGCGCTCAGGCCCCTTTCCTCCTCCACGCAGTTGCTAGTAGCCAAGGAGGACACGGAGGATTAAAAACATGATGGACTCTCAGAAGAGGTCATTATTTTCACTCGATTTTCTGTGCAGGAACGTCACCGGACGCCACAATCTTCTGAACATAGTCATACTGAGACATCCAGAGAGAGTTGTGTGGAGCTGATAGTCTTAATTAGCTTTGTAGAAACTCATATGGCAATGGCTTGAATGTTCCCAAAGCTTTAAAATGCTATGATGTTATACATGAAAATGTAAAAAGGTGTAAGAGCTCATTTAACAGATAGAACTCAAATGACTGAATCTAAGACAGACAGGTTGAGATAAAAGTTCATGTTTATTTGAATCAGGATCAAACCAAGTAGACGGTCTGAACAGGTAAACTGGTTTAAAGCATTCTATTTGGTGAAGGGCAATTGTTGACTTGAAAAGTTTAAGTGTGTTGATCACGGATCGTGTCCCAATTGTTCAACTAGAATGAACATATAATAATATATAATACAGTAAAAGAGACTTACTATATTCCTGAAGCATAAGGGAAAAGTTCACACATCAGCAGTATATCGAGTAACCATATTCTCTCATTCTCTTCACGTCCCTGTTTCTCGATGTTCCCTGTCACAGATTGCTTCAGATCGTACTGTACTCTCACTCGCCCCCAAAAAACAAAAAATGGCTGCAGCTTGAGTGAAAATTGTCCCTCTGCGGAACACCGCACCGTGGACTTGTGATTGTAATTTCATTTCAGCCACTGAGGGGCCATTGCCTCAGTTAATCCCAGTGTACAGAAATATCATTAGTGGTTGAAAGAAAGACGGGGAGGATGACTAAAAGACGGAGCTGTAATTGCGAGGAGAGGGGAAACAGAGGGGGAAAGGGGGTTGGGGGGGGGGGGGGGGTGTTGCTAATGAGACATGCAGAAACCAGGCTGATGTAACTTCTTATGGAAGCCCCACTTTGGGGGATAGGGTTTTAGGTAAGTGGCTGCAAAGGAGAAGAGCGTGTACAGAGGAACCTGACTTAGAGTGTCCTGACGTTCACCCTGTTCCCCGGGGAAGAATTTAACAATGGAACAACCTGCATTCCAATTTAAGACGGTTATTTCAGACCGTGTTAAATTTAGGATCCTAATAGTGAGGCAGCAGGATGTACACTGATGTCTGTGGATGTAAGTTAATTAGGATCAGTGCTGGATTAAACCACCATATGAAGAGTTCACTGGCATTTGCTGCATTTCATTCTTTCTCTCTTTTGCCCATGATACTCCCTCTATTTTTTACTGTGTGTGGTTGAAATCAAATATAAAAATAGTTTTTCCATCCATGTCAACCAAAAAAAACACATTTTTACAATAATTATTAGCTTTGTCAAAAATGTATTAGAGGAAATATCTACTGCTCGGATTATGTACACAGGAATTGTGACATTCATATACTATACACAAGTCATAGGGCGGCCATTGGGGGTAACTAAACCCCTAGGTTATAAAACGGTTGTGGGTTTGGTAAATTATAAAATAAAACATTGCACCCTGTGTCCTGCTTCATCTTGAATAAAAAAAAAAAAAAAAAAAACTTTTACTAACCACAACCACTTGTTTACCAGTCATGAGAAAAATGTTTTCTTATCATTCTCCCATGTCTTTTAACTGAGACTGGACATAATATTCCAGTTGTGGCCCTTAACCTTTCTGTTGTCCTCGGGTCAAATTTGACCACTTTAAAAAAAATGTCTATTTCTGAAATATGGGTTTCTTTTTAACCAAATTACCACAAAAACTGGTTTGGATTCCATTTAACGCTCTTTGCAAATACAATTGATCACTTTCATTCCTCTGATCTTCACTATTAGACAAAATAATTAGGAATTTCTGCTTTTTTAATTCAAATATTAGGTACAATTCTATATAAAAAAGGGTTATTGACCATGAATTCCAAAAGGTAGTGTAAAACTTCTTCTTCTTCATGCTTCTGGCGAGAGCAGATGTGTTTTTCCTCCTCTCCCCTCTTATCTTAGCTTGGCTCCTTCCCAGTCTGTCTACCCTGTCTTGTAGAACTTTTCTCCTTTCTCTTGTCTCCTGCCTGCTGCTTTCCTGAAACATTCAAAATGGAACTGATTAACTGGCGTCTCTCAGCGCTATTGACAAGATTTTTTCACCCAAACATGCTTCTCCGGGGGAGCCGTACTGTCCGAGTTGGACATTCCCTGCAGGCTACGCTCGCGATTCCTGGGAGAATTGGCAGGTGGTCTGCCTGGATGTCTTGACTGTGGAAGATGTTGAAGATATGTGGATAATTGGATAGTGGATAGTTGGTGGGGCTCCTGATCATCGGACTTGGAGTCTCTCCGATCTATTGGAAAATTGGTAAGACAGCCGCCAGCAAATTTACCCACAAGCTGTCTGGGGAACTTAAGGAGTGCTTACATGGAGTGATTGAGAGGATGAAGGGTTTACATCTGAGAGCTGACCAGAACTGTGAACTGTCTCGTAACACCTCGGACCGGTCTGGGGAAGCGCTGAGGGG
Source organism: Percina caprodes (assembly GCA_013375575.1). NCBI lineage: Eukaryota > Metazoa > Chordata > Actinopteri > Perciformes > Percidae > Percina > Percina caprodes. Next base: position 629,103 of record JABXJD010000220.1, read on the forward strand.
GATTGATATCATCAGGGCTCAGTCGGTGGAGATGCTTCGTGTAACCACCGGACTGACAGAGAAGGTAGATGGACTGGCTAAATCACTTCATGATCTGGACTCTCGTATGACGCTGAGGTCGGTAGCAATTGGTGATGAACATTGATTCGATCAAATTCCATCGAGTCAACCTAAACTGGAATTGGTATTTTGTTGCCTTGTATCTGTACATGTGTAATGACAATAAAGTTATCTATCTATCTATCTATCTATCTATCTATCTATCTATCTATCTATCTATCTATCTATCTATCTATCTATCTATCTATCTATCTAAAACTAGTAAGGTGGTGCTAATGAAAACTAAAAAAAGTCTGAAAAAGGGACAAAAATGTCAATTTTTTTGTCAATTTTTAACCCGGGAGGACAACACATGGGCTAATCTGAAAAAAGATGATATTCTGACTAAGCTGTTCCCATGGCTAATAAAAGTCAATATTCCACTGATATTCCTGTTTACATGTCGCCGTGCAAAATAGGATTTTCGATTTGTTGGAGCATGCGGAAACCCAGCGTTTAAAAAAAGGTTGCCGTAGCGATGTGTGAACATATACAAAAAGCGGTTGCTAACCAAGTCTTTGATAATGTTTAAAAGTAGCTATCTTTCTCCTTTAATCAGGTCTGCGGCCCTGCAAACTGTTGGCTGGTTGGTTTGTGTACAGTAACCATAGCAACGCACCAAGCTGGCCGGAAGCCGTAAACAGGCAAGAGGCCATAAACTGCGGTAAAATAAATGTAGTGTATACAGAACGTGTCCAAAGAATGCCTCTAAAACCAGATTAATACCGGAATATCCCACGTGTCTTAATGGGAAAATGCTATATTCGGAATATGTTGTTTACATGGCCTGTATCAAATTCTGAATATTGTCATATTCAGAATAATAGTGGAACATTGGTGTGCATTTAAACACACTCAGTGTAGAATTTTACTAGGTAGAATAAAGAAGGGAACACAGTAAAAAGTAGTTTGTTACATTGCTGGGAAGTTGGAGGTGTAGAAGATTAAAGAGATAACAAGATCAAACTGTGCTGATTGGATGCTTCATCATTTTCTTGTGGGTCCTCGAAAAAAAATATGAATCCAGGACAAAGGATACTTTGAATATGGAAAAAAAAAAGAAAAGATTCTGACCACATATTTTATAAAAATGTTATGGATTATAAGTGAGTTAGGAGTCCAAAGAAAAAAACATTTAACACAGTAAATTATTACTAATACATATTTGATGCCCATTACAATGGAGGCTGTTTCTAAAGGCGCTTCCCAGCATGTAACCATAGGAATGCAAATCACAATTTAGTTGCCTAGAGAGGAAATTATTAACAAATGGAATACGTTGATGGTGAAGAGTCTGCATATTAATTTATTAAATACATGCTACCTTGTTATGTAGATAAACACATAATTTAATACAGGCAGCGTTACATGTTACATAATTTCTTAATTATATGCTGCCTGTTATCTTTATTCACTTTTTTAATGACAGACTATTATCCACTATGCAGGTAGTGGGGTGTCTTGAAACGCATCCTAGAAATAAGGAAGCCAGAACTCTTAGCATGTTGCCATTGCAACATTCCATTGCCATTAACGAAAAACCCATTAGTATTGATCACAATGAGAAGACACATCATGGCCATTCAAATCAAAGTGTCAGTTATTGAATAAACAGACATTGCTAGAAACACTTATCTCTTGCTGTGTAATTGTACTGATTTCCCAAGGTGCAGAAAGCAAAATACATATGATGTATGCAGACATGTGCACTAAATGAAGCTGTCACAGGGAGACAGGTGCTCAGAGTATCAGTGCTAATGAACAATTAGACAGGGCCTTTAACGAGATGCCTCAGCCGTCAGTGATGTCATCTTAAATGGGGTGGAACAGATGCCTCGTGGGTAAATGGGTTGCCCACAGAGTTGGCCTTTAATGCAATATCATTAAGCTCCGATTGAGATGGACTGGGTTGGTTTTTCAGTCAGCATTATATCTTCAAGTGAATCAAATTGAATCATTTCCGTTTTTTTTGCTTTCGTGTATTCTTTTTCTGGTTTACTGTATGTTTTATTCCTTCTGATTTCACTGTATTTAATTGTATGTTTTTGGCGTTGTTATTGACGCTAAAAGTCTCCTTTAGCGTCATATCTAAATGTGCTTGGTTGGCTTACGTTTCCATGGCACGCGAGAAGAACGGGACGGATGGGTTTAGGAAAAGAACGGACAGATGGGTTTAGGAAAAGAACGGACAGATGGGTTTAGGAAAAGAACAGGCGGATGGTTTTAGGAAAAGAAGAACGGGCAGATGGGTTTAGGAAAAGAACAACGGACGGATGGGTTTAGGAAAGAAGAATGGGCAGATGGGTTTAGGAAAAGAAGAAGGGGCAGATGGGTTTAGGAAAAGAAGAATGGGAAGATGGGTTTAGGAAAAGAAGAACTGGCGGATGGGTTTAGGAAAAGAAGAACTGGCGGATGGGTTTAGGAAAAGAAGAACTGGCGGATGGGTTTAGGAAAAGAACAACAGGCGGATGGGTTTAGGAAAAGAACAACGGGCGGATGGGTTTAGGAAAAGAACAACGGGCGGATGGGTTTAGGAAAAGAAGAACAGGAGGATGGGTTTAGGAAAAGAAGAACAGGCGGATGGGTTTAGGAAAAGAAGAACGGACAGATGGGTTTAGGAAAAGAACGGACAGATGGGTTTAGGAAAAGAACAGGCGGATGGGTTTAGGAAAAGAAGAACGGGCAGATGGGTTTAGGAAAAGAAGAACGGGCAGATGGGTTTAGGAAAAGAAGAACGGGCAGATGGGTTTAGGAAAAGAACAACGGGCGGATGGGTTTAGGAAAAGAACAACGGGCGGATGGGTTTAGGAAAAGAACAACGGGCGGATGGGTTTAGGAAAAGAACAACGGGCAGATGGGTTTAGGAAAAGAAGAACAGGCGGATGGGTTTAGGAAAAGAACGGACGGATGGGTTTAGGAAAAGAACAACGGGCGGATGGGTTTAGGAAAAGAATAAGGAGACGGTTGGGTTTAGGAAAAGAAAAAGTGATGGTTGGGTTTAGGAAACGTGACACGCAGGATACAATATCTTATGTAATTCACACACGCACACAATATTTCAGTGTTGGAGAAAATGAGTGGCAGCAAAGAAATAGTATATTAATGTCACAGTTTCCCACTTTTTTATCTGCCTGTTCTTTTCCCATGATGCTTCAGTTCATACCTTCAATTTAAACTCCAGAATCTGAGGTTTGAGTGGCAGCCATACACACACACACACTGAATATAAATCTCTAAACTCTCTAAACGGGAAAACATTTTGATTGACCCTTGCACTCGGGCAACGACACAATTTACTGACTTTGTTGTCACAGCTGAGTTATATAAGTGTGTTTATAAATAATTATGGGCTTTTATAAAAGGTTTTGTGCCTGCTAATACAGACAGAAACACAATAATGCAGATATTATCCAATAACTGCCTCAGGTGGCTGATACAGCAGACTGTCATGAGGTGTAAATGGGTTTTTTGGATTGTTATTATTTTTCCACAAGGAACTCTAATAATGAGAATGTCCATACAGCACAGCAAACATACACGGTGTAGTCACTTGCACAATTGAGTAATATTGTAACATTTGTAAATCACAATAACACATTAGGGCTACTTTAAAGGGTCATTCCAGTAATTTAGTTTTTCACTAGTTAAAGTTAAAGGTACCATGGCATGAAAATGTCACTTTGAGTTTTTTTTAACATTAATATGCGTCCCCCCCAGCCTGCCTATGGCCCCCCAATGGCTAGAAATGGTGATAGGTGTAAACCGAGCCCTGGGGATCATGCTCTGCCTTTGAGAAAATGAAAGCTCAGATGGGCCGATGTGGAAACCTTATGAGACATGCCTATGAGAGAGAGAGACATCATGGATTTCAAAGTGGCAGTTGGTCAAGGCCACACCCACACCCTCCACCTTGCCCCCTCCCCTCTCTCCTCCTCAAAAGCTACAGACTTGGAAATGGCACATACTGAGGAAAGCTCATTGTGGGACTGGCTCTAGTGGCTGGAATTCTGCACCAAGGCTGAATTTTGGGAAAGAGACTTCAGATACAGTATTAGGGGACCACTAAGGTCTATATAAAAGAGACTTCAGATACATTATTAGGGGACCACTAAGGTCTATATAAAACAGACTTCAGATATAGTATTAGGGGGCCACTAAGGTCTATAAAAAAAGAGACTTCAGATACAGTATTAGGGGACCACTAATGTCTATATAAAAGAGACTTCAGCTACAGTATTAGGGGAACACTAAGGTCTATATAAAAGAGACTTCAGCTACGGTATTAGGGGACCACTAAGGTCTATATAAAAGAGACTTCAGATACGGTATTAGGGGACCACTAAGGTCTATATAAAAGAGACTTCAGCTACAGTATTAGAGGACCACTAAGGTCTATATAAAAGAGACCTCAGCTACAGTATTAGGGGACCACTAAGGTCTATATAAAGAGACTTCAGATACAGTATTAGGGACCACTAAGGTCTATATAAAAGAGACCTCAGATACAGTATTGGGGGACCACTAGGTCTATATAAAAGAGACTTCAGATACAGTATTAGGGGACCACTAAGGTCTATAGAAAAAAGCATCCAAAGAGCACCATGTCATATGACCTTTACGGCACTTAGAAACATGCTTAAACAAGAATGATAAAAATGGAAGCAGCAGAGGATATCTTCACTTTATGTCCCCAGTAGAGTCAAGCTGGATCCTACTGTACATGTCTTTTGTTAGACACTCGGTGACAGGTTAATACCCATGTCCTTCAATCTTCATGCCTCTAGGTTGAAAAGCAGATTGCTGATATAAATATGTAGACTCCAAAGCCCAAAGCTAAAGAAAACCCTGATGGTGGTGTATGAAGCGCAGGGCTGTGGCACCAGAGTCCACTGTTAGCATCCAGATTGTGGTCATGTTTATGCAGGTTTGGTTATTATTTATCTGTAAATTAGTCGATATCGACAACGCTGCACTTCCAGGACCTTCCAGACCATCCTCCGCAGCACTGTGGGAGAAGGTCTGGCAATGCAAATACACTTTGAAAATAAGTTAAAGATTATCAAAGAAGAAAATAACCGAGAAAAATGAATGGATAGTTGCAGGCTTATACTTTTACATTAGACATACTCACAAAGATCCTTTCTGCTGGCAGAAAGAAACGGTTGTTTAATTGGATGGTTTTGCTGGTCAAGGGTTGTCATTTCCCAGAAAGGAGCAACAGGCAGCATATGACGAGTCACAAGTGACCGCCTCGGCTCAATGTGTGCAGTTTGCAGTAGAAACCAGCGCTGTGACGAAGAACAGCCAGTAGCTTTTGAAAGCAGACATGACCATGTGCTGAAGCTTCCTCTGAGACATATGGCAACTTTAACGGTGCAGTCTTTGTCAGACTGTGTGATACTGTATCAAAGCTTTTGTGTGTAACATTATATTAATGACCGTCCATTACATTCAAGCTATTGCCAAAAAAGTTGCTAATAAAAACAAAGCTAATTAAGACTATCAGCTCCACATAACTATCTCTGGATTTCTCAGGATGACTGTTTTCAGAAGATTGTGGCATCTGGCGATTTAACTCCAGTTAAGATAATGACCTCTTCTGAAGAGTCCATCATGTTTTTATAATCCTCTGTGTCCTCCTTGGCTACTAGCAAGGGTTGGGGGCACGCAAGATCAAAATGGCTTGTAATATGTGGATGCAACAACAGTGTTATTGTTGTTACACAGAAACGATGCAATATAGCGTTTAATATGGGGCATGTCACGTTGTGATGAATCGTAGTGCTATGATGAGTTGCAAGTTGTTTTCCCTTAAACCTTTTTCAGGAATGGTGCTCATGGAACAATCAATCTCGCCAGTGTATTCAACATAATTTCATATCATATTCCTAACCCTTGTGTGGCCTTCTGTCAAAATTGAAAAATCAGCACTTTTGTTGATGCTCTTTATCAATGTTTTTTTTAACTTTTTCTTAAGTTTTTGTCCCTTTTGTCAACACTTTTGACGCTTTTTGTTCAATGTGTCACTTTTTTTTATATTTTCAAAACTACGTAACACTAACTTATTCACTTTTAATGAAAGTAGAGATTTGTTCTTGCCAAAGAGCGTTCAATCATGTTATTTTGGGTAGTTACAATTGGGTAGTTAAAAAGAACAATGATATAGGAAAACAGGTAAATTTGACCTGAGGACAACATGAGGGTTTGTTTGTAGTCGTGGGTTGTAGCAGCAGTCACATTGTGGGAATTAAGTCCAACATTTTTGAGTGAATTTTCCTGCATGTTGTCTTTGGTCGCCAAAGCTTCAAATGCGGTGGTCAGAGGAAGTGTTTCACTGTGAGATATGGGACCAAGCATTCGCCAAATCTCTCTCAAGATTGTCAACGTCAGTCCCAGACAGCCCAAAATCGCACAGCATAAAGGGACCTTGATCTCGCATTCCTGGGATGGGAAAAAAAACTTGCTCTGACTAAGTGGCATTTCTTTAAACCAATAACAATCATCTTGGGCGGGGCTAAGTGCCGGACGAAGCAACAATAAAAAATCGCCTCGGAAAAGAACTTGGTTTGGTGGAACATATGTACGTTCAGAAGTAGTCAGATTGGACAGATAGTCTAGCTAGCTGTCTGGATTTACCCTGCAGAGATCTGAGGACCAGGTAACCATAGTCCTCAGATTGGACAGATAGTCTAGCTAGCTGTCTGGATTTACCCTGCAGAGACCTGAGGACCAGGTAACCATAGTCCTCAGATTGGACAGATAGTCTACCTAGCAGTCTGGATTTACCCTGCAGAGATCTGAGGACCAGGTAACCATAGTCCTCAGAAATCCTCTAGAGGTTAGAACGCCAACACAGAGACATCTCATCTCAGAAAGCTGTGTGAATTAGCCAGACCCTGTTCCACAGCGCTGTGGAGGGTCTGGCAATGCGAGACTACAGACACCCCTAAAGCTCGGATCCTAGAATCGCTCCTGTCTAGCGCTGAGTTTAAGTGCTGCGCTTCCTCAGCTCGCGGCTCTGCCTCACACAGAGCCTGTCACCCATCTCCGTCTGATCAGAGGAAACTCCTAGGAGAACATTGTTGAACCAGCGCTGTTAGATAGCAGAGAGTCGGCTAACTCTCCCTCCCTCCCTCCCTCACTCACTCTATCTCATATATCATTTTCTGACTCATGTAGCCCTCCCACGTCATCCAACTCATAGCCCACTGCCGGCCCTCCCCGCTGCCTATTATAACGTCCATGGAAAAGCTCCCAGGAGGATTCCTACAACAGATAATGTGTGTGTAGGGGAGACCATATGACTGGCAAGAGAGAGTCTAAGGAAATGAGAAAGCAATATGAGTTAGTGATGCTTCATATTATACCCTGTTCAATAAGAAATTGATGCTTGATTAGTGACTTAAAATAGTCAGCCATTTAAGTATCCTCAGTATGCGCAGTTAATTAACAGAAACAGTTACAGTCAAGCCTCTACCTCTATGAAATAATAATTACTTTAGTCACCATGGCACTGTGTTCACTGCGACTATGTAATCATTTTGATTTAGGCAAAAAAAAAAAAAGTGTCAGTGATCTAAAACATGGTTTCTAATGTCTCCAATGTGGCACTGATTCATAAAATACTTTTTAACGGAGTCGTCGCCTGAGACTTTTATTGGACTGTTAATAGTCTGGAACATTAACACGGTATTTATAGCAAACCATTTGGACATCCATGACAAGCTTTAGGCCATTTAACACGTTTAACAGCGGAGGAACTAATTGTGTTATCTGCAGGAAAAAGAATAGATTGTGCTGACAGAAACTGTCAAAAAGCCAGCAAGTATACTTACAGTCAGAGGATTTTGTAATAGAAAGAATGGAGAGGTAGGGGAGGTTACACACACACACACACACACACACACACACACACACACACACACACACACACACACAGTATACTGTATATATTATATATATATGATTAACAGTATATCAATAGTGAATCTGAATCCTTTCAAATTATCTTTCAAATCTATTAAGGTTTAACTATTTAGAAGTAATATCAGGTTTACATGACTTAAACTTGATTGAGATCTTTTGTTAACTGGAAAATAGTTTTGAGTCGCACCCTGTTTAAAGCGACATTATGTCACTTATTCACCATAAAATAACAGCTTAATTCATTCATACACTGACTTGTGATAGGGACAATGGTGCCTCTGTCATCCCCACTAAGCACCCTGATGGCCTGTTTGTCCACTATGTAACGTGGGCTGGTATGATCATCCAGTAGAAGTGTGTAACGCTTTATGACACCACCACCGATTTTGGTAAAACTACATCATATGTTATGGAGAAAATGTTTCCTGATCACTCCGGCTGCTATGCCTCGACTCTTGGTGACTTACGGACTTGCCGGATGGACAGAAAGCTTTACTTGATGACCCCAACGGGCGATCGCAGCCATCCAAGTCAATGCTTGATATTCCACCATCCCAGAAGCATTCGGGGGGGGCTCTCTCCGCTCTGCTAAAGATACGCTGCAGGTCTATTTTGACACGAGCAGCGGGGCGTTCTGACAGCCGGGAAGGAAGGGAAACACAGACTATACAGTCATTTCACCAAAACACACCATACCCCCATAATCGGTTATGCCTCCTCTACAGCACCACAGATGACGATTGATCTTGGAGGTGGAAAAACATAAGAGACATCACAGATTTTTTTTATAAGCCAGATAAGAGAAGGCATGGGGTACTCAGAGTGGAAGTTAAATACTAGCCAATACACATGTGATTGTTCTGTAATGTACTTGTAGAGACAATACATCTTGTAGAGACAGTAAATCAAAATGCACCGTGTGGTATGGCTCGTGGTGGAGAAAGTTCTGCTAACTGCACTTGCTGTCAGCTAGCTAGCTCAATTAGCCATGCCAGGCCTGGGAACTTGGTGCACTGGGGGAGTCTTGGTGTTTACACCGCTGGATTTCACAGGAGCTTTGGACCGGTTGGAGAAATGAATGCTGGTGGGAGTGCGTTGGCGTTGACGTGCTAGAACTAGAGAAAAGCCTTTGGGTGAGAGGATCAGGTACAACAGCCGCTCAAGCTGCAGGTTTCCACAGAGGTGAGCAATAAATCAACCTGGATGCAGTTTAAAATTGAAGGAACCCAATGTTATGAGTGAGGCTAGTGTTACCATCAACTGTTGATTAGCAGAATAGCATTGTAGACGAGGTACTGTGATTTTGCTCCCACTGTCTCAGGATTTCGGAAGAGGGTAAACCCAACTAAACCGAGTCACCATTATTCATAGCAGGCTTGATCACTATAATGCATTGGTGGACATAAAGTTGGTTAAACAATGGTTTTCTGTCAGTGAACAAATTTAGATTATGATAATATCCATTTGCAGTACTGGGCCATGCAGGTACTGTATATTGGAACTGTTGTGCATTGCTCTTAAGAGTAAGCTCTACAATATAATTATGAAAAGAAGTAAAATTTTAAAATATCCAATGAAAACATGAAGCTATGTACATTTAAAAAAAAATAAAATGTAAAGTATAAGATCAATAAAGAGCCAAAACAGCTGTAAGATAAATAGTTCTAATTGCAAAAGTGCACTTGGAATATACACTGTATGAAAAATACTAGTAAATATAAATATTATTATAAAATAAAGTTTTACCTTGGAATATATCAAGATTGTTTTTTATGAATCATAGTTCAATGATGTTGTGCAATGTTAAAATAAGATATGTCTAAGTTAGTAATTGCTTGTTTTATGATACAAAAATCTTGCTTTCTATTTCCCATTAAATGACTTCTGCTGCAAAGAACCTGACACTACTCACTGTGGTGAACACTGAGTGTATGTAATAACGTTCAAGAGTTCAGAATAATATGAAATATATTTCCTCCAGACATTCACTGATTCACCGACTTTTGGCATCAACAAGGGTTTGGAGTTTCTTTCATGCGATCCGACGTACATCCTGGGGGTTGCTAAACAGAAAGCTCCCCCGTCCTTGAAAGTAGCTGCTCGAGCTTAAGACATAATCATGTTGCCATGGTGCTGAGATAGAAAACAGTTTTGTAAATGAGGTAAAGAAATGAAATCTGAATCATGTTCATCATATTTCATGTCCGTTTTTTTCTTCTTCTTCTCCTCCCGGTAGTGGAGCTACAGGTGTGGAGGAGCAGGTGCGAACCAAGTGTAGGATGACTGGAGGAACAAAAGATTTTTTGCACAATTTATCAAGAAAGTATCATTAAATTAAGCATTTGGATCCACACGGTGGATCACTTTAATCACAGCTACCTTCCTTGTCACTTCTCTGCTCGGGGCTGGTTTGATCCTGCCTCAACCAACCGTCCCAAATCTGCTACTGGGACCACATACAAATCAGATGTGACCCCTTACAGTTCTGTGCAGAACACTACAGGTACCATAATATTATTAGCACATTTTTCTCACTGATTAAGTTGTTTTTGGCTGATTAGTTGTGCATGAGGGCACAAGAACTGCACATGCTGCTTTATTAAAATTGGAGGAGAAAGGTATCTGTGGTAATTACAGGGCTGGCAGATCTCCAGGAAGAGAAGGGATCCTTTTAGAGCCCGGGAGGAACGGAGAGTGCAGCATCACATGGAGGCTGCAGCATCACTCCACTGAGCCTTGTGGCTACGTAGAGACACGTACATGTAGTATAATAAATACCTTTATTGATAACTGTAATTGGCGGGTAATTATATCACAGTTTTTATGTTTCAACACAACACATCCTGGTTGAGCCCTGCGAGCGACGGTTTTCTTCAACCCCCGAATTTCTGAATATTAATGCCCGCACCCGCAAAACTCTGCACAATAATACACATGCATTGATTTCTTTGTCTTCTTCCGTCCCGCATGACATAACACGTCATTTCATAGTCTATTAATAATAATAACAATAATAAAACTGTTTAATAATTGTTTCAAAAAACTTTGCGCCATCACACGGCATACAAAAATAAACTGATTTGCAAAAAATACAATATGACAACCCACATGAAAGCTGTGCATGCCTGCTGCTGGAGATGTTTTGTGTCTTGTATCGTGTGTGTGTGTGTGTGTCAACTGTAAGCACCATGTTGATGTGATCTTGCTGCGTTTTATAGAACCAAAAAGGATAACCGAGGCTGTCAGCTGCTTTCTTTCACCGTCTGTCTCAGTTTAACGCACCGCTGTATTTTCCACATCATTCATTGCCTCCATCCTGTCGCTTTGTGTTTTTTTAGCCGCCCATTCCCGCCCGCAGCAGAGTTCAAACCGATTTGAACTTTGATTTTAATCCAATGTTGGATTTCAAACACTAACAGAAAGGGCGATGGGTGGATGGCCGTGTAACATACCCCGAGGTTCAAAACACTCTGCTAACCAATGAGATGTTTAGCAGAGTGATGGCTGACAGGGGCTTACAGTTTCCCCGTTTCTGCAACTTCCCATTGATATGATCAAAATGTTTTCCTTTGACTACATGCACAAAGCTTGTTTAGGTGTAATGAGGAAATGCTGGTGGAATGGGTGAGTGGAAACAGGCAGGTCAGATGTCTGCTGGACAGAAGACTAGCATGTTTGAGAAGCTCTAAGCCACGGAGCTTGTGGATTGATGGAAAGCTACAGAGCTGCATCAGTTTGCCCTGTACACAGGAACAATTCTGACATTCTGTCCACCCCGCTGTATACACATTTCATGGCTTTCAGTGTGGCACTGAATATTTTGGTTTCATCCAATCTGACGCCAGAGCTGTATGACAGGCACTTCATGGTGTATAATGTTCATGCCGTGCTCCATTTAACAGATGAAACAGAAACTTTTGGATGCCTGGATGCATGCAGTGCCTTTCGGTTTGAGAACTACCTGGGGCAACTGAAACATCTGGTCCCATCGGGAAGAAGACCACTAAATCAAATGGCCAAAAGGCTCCCAGAGATGGAACAGTGTCAGAGCCGCACCGGTCCTTCAGAAGGTTACATCGAACGTTCTCAGGAAAATGTGAAGACCAACTAATGCCTACATCTTGGAAGGTGACAAATGCTGTGAGGCCATTGAGCGGAGGAAGGACATGGTTTGGTGCAATGTGTTTGAGAAGGTGGAGCCTCTGTTCATAGATCCTTGTGATTCAAGAACCACCGGGTGCTTTTAGGGGTGTGGGGGGCGGGAGACTGTGTTGTGAAGCTGGTTCCAGCATGTGGACTCACAAGACAGGCTATCTTGACTGAGGAGCCACAGGCCAACATTTTCTTGACGGTCCTTCATCATTTTTAGGAGACATGCAAACTTCAACCCCACACTGAACATAGCTGTACGTACTGTACATATGTCTGTATGGTTCATACTGTATATCAATTAATCTAATCTTTTCAATTCATTTTTTAGTTGTATTTCCTGTGTACACTTGCAATTAATCTGTACTCGACTGATATTTGATATCTGTATTTGAGCCATGTGTCACTTTTTTTGAAACTGAAAAGGGTGTAGCATTGCAAAAAGCAGAGGACTTTGTCTATGAGTGTGTTCTTAATCCAATCTGTCACTCATTTGCATGTATGCCACTAATCTATATGCCACTAATGCCGTTGTCTCTGAACAGATGAAGAACTTCATGATTGTTGAGTTTTCTGAGTTGTGTAGATTTATTTTTCTTCACAATTTATTTAACCATTCGAAATGTTCTACTCGCCACATTGTAAGAAAGGAAGTACATTTTTCCAAAAGGTTGCCTCCTGCTACTGGACTGCACTTAATGTGAGGGCCCAGGTCAAAGCGTGCCATTTGCCCAAAGCAGCTAGGCCAAATATCCAGGAAAGAAAATATGGCTGTGTACAGGTGACCTATTTCTGCTATACTATATATAAATATTTTTCTCTGTATGGAAATACTGCTGTGTTTAGCTCACAAATGTTCTCTTAACGTAGACTCCTACACCAAAGCCATGGCGCAATGTCGGCGGCTGATGGACACTTCCAGCATTGAGACAGACGACGATGCAAGCGTCCACAAAAGGCAGCGTAGATGCCCAACGAGGTTTGGGACAGAATCTTCAAGCAATAAGACCTTAAGTATAGACTACATTATTTACACAAATCAAATATTCTTTTTGCAGTCGGTACAAATTGTATGGTCTTTTATTTCAGACAAATCCGTTCCACAACCAGGAAAATGTTCCAGGACAGAGCGTGTGTCTGGAATCCCTGTCTGTAAGTTAATATTTATTCACACATTTAAGAAACCAGAGTCATATTTCCTACCATAGAACTACTGACATTCAACATGGTGCATGTCATGTGACTGTTCTAATGTTGGTCTCTTCCTGTCAGCATAGGTCCATCTTTTGCACTGGCATGTGCAAGAAACCTACCATAAATTGACCAATATTCATTTCTAATTTCTTTTTAAATGTGTCAGCACCATGCAGGAAACCAGCCGGTTGCCCAGAGCTGGATGAGCCTATAGTGATGCATGCCACTTCATCTTGGGACCCAGTTGAAGGTACAGTTGCTTTGAATTTTGCATTTGCAATTAAATACAATTTAATGACAAGGAACTCAAGAGTAACATAATGTTCTTCTTGTTCTAACCAGAAGAACTCATCACACAGAAGGAGGTGGCTCAGCAATCGAGATGGAAACGAGAGGTAAGAAGACATTCACATATGCAAGTGTATATAATGAATAACAACTTAAACTAACACCATTAAATTTTCCATAGGAATGAGGACATCCATAACTCGCATTTTAACTTCCCAGGAACTAAAGGGTAGTTAAGTGGCCGTACACCTGCACTAAGATTAACACTATGTAATTGCATAACTTCAAATATCATTATAACTGAACTGACTTCTCTTACAAAATGAGATTGTACAAGCTCTCCCCTTACTTTACATGTATAATTTGTATATAATTTCATCAGCAAATGATGGCACGGTATAATTATAAAAATAACTCTACATCCGCATGAGGTGCTGACACAGTATAGCCTGCTGGGAAGAAAACCACAGAAGGCTTTCCAGGACCTGGGAATATGCAGGGGTATAACAGTCAGGTGTTATTTTATTGTTCACATCAGTATTAGTAGGCTGATAAGGTTTTAATTTGACTTGTAACCTTGCTTCGTTTTGACTTCTACTCTGGCGGCCCGGCCTGAAAAACGTGGAGGACTTGATTGGGCATGTCCTGAAGTTGGCTGCACACAGATGGTAAATTGAAATTCTTCTGCGTGATGTTCGTAATAATCAAAGGAATGTGAAAACTATCAATATTTGTAATCACATTCGCATTTGTCAACGTGTTCATTCTTAGTATAACCTATCAAACGTTTCTTTCTTTTTAGGCCAGCTGAGAAAGGCCTGAGCTTTTTTTTTTTATCTTTTTATTAAAGCAATTGTATTTTTGCAGCTTTAGCCATTCACCTACACATTACATACTTCATCATACCAATATGCATCTTGCACACATTTGCACTACATTTTCACTTTGCACTCTACATCCTTTTATCTTTTTCTTTTTATTTTGTTGATTGTTGTTTGTATATTGTGTATTAAAGTTTGAAATCCCATCATTTGCCTGTTCATTCATTCCTGCCAATATATAATAATTAATTTGTGTGTGTGTGTGTGTGTGTGTGTGTGTGTGTGTGTGTGTGTGTGTGTGTGTGTACACACTAATGATATGGTTGTTAAAGTATTTTAAAGGTTAGGGGAATGTAAAAAACAACGTTAGGGGAACGTTCTCTAAAGGTTGCAACGTTAGGGTAACGTTCTGAGAACATTTGATGTAACCAAAAACTAAATGTTCCAAGAACGTTAAACCAACTCTCCTAGGCAACCAAAACCAAACCAATCCTTCGGGGAACATTCCCGCAACCAAAAACAAACATTGCCAGAACGTTCTGGGAACCAAAACATCATTAGCTGGGTTAACAGTGCGACAGCAGCAAATGATGGTACGGCACGGTATAATTATATATATAAGCAAAAGAACATTTGAAGGATGTTTAGATTTCTTTAACCAATCAGAGTAGGAGAATAATATACCACATTTTAAGTGCATGTAGGTTGCCATGTTGGATATAATAAGAACATAGCTCAAGCTTACCATCTACCATACAGATCAGAGGAGTGGCTGTCCTGTCAGTCTGGCAGAGTGTTCCTATGTGTCCTGACAGATCAAGCCCACCTCAAACAACTACCGCTGACGCTGGACCAATGATCAAATCCTTTTCGCCACCACGCATCTGTCAAGGGTTGCACTTGAATGCACAGCAAATACATTAGCTGATGGCTGACATGCACATATGTTCTCTGCCTGTGTAAAAGAAAAAGAACTGTTGTAATTCGAAGAACATTGAGATGGGCAAGAAAAATAAATCATTGAAATTTGTATTGCTAGTTTATGAAAAGACCATTAATCTGCATGAATGTTTTTTTTTATAACATAGGAATACACATTTGATAGATGCTGTGCAGCAGGGCAGAACCTTACATTGGTCAACATCTTTCCAAGGGCCCACATAATAATCATATTTAAGGTAAATATTGGACTCAATATTGGAGGCAGAATGTGTGATATAATAAAAACCCATTTTTGCTGGGAGATAAAACAGTGAATGTTAATTTAACTAGAATGCACCAATGCTGTTCTGTCTGTCTACCTTTTTGGGCCAGGCTGAAACAACTACTGGATGGATTGCCATGACATTTTGAACAGATGTTCATGGTTCCCAAAGGATCTATTGTAATCGCCTGCAAATATTTTGTATCAAAACACTGGCGGTATAATGCGAATTTGTGACAGTTTTCAACAAAGGTTTTGAATATTCACCGTAGCTCATCAACCATGTCGGTAGGACAATTTAAGGTCTTGGGGATGCCCCCCCCCCACCCCACCAGAAGCAGGAAACGCTAACACTAATCTACTGTAAGCTATTTATTTAGTTTCCACTTAGCGAAATACTCAGTGAATGTTATTCCCTCTGGAAGACAGTGTAGCATATGTCCAAGGTTTTTATTGTGAAAGGTAAAACAGGAAAGACTGTCTTTGGTAAACACTGACTTTGTCAAGTTTGAAAGGAGTTCAGAAGTCTATGGTACGGACAGCAGCTTCTGTCTTGTTGTAAAGAGATCCTCATAGGTAAACAACACAACGTGATTGGATAATGTCTTTATTGATGTTGCGAAAGCTCCGAAAAAAATCCCAACGCTTTGTCGCCGCGTCGCGTTCTGTGTGAAAGAGCTCGTGACATGAACAAGAGAATATTTTGACGTGTGAATTGATCGCACAAATAACCGCCCGGTGTGTAAAGACTTTTGTGAAAACACAAAAAAATTTCTAAATGTTAATGTAGTAATACAGGCATGTGCAGAATTGGTATTTAAAGTAAGGGCAGGTGGGAACCATATAGCATACATCATGAGGGAATAATTTAATTCTTTTATTTTACAATATTAAACGGTAGGCCTATGGTGGTTCTAGTGTCAAAAATACATCTATGGAATAAACATATGTTCTGATTTATCACTTTGTGTGAAAACTTGTTTGTGGGCCATCATTCACAGCCATGATTTAATATGTTTGCCTCACTATGGCAAGACAAATTGATATCACAGCCTCAGGCCTCATTATTTATTCATAAAGTTGGGAATAAAAAGCCTTTGACCTATGTATCAAAATGTGCTGAAGCTCTCTTTTCAAGTGAGCTGCTGGACGTGCTGCAAGGCTGAGTAGAAATTCTTGCAAAAATGACAATTTAATTAAATGCATTCAAATGAAAAAGAATATGTTATGACATTTATTTTATGTGCGGATGGGGTTTTTTTTGGTTGGAAATAATGCAGCGAGGCAAAGAGTTAGCTGTGAACGTGTTAGCCTTTATGAACAACAAAAAAAACAACATGGATCTTTATTATGAAAATGTACAGTCTAAGACACTGACTTGACATTTGCATCTATGAAAACTAATGGGATTTTCAGCATCAAGAGCAGCTGATGTATTAATAGCAGGAAGTCTCTTTGTTAGGGTAATGCACATTCTCAGTCACAATGACCAGACTAGTGTCGGTGTTGTGTGCACCAAAGACATCTAAGGGATTAAAAAAGGAGGGCTGAAAGGCTGTAGGAAGACATTACATACCTGCCTGTTCCTATCAAACATAATTGCATGCTTCAATAATCCTGTATTGTGCACTGTTTCCCTCTTTAAATATGACTGTTATTGACTTCTTCTTTACATTTAAGTGTGTAGTCATATGATTGGCTAAGAAAAGAACTCCACCGTGGAATTATTCCATCAATTAAACACAACACCGCACTGTTCAGTTTAGCTAGAGTTACCAGGAAAACCGGAGTTCATGTCCTGGAGAAGTTAAGGAGAAAACACAAGACTTTCACCAGGAAACCGGAGTTCATGTCCTGGAGAAGTTAAGGAGAAAACACAAGACTTTCACCAGGAAACAGGTGTTCATGTCCTGGAGAAGTTAAGGAGAAAACACAAGACTTTCACCAGGAAACAGGTTTTCATGTACTGGAGAAGTTAAGGAGAAAATACAAGACTTTCACCAGGAAACAGGTGTTCATGTCCTGGAGAAGTTAAGGAGAAAATACAAGACTTTCACCAGGAAACAGGTGTTCATGTCCTGGAGAAGTTAAGGAGAAAACACAAGACTTTCACCAGGAAACAGGTGTTCATGTCCTGGAGAAGTTAGGGAGAAAACACAAGACTTTCACCAGGAAACAGGTGTTCATGTCCTGGAGAAGTTAAGGAGAAAATACAAGACTTTAACCAGGAAACAGGTATTCATGTCCCGTGAGGACTACTAAACCCAAACCACTTTTGTTAATTTTAACTAGTCTTGGTGCCTAAACTTTACTGTCGTCACCGCGGGATAAATCACCTTTTGTAACCCTAACCCCAACTAAACTTGACAGCAACAGCCGCTAAACCCTGTATTGTTAGAATGTGCATTAAAATTGTGGCCACACATTTAAAAGAGCACTCCCAAGTGTACGACGTCAGAGTCACAAAGACCCGTCCTTACTGACCTTTGTTCAGTGAGTTGGGGTTGCTTCCATCTGGTCGCAGATATACAGTAGATACATTCCTTGTGTGTGGGGGTGAACATAGCACATTATTGACAGATCCGCATCATGCTGTAAAGAACTCCATCCTAGAAACCATTTGATTAAGAAATAATGAGTCCTTACCCCAAGTGAAGGAGTTTAAATACCTTGGGGTCTTGTTCGCGAGTGAAGGGACCATGGAGCAGGAGATAGGTTGGAGAATCGGAGCAGCTGGTGTGGTAGTACATTCCATTTATCGCACCGTTGTGACGAAAAGAGTGCTGAGCCAGAAGGCAAAGCTCTCGATCTACCGGTCAGTGTTTGTTCCTACCCTCACCTATGGTCACGAAGACTGGGTCATGACCGAAAGAACGAGATCCCGGGTACAAGCGGTCGAAATGGGTTTCCTCAGGAGGGCTGGCATCTCCCTTAGAGATAGGGTGAGAAGCTCTGTCATCCGTGAGGAGCTCGGAGTAGAGCTGCTGCTCCTTCGCATCGAAAGGAGCCAGTTGAGGTGGTTCGGGCATCTGGTGAGGATGCCTCCCGGGCGCCTCCCTAGGGAGGTGTTCCAGGCACGTCCAGCTGGGAGGAGGCCTCGGGGAAGACCCAGGACTAGGTGGAGGGATTATATCTTCAACCTGGCTTGGGAACGCCTCGGGATCCCCCAGTTGGAGCTGGTTGATGTGGCTCGGGAAAGGGAAGTTTGGGGTCCTCTACTGGAGCTGCTGCCCCTGCGACCCAATACCGGATAAGCGGATGAAGATGGATGGATAATGATGGTGAAAAATAGCTACAATAAAAAACCTTTCCTTCTGTAATTATTGAGGGCCCCAAAAGGTTGCAGTAATTTCAGTGTGTGTGTGCTTGGCTCATGCAGCAGGCAGGTAATGTTTCCTGTGTCTTTGAGAGAGTCCAGTATATGTTTACCTGATCAACTTATCTATATCTGGTGTTAAGCTTGGGACCATTAGCCCCCACACAGATCTGCAACGCTGACCTAAGCTGATTCATGCAACACCGGAGCAATATGGGATGGTGTGCATAGTGTATTGCATGTGCATCCACCCACTATACCATCCTCACAGTACATTACATACACAAAACAAAGCACTTGTCTCCTTACAGGTCTTCACTTCGCACAAGGTCTCTCAAAAAAAGCATATTGAACATGGCAAAGTCAGAACTGCAGCCAAGAAAAGATATTATTGACCCTTGGGAGGGACATTTTTTTGTTAGAATCATTAAATTAGTTGTTAGGAATTATCTCAGGCAGGTGAATCTACTGGATCTTTTTGTTACAATTTGGGTCATGTATAGGTAATTTCATTTTGGTCGCTGATTGCCAATTGTGCAATTGGACCGAACTAAACAAAGCAGGTGAGAAGCGTTGCTTTTTGATGCTAAGGGAGTGAGAATGTGTTGTCTGGACATATGTTGCAGTGAGTTACGCTAATGGGAAAAATCGCCAGCGGCACTGCATAACCCTTGTGTTGTCTTCCCGTCAAATTTGAAAATCAACACTTTGATCTTTTAAAATTTTTTATTAGGTGCTTTTTTCAATGTCACTTTTTTTTTTGACGTTTTCAACACTACGTAACACTAACTTGTTGACTTTAGTTTTACAGCTATTTTTGGAATTTATGGTCAATAAACCTCATTTATAGGAAATTACACCTAATGTTTGAGTTAGAAAAGCAGAAAGTAGGAATTATTTCAATAAAATTAAAGGAATGTATGTTGATGGATAATCACAGACTGGAATATCTCAACTTTTCAAAAGCACCCCAAAATTAATGAAAGTAGAAATGTGTACTTGCCATGTGGAATCAATCATGTTATTTTGGGGAATTAAAAGAACATTGATATAGGAAAACGGGTCAACTTCATTAGATTACATGTATTTGATACAAAGCTCTTTGCACGTAAAATGATTCAATACTTTCTTTGTATTTTGGGTGATTTATTCAATTTTATTGCATTTGAAAAGAAAAATGTATGGTTTCAAAACAGTATTCAGACTAAACTTTGACATACACGAGCCTCTGATTAGCCATCGTCATACGTTCTTCTGAAATAGTCTCAAATTAAAATTGGGGTTTTTTTAACTCAAAAATTAGGAATAATTTCCTACAAATGAAATTTATTGTCCATGAATTCCAAAAATATGTAAACATAGTGGTAGTATATTGGTGTTAGTGGTGTATATACTGGTGGTAGTGTAAAAAAATCATCAGAAACATTGAACAAAAGTGTCAAGGGACAAGAAAAAGTCAGATAAAAGTGTCAAAAACATTAATATGTCGGAGATGGCACGCCTCTGGAGCAAATTGGGGTTAAGTGTCTTGCTCAGGGACACATCGGTTGATGTATTGCAGGGGGAATTGAACCCAGATCTCCCTCCACAGCAAAGCAAAGCTGTGTCATGTCCACTGCACCATCACCCACCCCAGTGCTGTGTTATTTTTCTTTTTTCTGGCAGCAGTACATGCCAATGCAGACCTATTTTTGATTTTGGCAAGCAGTGGTTGGCTTGTTTCTAACCTGTCTGACTGTATTTGAGCTTGCCCTTAAATGGATTCCTTTTCAGACTCTGTTGTGGACATGTTCACAGATTCTGTGTTTTTCTCCACTTAAGAATGATTAAACTAATGTACATACTGTAAATCAAAATGTAATAAATACATCAGGTTTTTCCTCATCTTAAATACTATTAAATGAAAACTTACAGCATGCTTTAATAGTTCTAGTACATCCCAAACCAGTGAGATGTATTGTTACACCTGCATTTGTTTTGCAGGTTCATGCTTTCAACAAAATCAAAACTTAAGCAGGGTTGTATTGGAGTACATTGACCCCCACCTCCACGCTGATGAAAACGGATTGCCTGGTCTCTGCCACTCTGAACACAGACACTTGTCACATGAGATCTTACTGATATTGGCAATGCAAATTTACAATTTCATAGAATATGGAGTGGCGCTGGAATCATCCTACAACAAATGCAGGGTTAAAAGCAATATATTGGATCCTTGAGAGAGGCTAGTGTGTGTGTGTGTGTAGTGTAGATACACTCTAAGGCAGGGATCTTCAACAGGGGGTCCGTGTCTGTACCCCTGCCCCATGGGGTCCTCAGAGTCAATGCAGATGGGGCTCCAAATTATGGTTGTTTCTTTCAAAAATTTGAAAAGTCTTAAAAAATGAATTTTATTATTCAACATATTATTAGCAAACTAGCCTATTGGTGTCGTAGACACTAAGGCCACCCACAGATAGTTATTCCAAAGGATTCACAGTACTGCATGAATGTTTACCGTTAAAACAAGACTTATAAAATCCTTCCAACAACTATGTTAAAAGCTTAGTCTTCTATGCAAATTAGTTTATGTATACAAAGGTTGCAGGCCGCCCTACACGTTATTGTGGGCCCAGTTTATTATGCGAATGAATTTCATACAATATATGTAGTAGGGGGTCCCTGCTCTGCTCTCTTGGTTTAAAAAACATAGAAGACCCCTGCTCTAGTAGCCTGGAAATCCAGACCCAAATCTGAAAGGATTAAGGTTTATATTATTGTTAAATATATATATATATACACTGTATATAACATTAAAAATAACAGATAAATAAGAACATGTACATCTTAGCACAATCTTCCTAAATTATTGTAAGTGATTCTAATAAGAAATTCCCATGTTCAAAAAGGAGTAGGAAGATGTTAAAAAAACTTGGTACTACCCCTTATTCATACATGTTTACATACACACATATATATATATATATATATATATATATATATATATATATATATATATATATATATATATATACATACATACATACATACATACACACACACACACACACACACACACACACACATATATATACATATATATATACATACACACACACACACACACACACACATATATATATATATATACATACATATATATATATATATATATATATATATATACATACATACATATATATATATATATATATATATATATATATATATATATATATATATATGATGTAGAAGGCTTGGCTGGTCTTCCTGGCTACCCACCTCCTTGTCCAGGATCGGCCAGGGATGTAGAAGGGTTGGCCGGTCTTCCTGGCTACCAACCTCCTGGTCCGAGTACGGCAAGAAATGTACAAGGGTTGGCCGGTCTTCCTGACTACCAACCTCCTAGTCCAGTTACGGCCAGGGATGTAGAAGGGTTGGCAGGTCTTCCTGGCTACCAACCTCCTGGTCCAGGTACGGCCAGGGATGTAGAAGGGTGGGCCGGTCTTCCTGGCTACCAACCTCCTGGTCCGAGTACGGCAAAGGATGTAGAAGGCTTGGCTGGTCTTCCTGGCTACCCACCTCCTTGTCCAGGTACGGCCAGGAATGTAGAAGGGTTGGCCGGTCTTCCTGGCTACCAACCATCTGGTCCGAGTACGGCAAGAAATGTACAAGGGTTGGCCGGTCTTCCTGACTACCAACCTCCTAGTCCAGTTACGGCCAGGGATGTAGAAGGGTTGGCAGGTCTTCCTGGCTACCAACCTCCTGGTCCAGGTACGGCCAGGGATGTAGAAGGGTGGGCCGGTCTTCCTGGCTACCAACCTCCTGGTCCGAGTACGGCAAAGGATGTAGAAGGGTTGGCAGGTCTTCCTGGCTACCAACCTCCTGGTCCAGGTACGGCCAGGGATGTAGAAGGGTTGGCCGGTCTTCCTGGCTACCAACCTCCTGGTCCGAGTACGGCAAGAAATGTACAAGGGTTGGCCGGTCTTCCTGACTACCAACCTCCTAGTCCAGTTACGGCCAGGGATGTAGAAGGGTTGGCAGGTCTTCCTGGCTACCAACCTCCTGGTCCAGGTACGGCCAGGGATGTAGAAGGGTTGGCCGGTCTTCCTGACTACCAACCTCCTGGTCCAGGTACGGCAAGGGATATAGAAGGGTTGGCCGGTCTTTCTGGCTACCAATCTCCTGGTCTAGGGATGGCCAGGGATTTTTTAACAATGACAAGCGGGAAAGAACAAGGCTATTTTTAAAATGTAAGGAGTAGAAGTAAAAAGTCTGCTGTAAAATAATTACTCTAGTAAAGTATACCAAACGTTGTACTTAATTAAGTAAGTATTTGTACTTTGTTACTTGACACCTCTGTCTATGAGTGGATTTATCTACAATTCTTAACGCACTCTTTTGAAAGAAAGATAGATATTCAAGAAAGATGAATATGAGTTCATGTGTTTATTAAGTGTTTCCCACACTTCCAAACAGTAAGTAACGCATAGCAGTATGAAGGAACATATTGCAATTGATTTGGATTTTTTAATACGATGTAAATGTGGCTTTCAACATAATTTTTCATTGGTTATTACTCCTGGAAATTAAAGTTCTTTTATTTTCTCGATTCCCAAAAATTATAAAGTTTGTTTACTTCAGTTTAGTGTTTAGCTCTTATTTTCCACAACAAATAAAATGGTTTTCAGTGTTCAAGTTAAACAACAATGGTCCCAACACTGACCCCTGGGGGACCCCACAGATGATTTTCTTTAACTTTGATTAAAGGTTTTGCAATTCAACATACTGATGTTGATTATGTACATATCTACTTAATTCCATATTTGTGTAATTTCATAAGCAATATTGTGGTCTACTGTATCAAATGCCTTCTTAAGATCCAAGAATATCCCCACTGCATATTTTTAAGGTCTATTGATGTTGTTCTTTCTCCTACAAATTGTATAAGTGCGTGTGAAGTTGTCCTTTTAGCCCTGAAATCATATTCACACAGTGTATTGTGTTTAGTAATGAAGTTGTCGAGCATTGTAGAGACATTTTTTTGTATTTTTGATATTTGGGAGAGCAGAGAAACAGGTCTGTAGTTTGAAAGTGTATGTTCACCTGCCTTGTATATTGGTATCACCTTCGCCATTTTCATTTTATCTGCAAAGATTCCAGTTTTCAGAGATTTATTAAATACATGAGAGTTAACAAAAAGGGGTTAACAACACAACCAATAATACTTTTGACCATAAACAGGTCAATACCATTCCAGTCCGTGGACTTTTTACTCTTAAATGATTTTATAATTTCAATAATTTCTTTTTAATGTTTCCTTAACCAACATAGATTCATTAACATTTATATTTTTGCTTAGAACAAAATTTAAGCTGCCAGCTTTTGCAAACCCCTCAGCTAAACCTGGACCAACTCCAACAAAAACATCAAATGAATTTGCAAGTAAGGTAATATCCTTAATTGCTATATTGTTTTTAGACAGAAAATAGAGTCGCCTGTTTTGCCTTTTTTTATTCTTAATTTCATTCAAGACCTTCCAGGGGTTTCTTGCTTAGTAGTTTGCTTAAATAATTCTTTTTATTGTTTCTTATGATTCTGGTCAGTTTGTTTTTGTATATCTTATATTACATATATATAGATATATGACAAAGCGCAGAGACTGGTAATATAATTGATTTTGTTGAATAATGGCACCATTCCGGCTAATGTCAGGGTTTTACTCCTGCAGAACTTGACTGAAAGACATAATTGGCAGCCATGCAGAAGATAATAAATGATTTGAAAATAAATCCTTCAGATCTAAGGCTTACCAGAAGATTTAACATTTAAAGCTTTCCTCACAGCCTAAGCGTTCTTCAGTAGGTTCATTTGATCATTCTTAGTAACCTGTTGCTCCCTAAGTAAAGCTTCACAGCAATACCATTGGGGCAGGCATGAACATTAACCCTGTTATGGTAACAAATACACCCTTTAGTAACTTGATTAAACTGTGAACAGATATCCTCTATATGTAAGCAGTCTTTCCTCCCTCATTTACATAATCTCTTCATCCGTATGTTTTAGGGTCAGGTGACTTACTGATGCTCTCACATATCTGGATAAGCACACAACAGACTTCAATTTCCTGGATACTTCTGTAGAAATAGATGAACCCAACGTACATCTGCAATGCAGTGACATGTCGTTATGATCTTTTTGTTTTGTTGAAAGCTGCATCAGCAGCGCCAGATCATAAACAGGAAGTGGCCATGCCAAATTCCTTCAAATGTCTTAACAAAAATAGGTGGATGCTGGAACATTGGGGATGCAAAGACTACATGCATGCTGGGTGGAGATAATGTTTGTGGCAAAGTGGCTCGAAAATTTATGTTTTTCAGTCAGCAAAGCAGGGTTATTCAAAACTGCAATGCATTGTCATGAACGGGTTCATATGATATCGTGTGACATTGGGCGACCGCTAGCCGGTCACGTGTCATTTTAATGGTCTTTACAGTTAGCATTTAGCCGAGAAAAGGTAACTGGGAGCCGGTGTCAGGGCACAGCGAGTTAAGCCAACAAAAAGTGACGACAGTTAAGTTTAGCAGAAAGTTGTAACATTTTCCCCTGTTGCCATGGGAACGTTATGAGGTAACGTAATTGTGTGACAAGACAAAAACAGTCTCTTATTCATCAAACTGCAGTTTTTGCAAGTTCCCGCAATTTCATCCCATAAAATTTGCATAAATATCCCGCAGATTCCATGGTCGCAAATGCATGCAAATGTTGATTGCAATCATGGGAGATAAAGTATATATCTTTCTCTCTCTCTCTCTCCATTAAGTTCAAAACAGGCACTGAAGCCTGCGATAGACTTTGCGAAACTCCTCATGGCTATCAGAACCTCGAACCTGCTCCAAACTCGGACTATCCAAACATGGGAGCAGATTAAAGAACCGGTGCCAGCACGCGATCATCACCTGCCACACCTTAACGCTTCTCCCGCACGCAGAGATTGAAACACCACCCAGCTGCGCCTCGGGAGATGACCTGCTGATGAAACCCAATTCCGACTGTTTTCATCCATCCCTCCATCCATCCATCCAAATAGGTCAGAACCTTGCTTGCCTGTACACTGGATTGATGCTCTGGCTTGTCTGGAGAAGATATAGTGACTATAGGGCCTTCAGACGTCCTTCTAGACGGCCTTCAGACTAGTCTAGGGGACCTATAAGATGCTGCCGTTTGTCTGTCTTCATAATAGGCTGCTTCATCCATTATTTGCCATTACTGTGTTAGTTTCCATTCATTCATTCCTTTCTTTCATTCATTTATGCTTTTTCTGATTTAATAGTGTACTCTTAGATACTGTACATAAATTCTTCATTTATAAAGAACCTGATTATGTATGTTTGTGATGGAACATTAATTACCCTCCGTACATGAGTATGGACTCCAAATTATTAGTAGCAAAGAATTTATGAGACTGAAAGGGCATCGTTATAAGCATTCTCTGTACAAGCGGGGCTTCACATCTATTTCTGATAACCTTAGCTGATAACCACATAGAAGGCAGACATTATTAAATATGAATTGATGTCGGTTATCTCAGTACCCATATACCAGTCCTTCCAGAAAAATACAGAGTTTTTTGGAACATGCGGGATATTTATGCAATTTTATGCAATGAAATTGTGGGTCTTGTCGCGTGATTACGTCACTTCATAACGTTCCCATGGCAACAAGGGTAAATGGCTGCTCGAGTGAAGTGAACGCAACATTTTCCAACTTTCTGCTAAGATATAGGTGACTTTTTTGTTATTATTTTGCGCAGAAATCGACAATTTGTGTTTTTCTCTGCGGCCGCAGATGGAATTGTGTTCTTCATTTATAATAGTTATGTGTTCTTTTACGCTTAGTTGAGGGTTGTTTTGTTGACTTGAAATTTTTTTTTGTTAATGTAACACTGTGCCATTGTGTGAGCAATCACTGTGTGCTATGAGAGTGCACACGTGTGCATGATTGTGTAGGTAGGGGCCCCTGGGGAGTTTTTGTCCAGGGCTCATGGTCATGGTAATCCACCAACAAAACGTGTCTGTAGCCAGGAAGTGGACAGTGTGACGGTAGCGTAGTGTCATATCACACCTTCAGCTCCCATCACACATTAAGGTGTGGGATCTACAGAATGTGTTGAGATGTTACTTTGACGTGAAGGGAGAGTAATTTCCTATTCACAGGAATGCATCATACTGAGCTGTCTGATCAGCTGTTACTGTATTGTGTCAACAGTTAACTTCATTTAATATTGTACGTTGCGTTTTCTTTTGCGTTGTGCTAATGTTGCACCAAAACAATTTCCAGCCGCCATTGCTGCGTCTGGAGCTTAGCACCGCCCAAGATGATTGTGATTGGTTTAAAAGACATACAAAGAGTGTCTTTTTCCTCCTATCCCAGAATGCATCGGTGGTGTAGTGGACCTTACTCCATGGCGCTGTGGAGATAGGTTTAAAACTCTTCATGATATTTA
The DNA here is from genome assembly GCA_013375575.1 of Percina caprodes. Lineage (NCBI taxonomy): Eukaryota > Metazoa > Chordata > Actinopteri > Perciformes > Percidae > Percina > Percina caprodes. Next base: position 656,585 of record JABXJD010000220.1, read on the forward strand.
AGCATTGAGTCAATAGAGATATTGAATGGGGTGGTCACTGTTAAGTCGTGTTAAGTTACTGCTAATGAAGCACCAACATTTCCTGATTTTGATGTTTCATAATGAAATCTTTTAAATACCAAAATAATAGAGTGGATGGAATTTCTAGGAAATGAAACAGTTCCATTGTTAAACAGCTGCTGCTTTGACCACCCAGGCTCGTTGGCATACTCCAGCACTGCGGAGATATGTCTGGCAATGCCACACTACTTTGCAACATTAAAACAGCAATGTGTGTAGTAATATCCTACATTTTGGTGAATTCTGGGACCTTTAATAAACGTAAAAATAAGGTTCTTGTATACCACCGGCTGCCTTTTCCAGGCCACAGCAGGGCACAGAGCTCCAGACAGCCAGGGATATAAGAACAGGCAGCACCGTAACTAAAACAGGATGATGATAACACCCAAAACACACAATTCACTCTCAATGGTTTTGTGTGACGGGATAAAATCTTTGAACGAGTACATGGTTCCACTCACAGTTGAGTAGGCGGTCCTTAATATGGCTTTAATTACATTCATCATAGGGAACAATCTATTTACTGCAGCTCAACATGTATGCATCATTCAGAGTGTCAGAAAATGTTAGATACGGCCCTTTATACTGACACACTTGCTCTGCGTCAGGAGTAACTTCTGGCTAAATTAGGTGGTGTTACTCAATCCTAGCCACGGGGCATGGATGCCTTGCCCAAAGGATACCGCCCACATTGCTTTATTTATGTCTGGAGTTATTCAGGCATACCAAAACACTGTTAAATGTTACCATTTAACATGTGATATGATTTATGCACATACCTCGTCTTCTAGCCGCCGGCATTGCAACAGACTCATTACACGTGTTAAAGCTACTCTAAATTGCTCTGCGATGAATGCACTGGATAAACACAATGTGCGCGGCAGCTGATTCTCCATGGCGTCTCGTGAGTGCCGTATCACGTGGAGGATTTTTGGTTCAAACCTGGAATGGATTGGCATCACACTGAGAAGATTGGTGTTGCCCGCTCAGCTGAGGAAAATCCCAAGCATTAGAAGGTGATTAAACTTCCCTTAATCTCATTAAACGGTAATGAAGAAACTAAGTGGAATCACTGCTGTGGAAGAGAATTCAGGCATAGCTCCCACGTTTTCCCCTACCAGCGTCTGGTTCCCTCTCTGTGTGGGAAGTCATTTGCAACAGTAAGGCTTTTAAGCTGCAGCTTCACTTAACATTACACACAGTATTTCTTTTTTTTTTAAATAATATTTTTGGGCATTTTACGCCTTTAAATCCACAGGACAGACATGAGGGGAGAGAGAAGGGCACTGGACCGCAGGTCAGCGTCAAACCCGCGGCCACTGCGTCGAGGAGTAAATCTCTATATATGTGCGCCCACTTTACCAACCCTGCTAACCCGGCCACAACATCTTTACACACTGTTCACTCCCAATGTCAGTCAAGGGTTAACATTTAATGGTGTGTTTAATTCCAGGAATTTGGTAATGTAATAGATCAGAGGTCTTCAACAGGGTTCCGCGACCCCTAGCGGGTCCTCAGAGTTACTGCAAGGGGGCCTCAACATTTTTTGCAATTTTGTTGCAAGGTGAGGGGCATTTGTCTCTGACAGTGCAGATTTGAGTCGTGCACGCTCAGATTTAAACGGTTTACAGCATAACGTGTCATACTGAAAGTTGTGAAATCCATGAAATAATAAATTTTCTCATGACAAACAATAACAGAAGATTGACATCATTTCAGAAACGTTGTAGCTATCTATGGTTGTTTGAATGCTAACGTTTGCTCAAAACGTATATTCAACTGACAGCCTTTGTTGTGTTTGATGCTAACTCGTAGCTAAGCTAGCAGTGAACCAACTTGGTTAAGTAGGTCCATTTTTACTGTGTTGACATCACAGAAGTCTCTCGTTAGCATCTCGGAGGCTACTTCAGACGTTACGGAAGTCTCTCGTTAGCATCTCGGAGGCTACTTCAGACGTTACGGAAGTCTCTCGTTAGCATCTCGGAGGCTACTTCAGACGTTACGGAAGTCTCTCGTTAGCATCTCGGAGGCTACTTCAGACGTTACAGAAGTCTCTCGTTAGCATCTCGGAGGCTATTTCAGACGTTACGGAAGTCTCTCGGTAGGATCTCGGAGGCTACTTCAGACGTTACGGAAGTCTCTTGTTAGCATCTCGGAGGCTACTTCAGACGTTACAGAAGTCTCTCGTTAGCATCTCGGAGGCTACTTCAGACGTTACAGAAGTCTCTCGTTAGGATCTCGGAGGCTACTTCAGACGTTACAGAAGTTTCACATTTGCATTTGACTCACATTGGGGAGTGACAGTGTTGTAGCACAGAGGAATCAAAAAGCCAACAAGACATCACGCTAGCAGGAAGGATTGCTGGGAAAACTGGAAGTCTTTTATTTATACTCCTCAAAAAGCCATTAAACAAAGAATAACAGAGAGGAACTCCTCATTACCCTGCTCAAACTGTTCTGGTGCTGCTCTTCAAACCAAACAGTATGAAAAAAACTCACTTCATTAATACATATAGGAGGAGAGCCCGCCTCTCCAGTTCAAACTGGCCAATCAGGCCATCACTCAGGTCAGTAATCAGGTGCTTTGCATCATTCAGTAATTACCATTCATCCAAAGCAAAGCTCTACATTTAACAAAATAGCAAAATAGTTTGTGAGGGAATCCCACATTTTATGGTTTTGCGCAGAATCGACGGCGTACCCCTGCAGACCCCTCTGTCTACGCCAGACCCTATGCCGTAGCCTGACTTGCACCTCTCGAAAAATGTAACTTCACGTTGCACGGACGTGGATTGGTAGCGTTGCATTCCCCCGACTCATTTCCTGGTTCTCCTTCTCCATGAACAACATGAAATCAAGGAGAGGGTTAACGTCTCCTGCTGCAGATTTCCCACCGTGTGCAGAAACCACACAGGAGACTCACTAGGACTCTAGAGTCACAAATTGCTCCGAAGACCATTGTTGCCCTCCGGAACCCCCCCCCCCCCTCCAGTAGGGGGTCTATGCTCCATCTCTCCTTCAGCTAAGGGCTCCTTGGTCTAAATCTATTGAAGAAACCTGCTTTAGATGCAACAGATAACATATTGGTGAGTTCCACTTTCCATGGTGGAATACCAACAGGGCAAAGCAGGCTGCCCAAGAGCTCCATCTTATCAGGGGCCCCAAATGACAATGTATAGTTAATTGCTTTTATGTCATGGAAAAAGTCAATTTAATTGTATTATTGCCTATATGATTGTCTCATGTGGTCTTCTCACTTGTCATTTCACACAGTTTGGTCGATAAAAAGTGTCGAAGGAATATGCCAATGCGACAAAGCTTCAAAAAAGAAAAGTGTACCTAGCCCAAGACAAAATGAACCTGATTAGATTATTTTGTTTATCCCTTAGGTTTGACTGATTGCTTCATGTCGCCAGAAACAATTTCCCACCAGAGTTAATACCAAAGAAACACGAGAAATTAAGTTGTTAGACTAAGTTCAAGTAGAAGGACGACAGTCACTCCATTCCCCCCCCCCCAGGTCCCTGTCTTGTAATGATTATCCAGTGCATGCTGTTCATTGTGCTTATGGACTTTTCTTACAACCAGCGATCAAGCAAGCAGCATGCCATGTGAACAAGCAACACTAAATATGTGGATAGAAAGTGTCTCGTATAGAAAAGAGTGTACAGGCTCCTTAATTAACTTGTGTTGTCCTCGGGGTCAAAATTGACTCATTTCTCTAACCATACTGCCCAAAAAGAAAATGGATGCAGGGATATGCGTTGTATGGAACCACAACGTTCCAAATAATGCTTAATTTCGTGTTTCTAAGGGATAGATTTTAAGGATTTATAGAAGATATTATGAAAAAGCCACTGATGCTCTTTTCTGCAATTACTTAAGGTTTCAGTGCATAACTTTTTGATATTAATAAATGTCCGTTACATTCCAGCCATTGTCAAATTAATTGATACAAAGCTAATTAAGACACACAACTCTCTCTGGATTTCTCAGTAGGACTATGTTCAGGAGATTGTGGCGTCCGCGCACAGAAACTTGAGCGATAATAACCTCTTCTGAAGAGACCAACATGTTATTTTAATCCTCCGTGTCCTCCTTGGCTACTAGCAACTGTGTGGAGGAAGGGTGGGGGTGGTGAGCGATCACGGACCGTTTTGTATTCATTACTTAGAATTCCTCACGGGGGCAACAGAAACTATGCACAATAGCTTTAATGCTATTTGATGTAATCCTGGTGCGCCGTTGCAGATCTGTGAATCAAAGGAAGATTCAACGTTCACCTACAAATAATTAATATTACCACTACAACTTGGGTAGTATTAATTATCTGCTTGTATGAAAATGAATGGAAACACCTTAAACTGTCTCAAATCCATTCCATATACCAATCTGACGACACCACGCGCAGGTGTGTACCCGCTTTAAAGCTGTCGGATGGAAACACACTTTCGCCGCCTCATGAATGTTTTCAGCGAACTTCAGATTATGTGCATCAGGGTTTCCAAATATGGAGTATACATCTCACGGTATATTGCTATTGTTGCAGTTTATTCTAATTTTGCCACAGCTGTAGAAGTGCGCAATGAAGTATGTATGGTTCTCCAGGGACAATCTCTAGAATAAATTCAATTAACAGGGATATCCCCTTTTATTGATTTTTCAACAGGGGTCAAGACCATTATACCAATATATACTTCTGTATCTTGTATCACTCATGGGAAATAAAGGCTTCAAGCTTATTCATTAATTTAGAACCACTGATTATTTATGACAAGGTCTGAAAAGATGGAAAAAAAAATAATGACAGTATTCTACATGGATAAATCAAGCAATGACTGCAGGATGTGAATGATGTAGTCCCTCTTTGTGATTCAGACTGATATGACATGGTGCCTGAGCCTGCACTGCTTTTCATTTCTCCGTCATGCCGAGGTGGTAAATGGAAAGGATTCAAAGGCAAGAGAGGTCCTGGGCTCTTAGAGGAAGATAGTACAGAGCGCAGAAAAAAGGAGAGCAAGGAGTAATGACTTGAAAATCGCTTTCTCGGAATGCAACAAGATAAAGAGCCACACCAGATTAACATAAGAAGTCCTCTTTGCCTAATAAAGTGTGTCGGAATATCTTATCTGGGGAAGACAAATTGACATTCCACTCGGCTGCAGTCCACCTCAGCCATCACACGCTGATGTTTGATTGCCTCTCTCTTACCACCAGAGTCACGTTAAGAGATGTTCCTTGAGTCTTAAAGACAAGTGCAGTAAAGTCTGGAACACCATCATGGCTGACAGCACTTCACACATGTAATACCCATATTGTCTTTCAAGTTAAGGCAGTAGAGGCTTTGATGGTAGCAGAATGGCTTCATTTGTAGCAAAAGAGTAGACACTTACTGTATCTGTTGAAAGGCTGAGTTGACAACTTTAAAGAATAATGGGTAGTAGGGCTGGGCCATATGGAGAAAATCAAATAGATATCCCTCATGTTGTCCTCATGTCCCGTTTTCCTATATCAATGTTCTTTTTAAATCCCCAAAATAACATGATTGATTCCACACAACGCTATTTGACAAGTACAAACTCTACTTTCATTCATTTTGGGGCGTCTTATTCAATTTTATAGCGTTTGAAAAAAAGTGTAAGTGGTTTCAAAATAGTAGTAGAGTAAAAGTTGACATATTCCAGTGTGATTATCCATCAACATTCATGCCTTTAATTTAATTTCTGCTTTTCTAACTCAAGCATAAGGTATACTTTCCTATAAATGAGGTTCATTGACCATACATTCCCAAAATAACTGTAAAACTAAAGTTAATAAGTCAGTGTTAAATGTCAAAAAAGTGACATTTAACACTTTAAATGTCACTTTAAAAACATAAAAACATCAACAAAAGGTGTTAATTTTCAATTTTGACGGTTAGAAATGGTTATATATATATATATATATATATATATATATTCCCAGATATGATATTGATGGCAGACCGGTCAGACACCAATACATTCATAATTTCATTTTCTTGTTTCTTGTCCCTCTCTAATAAAGGCCAGTTTGTGTCCGTAATATGTAGGCTGATGTTTTTTATTATAACTTACTTTGTTTTCATAACCTTCTCATAAGTCTTACATCCCTGGACCAATAACGTGGCCTATATACGTATATAGTGGAGTTTACATTCAGCACACAGGGAACACCACAATGCTTCTTAATATATTTATTTTGATGCTGTTACTTGTCAGAAGAATTAAAAAAAACACGAATATTGTTTTACACATATGCTCACAGTGTGTATTGAAGTCACTTACTTCTTTTTATAGTTTTTGTCCCTTTCTGATTGTTCTGTATGAACATTAATTGTACAAAGCTATTTAGAATTAGACACAGTTTATAGAGATTTGTGCATATGGTTGTAAAACATGTTCTCGCGTTGTGAATAAGGGTTTGAAATTAAGCCTATAGTCCTTAGGGTACATCTCCCGGGGAACATAGATTTCCTATGCTCACTTTTGAGGCAAAGTAAGCGAAATAATACATTTTATTTATATTGTGCTTTACATGGTAGGCTACTCAAAGACACTTTACGGTAAAACCAGCACATTTATCACATAAAAACGAAACATGAAACTAGCATATTTAAAGCAATTAAAACACAGTGTAGCTTACAACTTTGTAAAATAAAAAAGTGGAGTGATAGGCTAAGTAGATATTTAACATCCTTACGCATTTAGTCAGTCCACTATAGTCTGTTGGGCTTTTTCTCTCCCTTTGATAAGAGCTGTATTTCCCTTTCTGTATATTATATCTTCACCTCATCATTACTTTCCATTAGAAGCTGCTGCTCAGCAGGTGAAACATATGCCGCATGCGTCGTCTCCATCTCTGCATCAGTAAATCTGTGATGGATACTGTGGTCTATTTCAGAAAGCCATGAACGTGCACTTATCCCAGCTATCTACACCTGGCTTGACATAGCTCCACCTGTTCATCCCGGCTCGGCAAACGTGCAACCGATTAAGCCGCGATGAGCAGATCACACTAAGTCAAGCTGCGCTTTTTCACTTATCCTGGATATCTTTATTCTACTTTCGTGCAACAGGCCCCAGGTCTGCCTTTTTGCTCTTTCTTCTAAAGTTGACATTTCAGCGATTAGCTTGCTAGCTTGAAGTTTTTTGTTTCCCATATCAAAAGGGCTTTAGAGAACAGCAACACACAGAGAGCTGAAAATGTACTTCCTTTGATCCGGACTATCATCAGCAGGCTCCATCCTCTGGTGATGATGGATATCAGTATCTCATGGCAATCTGTCTAATCTAATATAATAACTGGACCAAAGTGGTGGAATCGACATTTCCATCCCTAGAGCTACCTGGCTAAAGATCCTTAATTTGCCAATAATTATATAGTAGCTGCCATTAACTGTATGTTCCTTTTTAATTTCCTATGTCCCATTGAAAGGATTGAGGACCTTTTGTCCATTTTGTGTTGAAGATGTACTGTGCGTGGTCATGTTATCGGGGCATTGCAATTGCACACACTCTCACACTCACCACCGTGCAGTAGAACACGGTTTCCTGCCATTCTGCTGGGCTCCACTGACACTTCGAGCAGCTAATTGGCCTTAAAAAGACCACTAAACAGTTTTCAACTGAAGATTAGTTTGGAAATGCATCCAATTAACTGACAGCCGAGTGCTGATTGGACCACTTAGTGCTAATTTAGAGCAGGTTGGATACGGGCAAAGGTCATCCACTGTGGAGCGGAGTTGATGGTGCTTAAGTTAGCGGCCCTGCCATGCTGGGGAAATGTGGGCACTGGGTACTCTACAGAAATGTATTGACCTTAGTCAACTGTCAGACCAACACTTTAGGACTATTTGAGAACACAACATCATGAATAAACATGAGTTGCAATGGCACAGCTGCACAAAAACGCCACGGTTAAAGCCAGCAGGACCGTGCATTGCATACATTTTAGACCAGAAGACAATCTGGCCAGTGTGTCATGCACAGAAATCTACTCAGAAATGCTTTCCCTGCACTTGATTGGAGTCTGTAAGAAGCCCATTAAGGTAAAGTAGCTCATTATGCAAACGTTGCCCTGAATGGTGTCCAGAATGTTCCTTGGTGCTCTGCCATGATTAATGAAAACACCGCCACACATCTCTGGTGGCTGGTGCATCCAAATCCAGACGGGGGGTGAATAGGAAAGTCTGACAGCGAGGCTGTAAGTACAGTAACAATGTCAAACCAAGAGCTTAACTGTGAGGAAACATGGATTATGCTTAGAATAATGAGTGTAATACTGACTGTGAAGGAATAATTGGGGTGAAGAGAAGAGGCTGAAAGTTATGTTTCTCTTTTTAACAAAACTAAGTTATTACTCCATGCTGGACACTTGAAGGCAAGGGCGTAGCCGGGATTTGTGAAGCGAGGGGGACAGACTGCTCAGGAGGATGAGTTTTATTGATCCTCGCCCATATGTCTCTCCAAATTGCGGATTCCAAGTATTTAATTTAGGATTGATGGAAACATTGAGCCCTGCTAACATTTAACTGGCTACACAGACGCAGATCATGCCAAAGTATTTGGTACTAAGGTCATCAAGATGCAAAAACACAATACATTTCTTTCTTGTTTTAATCTATTACTCACAGGGACGTTGGAAATATTTGGTGGGACAGGGTGCTGCAAAATGTGTTTGTGTGTGGATGGGGGCATGATATTAAAGGCTACCTGCCAAAATGAGCTTTACAGCAGAACACAAACAATCATAATATGTAATACATTTTAGTAAAGCAGTAGTGTCTACCTTGCTTTTACGCTTGTGTTGCCAGGAAACAGACGTGGAGCGTAACTAAACGCTTACGCCCGTGAGACCGTGCAGACAGAGTCATGTCTCATTCCCGTGTCGCGTTATTGTTTTGATTTATGTTTTTCTGTTGGTTTTCCACTCCCTGGTGTCGTCTTGTTGTACTTCCTGTTGTATAGTTTTCCCCGCCTGTGTGATTAGCTGTCCCCGTCCTAATGTGTTGCACCTGTGTCTCATTGTCTTATGTATTTAAGTTCCTCTCTCCCCAGTGCGAGATCATCTGTTTACTGTGCGTAAAGCTTTGGATTTCCCTGTGTGTTTTTGGATTCCCTTGGACTTTGAACCTTGCCTGTTTTCCTGGGTTTTCCCTTTTGCCTACCTACCGTCATCAGCACCCAGAGGAGCCGGTTCAGTGGAAGGCTGCTCCTTCCCAAGTGTCGGACCAGCAGACTCAAGGACTCCTTTGTCCCCCATGCCATCAGACTCTACAACTCCTCACTTGGAGGCAATAGGGCAGTGAGGACAATACACATACATACAGTGGTGCTCAAAAGTTTACATACACATGCTTAAGTTGACTAAAAAGAGGAATAAAGAAATCATGTTTTGGAAATTTATTTTAATACCTAAATTAAAAAATGAGGTAAAATCCAACCTTTAAGGACACCAATTTTCTTTGTGAATGAATAACGTATTGTAAATAAATAAATGTTCTTATTTAAAATACAGGGTCATAAGTATACATACCCTATGTTAAATTCCCATAGAGGCAGGCAGATTTTATTATTAAAGGCCAGTTATTTCCTGGATTCAGGATATTATGCATCCTGATAAAGTTCCCTTGGCCTTTAGAATTAAAATAGCCCCACATCATCACATACTCTTCACCATGCTTAGAGATAGGCATGGTTTTATTTCAGTTAGACTAATACCTGGTTTGATTTGCATTGAGAGATGGTTTTATAGAAAGTATCCCATGCCTATCTCTAAGCATGGTGAAGAGTATGTGATGATGTGGGGCTATTTTAATTCTAAAGGCCAAGGGAACTTTATCAGGATGCATAATATCCTGAATCCAGGAAATAACTGGCCTTTAATAATAAAAATCTGCCTGCCTCTATGGGAATTTAACATAGGGGTATGTATACTTATGACCCCTGTATTTTAAATAAGAACATTTATTTATTTACAATACGTTATTCATTCACAAAGAAAATTGGTGTCCTTAAAGGTTGGATTTTACCTAATTTTTTAATTTAGGTATTAAAATAAATTTCCAACACATGATTTTTTTATTCCTCTTTTTAGTCAACTTAAGCATGTGTATGTAAACTTTTGAGCACCACTGTACATACACCTGGACTCACTTAACTACCTGGACACTTGAACACTTAACTCGACACTGACACTTGACTGATAATTTATGGTAAATGTCCTTTTATGTCTTTTTATAGCCAAAGGTTTTTATTTTTAATTATTATTACTGTTATTATTGTCGTCTTTAGACTTTCTTTTTCTCTACTGTATTCTTTTGATGCTGGGAATTTCAATTTCCTTGCGGGAGTCAGCCCAAAAGGATTAATAAAGAGAAGTCTAAGTCTGTTACCGAGTGTAATTAAACTGTTAATTAAACTTTTGTATTTACACCTTTGAGTGGTGCATTCGTGGGGCCATTGTCTGTGTGCTTGATAATGCGTGTCTGATGCGCCAGTAAAAGAGACGCCTGACACGCTTGACACCCACAGTATAGGCAGAAATTGCTGATGCATTTGATCGTGGTCGGTAAGCATCTTTTGTTTATTGCTAATGGTTATGTGATATATTTTATCGTATGTGTGTGGCTTGGCTGAATCCTCAATTTCTAACCCTGTGCTGTCTTGCTGATGATTGTCTGGGTTACCCTATCATACAGCAAAACATGGAATAGATTGGAGATTGGCTTATTAATATCTGAGTTAGGATTGAATCTAATGGGATGTGAGAGTTTCTATGTTGAAAACTGTGTGTCTGGACTGCAGAGTTCCATCACTGCAGATATGGCTGAGTGTATTCAGATCACTGTGCATGAAGGAAGGCGTGCACGTACAGTAGAAGGGAGTCACTTGACGACAGACAACATGCTGAACTTGCATCACATTATACCCTAATGGCACATTTTACTTTATTGCGGTTTTGATCGTGCACAACAATGCAACGGGTATAGTGCAACTCGACCTGCCAAGCCAAAACACCATTTTATTAACTTTAATATTCAATGTACAAAAAAATAGTCTTAAAATGAAATAGCATAATGGGGTGTCAAGAAAACGCAGCAGCATCACATCGCAGGAGCTCTGTAGTGGCTGTTGGACAAGTTACTTTTAAAAAGTAATTAGTAACAGTTACTTGTTACTTCTTCCAAAAAGTAACTAAATTAAAGTACATTTTTAAATGCTCAAATATGACCCCACCTCCACCCCTCTAATGGAACTTAAAATACACGTGCATGTTCAACTATTTATGATGAATCTGAATATTATTATGAAATGGACACTTAATACCCTTATTAACAGAATCAATGTACACACATCTAAACTATTTTAATGTTGCTGTGGGACAAAGTGAGACATAGGTGAACATAGATGTTTTGGAACTTTTGATATTTATTGACCCTCAACAGGCCATAACTGGGCAAAATTAAATAATGCTTGTTATGCAATATAGCAAAAATAAATAAATATATACATTCTTTGTAGAGCAAATAACGTAAGTGTACTGATGGTTGTACTTTTGCGCTTGTGTGTGTGTGTGTGTGTGTGTGTGTGTGTGTGTGTGTGTGTGTGTGTGTGTGTGTGAGTGAGAGATACAGCAAAGGAGAAGTGAGAGAGAGAGAGAGAGAGAGAGAGAGAGAGAGTGACAGTGGTTAGCTTCGGAGCGAGTAGCCACTCCGGAGTCATAGTGAGAGAAACAAAGTGCCCCCGTGTTTTCTGACCATGGCGGGAAATCTTTAGCATTAAAAGTTACCCCCTCCTTGATTTCATAATGCCATACCGGTCTCTTGTTGACTGACTCCTTGTATTGTTCGTTGTGTGTCCGACTATGCGTGCTTTAGAAAACCCGCCCAACTCCACCTCTGATTGGCTTACCATGAAATGTTACTCAACCTCAGCCAATCATCAGCATTTATGCGCTTGTCCCGTGCACGGCGCACTAACTTAAAAAAAACTAAAAAAGCCTTTCCTCTCGGCTCGGAGATCAAGTTGGTCTGATGAAAAAAAGCTTCAATTATAGTACCGCGCCACATTTTCCGGCATTATCGTAACGGCGTTATTAAGATGGGAAGAGTATCAATTAGATTACTCGTTACTGAAAAAAGTAACACCGTTATTCCCATCACTGGTGACTAAATACAACCAGCAACTACTACTGTTCAGATTTTATAGTTCTATGGGAATGTAGACTGTTCACGGTCAGCGCTTAGTTTAAAATACTTCTATTTTAGGAATATTATGGTCTATTGGGGTAGTAGCATTGATCACTTTGAGAGGGGGATACAGTTTGTCCCCACCGCGGTAAACATAATACACAGGGATATGTAGAAAGGGGGAAATCCCATGCACCCCCCTTCGGAAAATACACATGTTGAGGCATATATTAAATTTGAGAACACAAACCTGCACGCGCCATGCTAATCTCATTCCAGGTCCCTCATCCTGTTATGTAACGTGACCAATTAACACGGGGACGGACCGTTGGCCTGCATGGCGGTGTAATTGGTTCATACTAATCCTGTCGGTGGGCCCCCCGCCCTGGCTCTGTGGCCTCTGATTACAACACTTTGATCATCACTCATTAGCACCAGAATAGAATACATGATGAGGAAAGAGAGAGAGAGAGAGAGAGAGAGAGAGAGAGAGAGAGAGAGAGAGAGAGAGAGAGAGAGAGAGTAGCCTTAACAGTCAGAGCTCGAGTTGAGGGGAAGCAAGCGTATCCCGAATCACTACAGGTGGATTTGTGGGAGAAAGCAAATTATTTGCCGTTTACCTCCATCATGAAGAATGATGTAAAGTTTGTTTTTGCTCTTTTTTTGGAACTAGAATCATTTTGTTACATCAGCAGACTGACGGAGACAATTTCCCAAAGCACTTTTCCCCAGCTGCATTCAATGATGTCTGTTTATGCTGCTCTCCCGCAAGTATTAGGGTGACGGCTGGTCTCCCATTGTGTGTTCTCTTAAATGGCACTGATGGCATTACTTACTGGCAAAATGCTCCATTCCAGCACTCCAGAAGCCTCGGAGATAAAAAGAAATGCTAAACCTGCTATCTGAATACCTGACCTGTCACCTAGCTTAAGGAATGCTCAGCTGTCAAGAACACAATTGTACAGCCTGGTACACTGAAAACCCCTTGTAAAGCAATATCTGCTGTCTTAACAATGAGGGAACCTGTCCTTATTCTATAATAGGGCGGTGAATCTTCACTGGTCTCACGATTCCATTGCCATTATCCTGTCAACGATGCGTCAATTCCTCAATATTATTATACATATATTGCTACACATGGTTTTCATCAACAAATTCAAGCAGTCAGATATATATGAACTCCCCTTTCACTGTATCTGCTCTTAAAAAAAGACTTCCTGAATATAACGGAGTCTGAACACAGCAGACAAAAGAGTAAAAATAAAAAGGAGCGACTGGAAAAGCCAGTAGACAACAATCCGTTATGGTCCTTCAATGCATCCATGCAGAATGGTCCAGGTCTGCATCACAATGCACGGATGCAACGATTAATTCAGCCTGTTCTCATGAACCATACGTTCGAAAAGCTACGAAAAGGATTTCCATGTTGTTGTTTTTTTACTGTCAGTCGCTGTATAAGAACGTGGCTGGCTACGTAGGGAGGAGATCTCCTTCGCATGATATCATACGTTTTAGTGTACATAACTTTCAACGAATGCGTGTTTTTTGTCAATTTGATAGCATTTGGCGAAAAAAAACAATTGGTAAAAGAATTTTAAAAACAGTGTGGAAAAAAAAGAAAATTTCAATAAAACTGACTAAAATGGGAAAAGATGTCGAAAAAAGTAACAAAAATGTCAAAGTGACTAATGTAAAAAAAAAACAAAAAAAAAAAGCTTGCTTACATAAAAATGTATGGAAAAACCCACAAAAATTTCCCAAGGGTTGAAAAAGTTGAAACAATCATTGAAAAAGTGACAAAATCGTTGGGCGAAAGCCACCAAAGGGTCCAAAAATATGACCATAACCTTGATAAAAAGGTTTCTCATTTTAAATTTACTCAGAAAAACGAAAATTTCCAGGTCGGCGGGAAGACAACACGAGGGTTAAAGCACATTAATTGAGAAAAATATGCAAACAGTGAGCACAAAGCTGAAATAATGAAGGTATTAAGAATAGTCTGAACCTCAAGATCAGAAAACAACTCAAACTCACTCAAACGTATCCTACCAACCCATTCATGAGAATGCGTTGATTCATTTTCAGCCTTCTGATTGGATCCTGATGAGCTGATGGCACCCCGCATGGCAGCCTCTGCCCTCGGTGAATGGGTGTATGCGGCATGTAGTGTAAAGCTCTGGGAGTTATTGGAAGAATTTTGCACGTTGCGACCTAATTACCAAGTCTGCTAGCTTGCTTGGAAATGTTGAAGACTTCATACATGACTAATCCCATGACTTTAGATTAAATGGACCTTTATTCATACAGTAAACATACTTTCATGAAAGGAAGAATACTTGACATGCAATCAGATGCACTGCTCAAAGTGTCTCAACGAATGTAAAATCAACCTATGCTTTATAGTCTTTAGGACCCCCATTCTGGACCCACTCAATCCTAACATCATCCTACACTCAGGAGACACCACTTCTCTGTGGCCTCTGTGCGATTCTGGTCCCCGATTTACATCCTAAGTGTGTTATTGTCCCTTTATGACATAGACTCTTTCAGGGCCCCCTCCTGTTATGATTTGACCCCCTTCACATCTGGATCTTGACCATTTCTCACACACAGGGCCCCTCACGCGTAACCTTCAGTTTCCAGAAGACAGGTCCCTCTCGTGAGATACTTTAGAGAAGATAGAAAAATATAGTTGGATACATGCAGAAGGAATAGTCCACCTATCAGTAGTTGCGACTAGATAGCTCTGCAAGTAGTCCAAAGGCGCCGACACAACAACCCAAGTATCTGCCGTCGGACAGTCTGCCGAGGTCGGTTCCTCGGCAGACGAGGTCGGCTTTAATTTCAATTAACATAAAATGGCAGCTACTCTCGGTACGAAGCTATCCTTCGCTGTAACAGAGCGGGGGCTCGGCTCACACGCATATATTACCTTTGCTTTTAACCTGTCACACTAACCCGGAAAAGACGTCAAAATCGGACGAAAATCTTTTAAACTGACCTTTGTGGATCTGAAACGCAAACAGATTCAGCAGCTGCACGGCCGATTTCTCCTTAAAACGTTTTCAGAAATACGTTGCGTGAACTATTTATTGTAAAATGGGAGATCGGATTCCAAAGATGCCCGACCCATGTGATGCGTTCGTCCCATCAGCTGCCGGTTTTCAATTTTTTGGGGCTTAAACTCCATCCTACCCCAAACTGAAACTAAAAATATACCATCACTGCTAGAAAAAAAGCTTCCAAGGATGATTCCAACAACATGCACTGCTACACTTTCCAAGCTCCTGACTCATATAATATGGCAGTGTGATCATGTGCAGTCCTACACTTTTGTAAATGGAAACAAATGTCTCCTCTCCAAACAAGTTCTCATTCACCCCTCTGCCTGCCCAGTGTTGTTTTGTCCTCTGTATCAATGTGGATATAACAGACCTATAATTAAACTGGTCTTGGCCGGTCACACGACCGGCTAACGAAACATATGTTTTGGCCATCCCTCATCCATGTCTCCTCTCCTTGTCTTGACTTTGTACAGACGTAAAACAAAAGGCTGCCCACTGTGCCTCAAAACAGAGCAGAATCAAAGAAAAAAAAAAAACAGGATTACCCTTCCATGCTCTGTTACAATAAGCCCCAGTTATCCTCCAGACTCCTTTGCTACCAAACAATACGGACAGAGAAAACATATTCCTTTTCTACTTTTTAGGGTGACACAAAAGATGTTGTGGCTAAGCAACACGGATCTCATGTGGCTCCACTCTTACTACGCAAGCCTTCCTTCTCTAGTACTACACAATGAGGGCCCAACTCGACAGCTCTGCGGCTCAAAAAATAGGTAAAGTTAACACGGAGACGACAGGATTTGACATGATAATGAATTCACGTTGCACAAGCCCAGCGTTTAATACCTCTGTGTGCCGAGGAGCAACGGAGGAATGGATAGTAAAGGCAGGAGCCAATTAAATGATCATCAATGCGTGTTCGGAGATTGATGCTCCTCAGCCTATTAGAGATGTCAATGGAGTGAGCATGTCATCGGTTTAAAAGAGTTTTTGTCTAACAAAGCCGGGTTAGAAGTGACTGTGCTTATCGCTACGGATGAAACATGAGTATTGTGCAGATTCTAAAGCTCTTTTCAATTATAATTCCCTTAGAGGATTTCACACAAAACAATGTTCACAAGGATACCTTCCCCCTCCACATACCCACACACTCTTTTCCTTTACTTTGTAATTGTTTAAAAGCAAATCTGCCTCCTCTGTATACTGTACACTCTTTACAGAATTAGGGTACCATTATCGCTGTATCGACTGGCTGTATTGAAGTCCCATTACCAGGCACGCAGCCAGATAGAGTGTGGTATGATTCTTGCTGTTGGAGGTGAGAGCAGGCCAAGTGCATTTAGAACAGATGAGTTACTGCTGTACTTTATGGATTGCAGGATTTTTTCTGCACTGAGAAAGTGTTGGCGCCCCCCAAAGAGGTTTTAGCCAAAAAAAGTGCCTGTCCTTTCTCCGACTCCCTAACGAAGCTCCAGAGGCGGCGGTGTCCCACTCCATCGCTATGCTGACGGCAACGGTGTACAAATGAGCTACACCAGTATTAGCAGTTACCTTTTCTAAGTCCCTAAATTTGTCAACTTAGGAGCACCTTGGGAAAAAAAGTTGCACGATTGGGTTTTCCTTTACATAAAGACGGTTTCAACATAAATGGGTGCTTAAATAAGTGTCAGAATGCAGGAAATGAAGTCTCAAAAGTTGACCCCAAGACCCCCGCTTCTGTTTGTATGTGTGTGGAAGCACCAGAAAGACCAAATAAAACCCCAAATCCCCAAAAAAGAGATTTTATTTTCATAATATGGGCACTTTAATGAAAAGTCCTGGGCACAAGCAGGCAAAAAGTGGTAATACAAAAATAAAGTACTAACCGAGAAGACTTAAACTGGAGACAAAAAAAACGATGTGACACAGGGCAAGGGGAACACCAAGACTAAATCCAGAGGGTAACGAGGTAACAAGAGGCAGGTGACGCAAGGGCTGGGAGACAGGTGGAAGACATCAGGTCATCACAAGAGCGGGAAAAATCCAAAAGACAGGAAGTGAAACAAGACGAGACAGAAAACCAGACCGTCAAAATAAAACAGGACAGAAAAACTGACTACCAAAATAAGACAAAACACCAAAACCATAACAGCTTCATATGTGGACCCCCCCACCCCCCAGCCCCCACCCCACAAGGGTCCATTCTGAGACAGTAAAACTGGATTGTTAAGGTAAAATTGCTCAGGGCAATGTGAAGAACATCCAGACCCATCTGAACTTTTTATTGTTTCCAATTCTGATGAGTTCTAACATATCTGGGATATTATAACGTGTTGTGATCATACTTTAGTTATTAATTACTTTTTTACTTTAGTGGGAGGAAGGTGTCACCGAGCCATTGCAATGGGTACGCACATGAACAGAGTTAAAATGTGAAGTGAAACTAAAGTTGCAGAGATGTTTCAACTCTAGTCAAACATATTTATATAAATAATACATTGTGTAGTTGCTGAATTGCAATGTTTGTTGGATTAAAGCCATCATTAATTAGTGTGTGTCATACTGTCTGTTGTAAAAAATATATAGAAACTGATTGATTGAAAACACCAGGAAATGGCTGGATTTTTGCTGCAAAAGAAACTTTTATTGACTTTTCTCCTTGGTTTGTACTTGTGATGATGGTTCTAATGCAACGTCATTCCATTCCCTCCACAGTGGATCATTATCGGTGCTGCGCTGGATGACCACATTAGCCATTATTTCACCATTTAACAAAGTATGAGAAACAAGCTGCACTTGGGGTTTTGCTCAAAAAGTCTCAATTTGCCAGACCTGATTTCTTGGCATTTCTTTAAACCAATCACAATCTTGCTTTGTGCAAAAGCAAATGTAAGAGGAAATAAGCAAATGTTTGCATTCATAGTTGTATATTAAGTGTGTTCATATATTTTATCAGCGTAACAAAGTCAGTATGTAGTATGGCCCAGCACTAGTCTAGAACTAGAACTAATTAACAAGACACATAATGCACATAACCTATAGATAGTAGAGCGCAGATCTACATATCAATCTCAGCTGATTACAAGAAATGTATGTAAAACTCCCAAAGGAGGATTTCTTTTCACATTCCAGGCTCTGTTTTCATATCAGATTTGCAACGGCTATGAATATATATGGTATAAATTAATTTATATATATATATATTTTTTTTTTCCAGATGCTTGCTTGATGGACTATTACACACCTCTGTCATTAATATCTATGAGAATAAAAAGACTTTTGCTTATCTCCTCATCATTGTGTGTAACTGATACACACATTATTGAAATACTCAGTCGTTTGAAAGAACTTTTACAGTGCACTTAATGCTTTGTACAGTATCACTTCTTGATATTGTATATGAACAAAATGGCTTTTTAAGCATGAAATTAAGAATGTGTCTTTTGGGAAGTTATTTTGGCGCTGACACTGATAAGGGACAAGGACAAAGGACTTTAAAAAAACTAAATATTTGATGTCAAGCGACCAGCAAAGTGCTCAGATCCCCCTTTTAAAGTCTCGCACAAGTCTCAATGGACGGAGCATTCTGCAACTCCTATTACACAGCCTGGCTCTTCATCAAATAACTGGTCGATGCCTCATGGGATTTTAGAATCTTTATTTCTGGACGGCGTGATTTGATGGCAACTGTACGGAGGTTTTTCACGACGAAATGTTCTGTATATGTTATTGTAAATAAATCAAATCCACAGTGCAAAGGTTCAATGATATCACCAGCCGTAAAACTCATTTAGTCTTTTCATTGGGAGTTGATTCATAGCTTTGTGAAGATTTAAAACAGGCTCACTGTGGGAAGACTTAAAATGTGTTTTACATCAATTATTTAACCTTGCATTCTGAACTCTTTAAGTCTAAAGACATTTCTGTCTCTCACTGCCAAGTAGCACTTTATTTCTTTCTGATTCTCACTTTAACTGCTGCTGCTGATTATTTCATGAACATTCTAGCACTGAGAGGTTTCGCAATAGATCAAATACCTGAGCTGAAACAAAGGTTTCATGCAAAGCTTCTTGAACTTTGGGATACGAGGAAATATTACCGCGTTCATAGAAAACCATGTTAAAACCAAAAAAGTAAATTGCAATAAAAAAACTAACACGAAAGACAGATGGAATGCCCGCACAGTTCTTTAAAGCTCCCATGGCACGAAAATGTCACTTTGAGGTTTTTTAACATTAATATTAGTCCCCCCCAGCCTGTCTATGAAATGATGATGGGTGTTAACTGAGCCCTGGGTGTCCTGCTCTGCCTTTTAAGAAAATGAAAGCTCAGATGGTCGGATCTGGAATCTTGCTCCATTTCAGGTGACGACCTCTTCAAGCTCATCAAGAGAATGCCAAGAGTGTGCAAAGCAGTTATCACAGCAAAGGGGGGCTACTTTGTAGAAACTACACTATAAGACATGTTTTCAGTTATTTCACACTTTTTTGTTGAGTACATAACTCCACATGTGTTCATTCATAGTTTTGATGCCTTCAGTGAGAATCTACAATGTAAATAGTCATGAAAATAAAAGGAAACACATTGGATGAGGTGTGTCCAATCGGTTGGCCTGTACAGTAAGTGTTCTCAATTACTTTGTTAGATTGCACAGTGTGACGACTGTCAGAGGAAGAGGGCCTCTATAAAGGAAAAGACGCGGGACAAACCTATCGAGGTGAATCTGACCTCATTACATAACATGGAAGTCTTATTTATATTACTCTTTGGTTGGCATTTAAGGTTTCTGAGCCATTTGAACTTGTTGGAATGGACAAATTCAAATGCTCCAACAAAAGGAATACACAGTTACATGTGTGTAATGGTGGACTATTTCACCAAATTTACTTATCCACTAAAAAGTAAGAGGGTTGAAGAAGTTCCAGAGTGTATGATGGACTTCTCTTATAAATGTATTATGGTGCACCCAAACACAATCTGACGGACCAGGGCAAAGAATTTGTTAACAAAGTAAGTCAAATGTTGAGACATTTCACTGTATTCTTGTACATCACATATCATATTCATTTTCATATCCACTGGCAGATCAACCTGGACAAGATTCCCAAGCCTCTGTGCCCCAGACCACTCACAAACCAATGGCTTGGTGGAAAGACTCAATGGCACCATTCAAGGGTGAGAATTGTGTTTTTTGTACATTTTTCTATATATGAAATAACTTTATGTGTATCCATCTTCATCCGCTTATCCGGTATTGAGCAGCTCAGTAGGGGACCCCAAACTTCCCTTTCAGCTCAACTGGTCCCAGGCCAGGTTGGAGATATAATCTCTTCATCACTTTATGTGTAATTCTGGTTAATAATGTTATTCATTTTCCAATATCAGGGCTTTGAAAAAAAATGGTGCAGGGCCACCCAAGCGACTGGGACAAATATTTAAAGCCCAACGTATTTGGTATATGCACCAAAAAAACAAATCAGGAGAACATACACCCCATATTACCTCTTGTATGGATGGGAGGCCCGTTTACCGTCTGAAATTCCAGACAAGTGGCAGGTATAATGGCATTTTCCTGCAGTATATAAATACTTTGGTAATAATATCTGGTATAATCTGTACTTGTGTTCATTTATCTCCACCAATGTTACAGATAACTGAAGAGGAAGTCAATGCACTAACTGGAAACAAGGAAGTATCATTAACTTCCAAACTCTCAGATGTCTACCCTAAAGTGGAGGCCAATATATTGGCAGGACAAGAGGGGGTGTGGAAGAGAAAGCATTCATTGGGCCAGGAGGATTAGTCTGTTATGGGGGACCTGGTGAGAAAAAACATTTGCCAGGAACAAAGAAAGGGAAGAAGAGCCAAAGTAAAACTCAAGTGTATTACAAGTCTTTGTTTTGCAAATTCAGAGGGATATATTACTATATCCCATATCATATTGGCTACACAAAAGAAGAGCCAGTCATTAGTCATTCATCATCAAGACCATGCATTTAAACTGTATTGTGTATTACCACTTTTCTGTGACTTGTGGTAGCAATTGTGTATTCAGTCACAATGTGTAGCGTAGGAGGTGGCTGTGATGATGAAGTAGAAGTAGTCAATATGGCCGCAGATGCGAGGAAATAAACATAATAACTATCATTGGGTATTTCCTAAACTAAGCCCAGGTAATCAGCTCAAGACAAAATGGTTGCTGACGTAGTTGAGATCGAAAACCAGCTCGACCCAAACTTAAATGATTATATTCTTTGTGATTGTGTGACGAATCTTGTGACAGAGGCAGGCCACAATGGCAGCTGTTAGGTAACACAGCATATGGAAACCAGTTGGTTTGAAAACCAGTAGGGACGTAACACCGGCCGGCGAAGCTGGAACAGCTGGAAACGCAGGACTGACGTGATCACTCGTACCATCCAGTGAGTTTGTGGGGTACTTTCAAACCGAGTCATTTAATGGGTTCGTAAAGTTCGGAGCGATTTCCCCTTGGTTCGGATTCGTTTCACACCTGGAAAGAAATCCAAGAGTACCAAAATGCTACAAATCACGCAAGAACTCCGCTTCTTGGTCGGATTTGTCTGGGGCGGGAGCTAGAGAGAAATTACAGGAAGTATGTCCTGTGTTCTGGACTTTTGCATATTTCTAACATCTCCATGGTTAAACCATCTTATTTCATTATTTGCCAAGCGACCTTACTATGTCTGCTCTGGTCACAGGGACTGTGCTCTGCTGTCCCGGCATCAGTCTCAAACTTTTATTATTATTGATCCTGACATTAAGAGACATTAGCTCAGACTGGTGGAGTACATAGTTGGGGCAGTTCCAGGTTGGATCACGTTCTCACCACAAACACACCGCTCCAGAGTTGGATTGAAAGTGCACTGAGACCTCTCGAGACACTTGTTTGGTCCGTTTCTGGTGCGCACCCGAGTTCGTCCGAAACAAACCAAACCAGCTCTAGAGACATTCAACTGAAATGAATGTGGCAGGTGTAAAAGCCCTAATCTTGGTCTATGCTGATTTGAAGTCCCCCAACTTATATCTCACTGGAGTATCACGTTAATAGAACAAAGCTTTTCCCTAAAGCCACTAATATGCTCATTTTAAGTAACACTGGCAATTCCAAAATGCAAATCCTACATTCCCAATATGCTAACCAGTCCATTTTTGAAAGAAGCCAACCACCTTTGTAATGTAACTTTTTGTTTGTGTCTATTTTATTTTCTACAATGAATCGTGCACATGACGGCTAATGTACATTAGCCGTCATGTGCACGACTCATTGTAGAAAATATGTCCCTCCCACTTGAAGACAAAACAAGATATCATAACCTTTCCCCTTTTCTGACCCCTCCTCCCACCCTATTTATTTTTATACAATCCCTGATTAGATACCACATGTGTTCATGTTATATTGTCCACTTCTGCTTGTGTGTGCATACTTAGCACGGCCCAAAATCAATTTGCAGTGGTGCTATACCCATTATGATTTGCCACTGCTTTGATCACATCTATAAATATATTTTTGGGGTATTTCTTGGTAAACAGAAATTGTAATGTACTACCAGTGAGTGCAAAAAGAAATAAATAATGACATTGTAAATGCTGCTGACAATTAAAGCTGGTCGCTGTTAGTATGTGTTCACTTTGTGATTTAAACATACATTTTACATACATATTTGTAGTAACAGGTTTATTCCTCATCTGCATTTACGACAAAGGACAATAGTGTAGAATCATCATCTCGTGTGGACAAACAGCACATGCTTTGTCTGGAAAGACGGTATCATGTGAAAGTTAGCTAGCTATCCTGGAGAGATTTTCTACTGGCTATAAAACACAGAAACTGATGCTTAACTTCATTAAAACATGGCAAAATTAAAGACACATAATATTCACCCAAATAAATCTAACTGAACTTTTACATTCACAGACACGTTACCTAAGGGTAAATCCTCCGTTGCTTTGAGGATTACCCATAATCCTCTGTCATTACTAGCATTGGCGGCAGGTACAACTTTACAACAGCAGGTGGCACAGTAGTCCCATTTAGTGGGATTTAACCTGAACCTTTTTAACTATGTTACATATGTCCCTTGCTGGCTAACGTATTACAAGATGGCGCATGACTATGGAGAGTCTACCCCAGTTCATGCAAGTACAAATGTAAAATTTCAAGCCAAAAGGGACATTTGAAATTGATGGTGGTGGGCAATATTCATAAAAAAGGACAAGTTTGTGAAGGGCAATATAGAGTTTGATAATGAATAACTACAAACGTTACGCACTGGGTCTTTAAGACATATAACATATGTAAAAGGTAACATATTTGTTGACATGCATCCCACTGCAGTTTCCTGCAGTACTTACACTTAGTTCGTATTATGTGCAATCATATCCAAATGATTCTCATCAGTGTCCTCCTCACTTTTTTTCTCTGCTGCCATGACTCTTCCAATTACACCAGCCAACGGAGCCTAACTGAGCCGGGCATGAGTGCTCATTTCTCCCCGCACGCAGATCGATACAGCAATAATATGAGCTCCCCTGATTGTAGATGGCAAAATTAGTGCACGCCTGGCAGATGCAGCAGTTTCATTTGTCAGATCTCTCAGATTGTGAAAGCATGGAGGCTGTTTAACAATTCATGGCCCTGATCACAACATGAAACTCTCCACCGCTCCAGACTCTGTCTGCTGGTGTTAATTGGCCGAAACCAGAGTCGTGGCTGCCTGCCGACGGTGCCGCGGAGGGATGTACCGTAACAGCATATTTATGTTACCTTACATTTCTTGAACACACTTCAACGCACTCAGATGTTCCATGGTCAGATAAATGCTTTATAGTTGGGCGTCGGGCAGTGTGGAAATCTTGTTGTGAATTTATGAAGCAATGTTGAGGACTGTACTGTCTGTACCAGCCTAGAGTTGGAGAACAGATTGGAGTCGGAGAGGGGAGGGGAGGGGAGACAGAGCACTATGCATCATTCATTGAGATCAGACAGAAAGATCAGGAAGCCACAGAGACGAAATAATGTAGGAAAATATCAAGCACGATGCTGACATGGGGAAAAGCACTTAGCATGGGCAGTATGGTCTACTCCTCGGTTCTAGCTGTAGTTTATGATGTACTCCTACAGAAGGGTGTTTTTCAAGAAAACAGCAAGGCCACATATCTTTTCTTTCCTTCGATTATAAACCTCTGTAGTCTGGATTAACCAAAGTATAACTCTTCTGCTTTCTCAAACTGTTCTTTCAAGGAATGATTGTAAAGCCTGGGACTGATGGGTGGGATTGCTATGGACAAAGTACACAAGGATATACACTGGTAAGAGACATTGAAGTTCCCCTTCGAGGGGAACTCGAACTGCGTCGGTTACGACACTATGCCTAAAGGCGTTCCCATAGTGTCGTAACCGACGCAGTGTCTTGTTCCCTATCTCGGGAACAAGGGTTACATACGTAACCGAGACGTTCCCCTTCGGGGAGCGAGACACTGCGTCGGTTACGACACTATGGGAACGCCTTTAGGCATAGTGTTGTAACCGACGCAGTGTCTCGTTCCCCTATCTCGGGGAACAAGGGTTACATACGTAACCCGAGACGTTTAACACTAGAAGTCGTGAGAGGTGTCATTTTGACCGCCATATTCCAAACTCTATAATCTCATTATAAATACTTAATTGTGATACTTTTTTAAGATTATTTTTTGGGGCATTTTAGACCTTTATTCGACAGGAAAGATGAAGACATGAAAGGGGAAAGCGAGGGGGAACGGCATGCAGCAATGGGCCGCAGACCGGAATCGAACCCTAGCCCGCTGCGCCAAGGAGTAAACCCCCATACCAACTTGTCGCCACTCGCCACCCAATTGTGACATTAATGCATGTATTGTGTTAGAATATCTTTAGAAAAACTAAATAAAATGTACATTTTAACGAGTTTAAGTATTCATTTGACTAGTAGGCCTAATGTGTTTCAATACTTCATATCATGGCATACTAAACCATAATTATTTCATAAAAAATATGGTATGGAAATTCATTCAACATAACAGGCAAATAACATAAAAGTAGCTTATTTAAAACATGTATACCCTAAGCTAACCTATCACTGACTCCGTGTTGGTGTCTGCTGCCCTTTTTTTCTCCAAAAACTCCGCTCTCAGTTCAGTTGCTGAGAATTTTTCTGCTGGTGCACTATAAATATATATTTTTTTATACATTAAGATTATATTTTCAAACACATTTCTAACACCAATGACAGCAAATAGGAAAAAACCGAGCTAATAAAAAGTGCCAAGAACAAACCATGAAACAATTACAAATACATGTGTACATTTGGCTTAGCTCTCAGCTCCTTTGCCCCCTTTAGCAAAAACCTCCTTCTTGAAATCTTGCTGCTGGTGCACTCCTTGTATAGGACATGTGTGTTAATTCCAGCCAGGTCGAGGATGCTATAAAATACAGCCACTGGCCGTCTTCGTGTACCACCTTTCACAAAGTCTGATCCAACACATCTACGCTATATTTGGTGTTATTATAGTAAGTCACAAACTCAGGTTTTGCCTTCAGCCCTTCTGTTATCCCCACACTTGTGTGCACTGAGCTCAGAATGCACACATTTTTCCTAGTCTTTCCTTGGTAGATGGTCAGTGTCGCATTAGCATATTTCAGCACCTTGGCGCTGAACAGCTCTGCCTGCTCTTTTACAGAGGGAGGCAACTCACATTTGGCTTTGCCCAGGGTGCCAACCAGGCTGTATGGCAGTGGCTAGTTTAGGGAGGTGAAGAAATTACCAGTTTCAGCACCACACTCTCTCCCTGTATATTTGGACCGCATATCCGTTGCCAGCCAACATTTGACGCAGAATTTATCAGACTTTTTCCCCATGTACTGAATAAATTTGCACCGGGCCTTGGTGGGGAACAGCTGCTCATCAACGGTAACGTCGGCACCAGGCTTGTGACAAGCTATGCTGTTCTGCACAAACTTGTTCCAGGTTGCCGACACCAGGGCAAACTTGTCATCTTGCAGATGAAGGCGTCTGGTTTCTTTTTTTTAATCAAACCGCAGGCATTTCATGACCTCTCTAAATCTGTTTCTGGCCATTGTTTCTGTAAAAAAGGGCAAGCCCCATTTTTCTGACCACAAACTGTCCACATCGATGTGTTTTGCGGACGTACAGCAGGGCTGTAAATGCTTTTAGTTCATCCACTGTCAGGTCCCAGGAGTCACCACGGTGCCGATGGTTCTCAGCCACAGTGCAGTCCCTGGTGTGCTTCAGCACGCCATTATCGAAGAGACACACAAAGGCTGTGAGCGCATCTTCAGTGTTGGAGCTATGTGTGCGCCATGGGGCCAGCAGCTTCCATCAGGACGTGTTGGCTCTGCTTTCTCCCTGGACATTCAGTCAGCGGAAGCACCGTCCACGCAGTATTTTTGGACAAGCGTCCTTGGCGAGGCGCCCAGAGCTTCTATGCAGCTCAAGTCAGCCGTGGTGTGTACGTATGGTAATAGTGTCAATAAGTCTGTAAGGGTTAGTTATTATGGTACCAATAGTAACAAAGTTGGGGGTGTCTGTTCAAATAAAAACATGTAGCCTTTTCAACCTACTACATATGCTATACTCCTAATAGTAATATACAGGCTAATTTTACAAAATGTTAGTCCTACATGTAGATGTACCTACTATAGTCCTAAAAGTAATATACAGTCTAATATTGCAATCTCTTAGTCCTGCCCCGTTTTGTGCACAACCACCTGCCGTCTCTACCATTTTTGTCGTGAGTCAGAGCCACGCAACCGCACTGAGGGAGGGCACATGTCCTTGCCCCCCCCCCGGTGCTGGACCACCACCCTGACCCTGTCGCATGACAGCAAAGGGGCTGGAAAAACACAGAAATGCGTCGGTGAATGGCAGAAAGAAATCACTAAAAGACAAACAAAAACCTGAAGAATAAATAAAAATGCATTGTCATGTTTCATGATCACACTATACTTTTTGACCCAGTGACCGCAGACTGGTGTTTCGGATCGTGACGTTTCATTTCCCCATTGTTGCGTCCCCCAGGGACCGCGGATCGTGGCGTTTCATGTCCCTGCTGTTGCATCTCCCAGGGACCGCGGATTGTGGCGTTTCACGTCCTTGTTGTTGCGTCCCCCAGAGACCGCAGATTGTGGTGTTTCATGTTCCCGTTGTTGTGTCCCCCAGTGACCGCGGATTGTAGCGTTTCATGTCCCCGTTGTTGCATCCCCCAGTGACCGGATTGTAGCGTTTCATGTCCCCGTTGTTGCGTCCCCCAGAGACCGCGGATCGTGGAATTTCATTTTCCCATCGTTGCGTCCCCCAGAGACCGTGGATCGTGGTGTTTCATGTCCCCGTTGTTGCGTCCCCCGGAGACCGCAGATTGTGGCGTTTCATGTCCCCGTTTTTGCGTCCCCCAGAAACCGCGGATCGTGGCATTTCCTATCGCCATTGTTGCCTCCCCCAGTGACCGCAGACTGTGGTGTTTCGGATCGTGGTGTTTCATTTCCCCATTGTTGCGTCCCCCAGAGACCGCGGATCGTGGCGTTTCATGTCCCCGCTGCTGCATCTCCCAGGGACCGCGGATCGTGGCGTTTCATGTCCCCGTTGTTGGGTCCCCCAGAGACCGCGGATCGTGGCGTTTCATGTCCCCGTTGTTGCGTCCCCCAGAGACCGCGGATCGTGGCATTTCACGTCCTTGTTGTTGCGTCCCCCAGAGACCGCGGATCGTGGCGTTTCATGTCCCCGTTGTTGCGTCCCCCAGAGACCGCGGATCTTGGCATTTCATATCGCCGTTGTTGCGTCCCCCAGTGACCGCAGATCGTGGCGTTTCATGTCCCCGTTGTTGCGTCCCCCAGTGACCGCAGATTGTGGCGTTTCTGATTATAGCGTTTCAATTCCCGTTGTTGCTTCCCCCAGAGACCACGGATTGTGTCCCGGCGGCCGTTTTTTTCGTTCAATTCGTGGCAACCACCACAAAATAAACATGAAAATTGTGTTACTGTTGACGAATCAATGAATCAATATATCGCGACCATTTTGCTTTCTGCCTTGAGGCCAGGTTGAGGCTACAGGAGCGGCGCTTTGACGTAAACAGGAAATGCTGCAGACCAGACAGTCTCATTCCGAGACGGCTCGGTTCAGCCTTCTTGGTCTCCGAAGGCTGCAGCCCCTGAATTGGGACAAAGCTTTAATCTTTTTAACAATGATACAAAGTTGCCAGAATTTTAAAATACAACACTGTTTTACTATTCTCTGTATGCATTCCACCACAAAGATCAGAAAATGAAACTCAACTGAAACATGGCACATGTCCACAGAGATTCCACAGATTTTCATTTTTTTCATAATATTTCCATCACAGTTACTTACAACACATTTCGACGAGATATTTTAACTCAAAAATGTGGCCAGCCAGATGGTTGAGCAAACATTTCAAGGATGATGCTGATTCTGGTTATAATCATCCAAATTCCTGTCTTGCTTTTCCTTTTTCTTGAATATGTTCAACATGGCACACTTACACAAATACTTTCTGGCTGCGACAAACGACAATGGTGCTCGGCTTGTATAACTGAAGCCATCAAAAGCTTGTGTAACAGCTTCTTTTCATGCAGATATCCATATCAGTGGTGTGTGCTTAGAGATTAAGGCAGCGAACGATTTTGCGCCTGTCACACTGACTCGCATGTCTTGCAAAGCTCCGCTGTTTTAAAACAAACCATCTAAATTTATCCAGACGACGTAGCTAGCTTGTTCTCATGGTCGCCTTGCCACGTGGAAGGCCGGCTTGGTGCACGGCCGCCTGCCGTCTCTACCCTTTCAGCATCCTATTTGTCGTAATTGCTGCGTTCACTTTTTGCCTTGTCAAAATAATTTCTCATCCTTCTGCCCTCGCAAGAAATTAAAGAGACCAGGAGCAGTGGTTATTTGCTGGAAGCCTTTACAAGAACTGAAGATGTTGTGTATTCTGCGTTACTATTTTCTTTTTAATTGTGTCCTGCAATTAGCACAATTAATTAACCCTTGTGTTGTCTTCCCATCAACATGCAATTTGTTGTCCTATTAGGTTATTTTTTAGACCCTTTTACGAGGTTTTCTTCTGCCGGGTTATTTTTTTTTCCCCCACTAGTACCACCGGATTTCCCACTAACCAATCAACTTAATACCGCTAGTTTTACACTAAATTCATTGTTTATGAACATCATTCATAAGAAATTCTACCTTATTTTTGAGTAAAAAAAAATAAATCTGAATTGACAAAATTATTTTAACAAATAATTGTGATAATCACAGACTGTCAAAGTTGTGTCAGGGTACTATTTTGAAACCATTTGATTGTTTCCCCAAATGCTATATAATGTAATAAAACACCCAATATTCTATGTAAGTAGAGATCTGACCCTTCATTTTCTTTGCAACGAGCATTGCACAGAACCATCCGTGGTATTTTTGGGTAATTTGCTTGAAAGAAACCCAAATTTCTGATGTAGAAACTTTGAAATTTGGTCAAATTTGACTCGAGGAAAACAGAAGGGTTAATAACAGGCCTCGAGTGGTCTGATTGCTACCGTGTCGTCTGACTTGTCGCTATATAAAAATATGCCTTTGCTGATCTTTTGAAACATCTCACCAAGCTTTGATTTTCATAAACAGTTTTTTTCAATGCAGCCAGGGTAAATGCAACATATAAATATCAAATTATGAATGGGATAATTGCTTTAAACAGTGATACAATGATTTTTTTTCCACCAAAAATCAGTGTTAATGACACGTGTAAAACATCAACAAGCCCTGCTCAAACCATACCTCCACGTTTCTTCACTCTTCACGTGCACAGCTCACTCACTGTATGTGTCTATGCTACAGAGACACAGTCATTGCTGGAGAATGGCGTACCCAAGATGCAGCAAACTGAGTATAATTTTGATGATTTAATAACAACCCAAAATATGCACAAAAACAAAAGGAGTCCTGGAAACAAGCAAGCAAAACGGGAAGCCAAAAAATAAAGTCCAAGTGAAACAGAAAGCACAGGAAGACAAACAAGAACCGGGACGACTAACTAACAGCAAAACGCACAGGAGACAAAACACACAATGATCTGACCCAGGACAAGGGGAACGAGGTAACAAGAGACAGGTGACACAAGGGCTGGGAGACAGGTGGAAGGTAATCACAAGTGCGGGAAAAACACAGGAAGGAAAACTAGAAAAGACAGCACAGAAAACCAGACTATCAAAATAAAACAGGAAACAGAACACCATAACAGCTTCAGACTCTGAGGCTAATTAAAATAACATACTGTATGTTATCTTATACATTAACTTAATGAAATAAAGTTGAATTACAACATTTCGGTGGGTAAAATAGACATACACAGAACCTCAAAGTCCCATTGACGACTCTTTCTTATGCAAATCTCACAATTTGAAACCGCTGCTGAAAAGAGGTGAATGTCAACAAAGCTAATTCAATCAGTGCAAAGTAAGAATGTACATCAACTTAATCGTAAAAGGAATATATATATATATCGTCTGAAAAGACAACTTACAGAAATGGGGGAGAACAGATTTAAAACAAGGTCGCCATGTTGTGATTGGCTTGAACGTACAGTATGTGCCCGACTCTGATTGGTTTAGTTATTGAAGTCTCCCTGACACAATTTACCCTGAGCTACATTAGTTGACGTCCACTCGTGGCTCTATCTCATTTGGCCCTAGTCTGCACCTTTGTCACGCCCCAAAATGTCCCTAGACCACTGACTTGAGACCAGCTAGTCTTCTGAATCTAGGTCGCACAGATCTTAGAAATTGTATACATTGTTTGTCTGCTTTTTCATCACTAAATTTACGTCTGAGACTTTTTTATGCAAGAAATCAACTACGTAGAGCTCAGATATGGGCCTTTTTACAGAAATTGATGGTTCATTGCAAATATGGTATGACTGTGTCGGACTTCAGGAGCTCCACAGTCTGACGAGACAGCGGCAGCCCGCGTCACTCCATACCCAGCGCAAAGTCACCGTTTCTGGGTTACTGGACTACCAAATGCTGCTGCCCTGACGGAGCTCCACGGCTCTGCAGTCCCTCGATCCCCTCTTCCTGCTAAATGGCCGGTGTGTGTGTGTGTGAGTGAGAGCGTGGGCAGCAAGCTTGTTATGCCAATCTCTTGTGGAGCATTTACAACTTTGAAAAACCACAGATCTTATTATGGATATGTGTGTTGAGTTATTTAAACGATCGGGGAAATTGTTATCTGGGAATCAAAACCGGAAATGATGGAGGAGACTTCACACATGACGAGTCCAATGAATTTAGATTAAATGCAGCTTTATTCAATTATTGAACAAGGAAGATAACCGTGGGTACACACATGAGTGTTTACGCAAAGTGTCTCTATGAACATCAGAATAACTCCTCCTTTATAATAGATTTAGACATTCCAATCTATTCTCAACTGTGGGATTGTGTTACCTCAAACTAAGCCTTCTGTGGAAGATCCTTAGAATAGATGAAATACAGATGAAAGCCTCCATGCTTAAATATTCCATCTATCAGAAATGAACACCTCTTGTCTGCGAGTCTCCTGATTAGAGCCCCAGCCGGCTCGCAGTCAAACTGTGGACCTCCTGAACTCCGACAGTCTGACTAAATTTGCAATTAGCCATCAATTTCAAGTGAATTTAGTAATGAAATAGCAGACAAACAATGTATAAAATATACAAATACCATATTTGGGAGAAAAGCTCTTGTTTCTTCCAGGGCTTATTCACAGGGTAGCATTAGCATAGCATAGAATAGCACCAGGGCCATTCTCACTCATACCCTATGAGGAGACCTCGAGGAACAGTGTGAAATACCCTGTATAATCATTCTATCACCGCTTTAAATTTGGATAGGTTCAAAAATCTATCTAAGTAAGCTAGGTCAAAGTTAGAAGTCCACCTTTACGGAAGTCCACCGAAGTAAACCGTTACGGGTGATAAAGATAGTAAATGGGGTAAGTAAGGGTAGTAAATGGGTAATTTAATTTTCATTTTGTCTTTGAAATCAAATAGTTGGGACATTGGTGCTACAGACTCAAATGCAAGACTCGACACAAAAAAAAGTAAAAAAAGGGGACCATAATACACATATGCTTGCTCTTGGGGGAATTACTAGAATTGTTGGGTCTTTGTAAATTATAGTGTGGTCTAGAAGTACTCTATATGTAAAGTTTATTGAGATAACCCATTATGATTTGATACTATAAATAAAATTGTTGTAACAGCTGCAATTGGATTATATTTGTATTTTGTATATAGCGCTTGTCTAGTCTTAACGAATACTCAAAGAGCTTTTACATAGTACAGGCACCATCTACCATTCACACATTCATTTATCATCAGATACACATTCACACACAATTACACACCAGTGGCAGAGCATTCTGGGTTCAGTGTCTTGCCCAAGGGCACTTTCGACATGGGACTGCAGGACCAGCAATCAAACCATCGACCGCTCTCCCACCCAAACCACAGCCACCATAAGAGCACATAAAAGCCTTTACTGGCACAGTAAGCAATGACAGACTGATGCCAGTGGATTGAAAATGATGGGAGGAGGCCCCGATACACATGATGATGTCTCTCTGGCTTTGGCACCGTTAGCACAGCTGCTATCCATCATGCACTCTAATTGGCTCCATTACACACAAAGCATTTTGGAAACATGTGGTAAGCTATTATTTCAATTATCACATAAAATTCTGTTTTTGGAAGCTATAATCTCAACTCCATTTGTCTCATGTAACAACATGATAAATTAAAAAGCCTAATTTGGACATGGATGCTAACAGAAGACTAAAACCAACGGCATCATCTGAAAGCATCAGCAGTTGCCAAGTGGAACTGTACATCAACCAGAACTGAAGCAAAAGACGCATTCAGGCTCTGAAAAATGCAATGCTTTTATTGTGACATGCGCCTGAAACGACACAATGTCACATTGCGTTACAACACATGCCAACACTGATCCATTTATGCACAGATAAGGGACCATGCAAGGGGACAACCTGCTCATCAGGAGCAGTTAGCGGTTCAGTACAATTCATTTAGGGGATAGTCGCCGCTGGATGCCCCTCATTTCAGCTGGATGTCTATTACCTTCCTTTTTCTTCATTTTGGCGCTCTATCCTCTGCTCTGTGTGGGACTAATCTGACCTTCCTTAGTTGAGGTGCTGATCGCAGAGCTAAAGGTGGGGGTTTGGATGTCATCTCGGAAAAGCAACTACAGAAAATCTGCTGAGTGGCAAATGGTGACAGGGCGGTGAATGCAGGAAAAAAAAGGTCTGATGTAATATAATTACAAATAGCCTATAGAAAGATGTTTTCGCTGTCCTTCTTACAGGATTCTCCATACGTCCTATACTCGCTCTGATTGGTTGTAGGTCTATCCAATTGAGTGCAGAGGCATTTTCTTTCCTGGTTGGGGTGAAACGCCCCATAATCATATGGACATCAGGCTAGAGTTTTGTCACTTTTCAGTTAGAATATGTCATGTTACAAAGCCAGACAAGACTTTGCTGACTGCCATGACATATTCTCACGTCAAGTCAATTGTTATACATTGTGTATGTATTTATTCATACACGACGAGTGTATGAAAACCAGCGTACACATGCTTCTGCATACGCAACGTTCCTACATGAGACCCCTGGTGGTGTCAAAGGCGCATAACCAGAGCAGGTTCGCCATGGCATTAAAGTAAATTGAAATAGTGCAGCTTTAGTTTGTTGAACTGATAACTTGTTGGCAATGCTGCGGCCAATCAATCAAAAAAATCTAAAATCAAGCTAGACTGTAGAAACCTGAAAGTGGTCATATTATGATTTTCGAATTTTAGGGGGGCATTTTTAGGCCTTTATTTGAAAGGACAGATGAAGACATGAAAGGAGAGAGAGAGGGGAGATGACATGTATCAAAGTTTGGAGATTGAACCCGGGCCCGGGAGTAAACCTCTACTGTATATATGGGCATAAAGTGGGGTTTGAAAGTTTGGGCACTCCAGGTAAAATTTTTTATTAATCTGCAAAAAGAAGCCACGAAAAGATGGAAAAATCTCCAAAAGGCATCAAATGACAGATTAGACATTCATATAACATGTCACAAAAAGTTAGATTTTATTTCCATCATCTACACTTTCAAAATAACAGAACACAAAAAAATGGCGTCTGCAAAAGTTTGGGCCCCCTGCAGAGTTTGTAGCATGCACCCCCTGGAGAGCTGAGACCTGACAGCGTCATGGATTGTTCCCAATCACCGTCTGGAAAAACCAGGTGATGTCAGTCTTAATAGAGTGTTAATTAGTGTCCAGACTCATCTGACCCCCCCAACAATCAGCACCATGGCTTCTTCTAAGCAGTTGTCTAGAAAACTGAAACTGAAACTAGTTGACGCTCACAAAGCAGGAGAAGGCTAGAAGAAGATAGCAAAGGGTTTTCAGATGCCAATATCCTCAGTTTGGAATGTAATCAAGAAATGGCCGTCATCAGGAACAGTGGAAGTTAAAGCAAGATCTGGAAGACCAAGAACAATATCAGACAGAACAGCTCGCAGGATTGTGAGAACAGCAAGTCCAAACCCCCGTTAGACTGCCTGATCCATCCAGAAAGACCTGCAGACCCTGGAGTTGTGCTACACCATTCCACTATACAGAGATACTCGTACAAATATGGTCTTCATGGAACAGTCATCAGAAGAAAACCTCTTCTACGTCTTCGGCAAGGGGGGGAATCAATCATGCTTTGGGGTTGTGTTGCAGCCAGTAGCACAGGGAACATTTCACGAGTAGAAGGAAAAATGGATTCAATAAAATGTCAGCACATTTTGGATGCTAACTTGATGCCATCTGTGAAAAAGCTGAAGTTAAAGAGAGGATGGCTTCTACAAAAGGGTAATGATCCTAAACACACCTCAAAATCCACAGTGGATTACATCAAGAGGCAGAAACTGAAGGTTTTGCCATGGCCTTCACAATCTCCTGACCTCCTGACTCCATTTTTTGGTCCAAACAGCTCTGTTGTAGTCCAGCCTTTACTTCAGAGACAAACGTTATAATGCTCGCCTAGCTGCTAGCAGGGCACGCCCTCATGCTCTGCTTCTGACTGGCTAGTAGTCCTTACCTAGGTACTGTCAGGGCACGCCCTCATACTCTGCTTCTGACTGGCTAGTAGTCCTTACCTAGGTACTGTCAGGGCCCTCATAATCTGCTTCTGACTGGCTAGTAGTCCTTACCTTGGTACTGTCAGGTCACGCCCTCATACTCTGCTTCTTTCTGGCTAGTAGTCCTTACCTAGGTACTGTCCGACGCCATTTTTCTGCTTTTCCTGTTACTTCCTACGCCCTCATACTCTGCTTCTGACTGGCTAGTAGTTCTTACCTAGGTACTGTCAGGGCCCTCATACTCTGCTTCTGACTGGCTAATAGTCCTTACCTAGGTACTGTCAGGGCCCTCCTACTCTGCTTCTGACTGGCTAGTAGTCCTTACCTAGGTAGTGAGCATGTGCGATTCCCAACAAAGATGAAACAGAAGTGGGATGTCTCACTCTGTAGCTAAAACGGAGAGCTCAACACACAGGGTGAAAAGAGAATCTGCAGTAATGTGCAGTACAACAAAAATGTGTTTTTTTGAAAATTAAACCACGTAAATCCATTCAGGTACAACCTCAAAATACAACTATGAACCTGAAAATTAGCAGAATATGGCCACTTTAATGAAAACCAGTTGTTTATCTGTGAATCCAGTCTAAACATTTCCATAGCGCTCATTTCATCCACCTTATTATGTTGGTAATCAACGCATGGAATTGAAACCGTTAAAAGACAATAATAATAATAATCCTGCCTGTGCACTCCCCACCAATACCTCACATATACACAGGGTATCCTCAAAGTGATCAATTCTACTTCACCATTAGACCGTATTTTATATATCTAAAACAGAAGTATTTTAACATCAGTAAAGCGCTGTAACATGAACAGTCTACAGTTCCATAGAATGTTAAATCTGAGCAGCGTAGAGTATGCCAGAAAAAGTGAGAATCACACGTGATGATAGTTCACTTTAGGCACCAAATCGACTCATTAAGCTTAGGAAAAGTATGGCCTTTTGGATTTACAAAAAAAACTTCAGAGGAACAACCAAGAATTTCCTGGGTGAAAGTAATTTGTGAACACCAAATCTTGAACTCGTCTCTCCGGCTTCCGGCTTTTGTGTTTTATGTTGGCACCACGTTGTGCTATTTCATTCTGAGGTTATTATCCATTGGATAGTGAGCTTCAAAAATAAGTGTTTGGGCATGGCTGACCAAGTGGCTCTATATTGTTGGTGATATTGGAAGGGGGATTTTAATCTTGCATGTTTTGTTGTGCATGATCAAAAAACACTCTGCTATCTTCACAAAATGCACCGTGCACATGCATATGAAAGAAATTGCATCAGTGTCAACAGGCCTACTCCCATTTAGTGCTTGGTGTTATGCACCAATACACAAATGTGATTTATGCTCATGGGCTGTGTTTATGGGCCCCCGACCTGACATCAGAATCAAATCAGCCCCTGAGGCCTCTCAGACATGTATGTTCAATGCAGGGCCAAATATCTGATTACATTCATGAGAAGGTGGAGTAAAAGAAAAACAAGCGAGGCAAAGAAATCAATATTCAATTAAAGTCAATGTTAAATGGGTGGATTTCTCTGAGGAGGTGAAGGAGTTGCAGCAGAGAGAGATGATTACCAGATTACCATTGGCTCCACGTTCAAGAAATTGACTCCCAGGCAGGAAGAAAAACAGCATATTCAGGGTCTTTACCCTATTAATAGATCAATTTTGGGTCACTTCAGCATTGCAATTTTGTGTCATGTTATATAATCACCTCAGCTCTTATTAATTATAAGGGAGAGTTTGAAATACCTGGTTTAAATTATAGCCCTCTATAGTGGCATTTACATCGCTTGGTTTTCATGCCTCCAGCGATCATTGGGAGCAGACAGCTCTTAATGGCTTATTAAGGCTCGCTAATTGAAATTAGCCCGCTAATTGTCTTATCATCACTGCTTTTTAATGGCAGGTGCAAGACAAGGATACCCTTGAAAATGGTTTTATTCAGGAGATTCATTTTCAAAGCTAGCTGTGGCGCTGAGAAATGTCATTAACCCTTCCTGGTGACATTAGGATGACTGGTGCTCACTTGGCTTTCACCTCAACTAATCTATGAAGATTATTAGAGTTGTGGGTGTTCATAGAAGACTCAAAAGCAAAGGGACTTGAACCGAGCAAACCAATAAGTATGTACTGTATACATGCACACCAATATTCCACTAATAATCCAAACATGACAATACTCTGAATTTGATACAGGTCATGTAAACAGCATAATCCAGTTGGATATTCCGAATAAGGCCTCCAAATTTAGCATTTTCCGATTAAGACCTGTGGGATATTCCGGTATTATTCTGGTTTCTGAGGCATTCTTTGGACACATATACAGCGCATTCGGAAGATGCGTGTCAATCAGGAGTTTTACTGCAGTTTGTGACAGTTTACGGCCTCCTGCTTGTTTATGGTCAGCTCTATGCGTTGTTATGGTTACTGTACATCAAACAATCACTTTGCAGGGCTGCAGACCCGAAAATAGGAGAAACACAGCTACTTTTAAACATTATTAAAGACTTGGGTTTCAACAGGTTTTTGGATGTGTTCACACATCGCTACGGCGACCTTTTTAAGAAGCTGGTTGAAGGAATGAAAGATGGACGCTGTGTTTCTGCACGCTCCAACAAGTCCTCCACCGCTGGAAAACCTTGATAAAAATCTATTTTGCACAGCTATATGTAATCAGGAATATCAGTGGAATATTCACTTTCATTAGCCATGGAAACCGCTCAGTCGGTATATCGTCTTTTTCGAAATAAGAGCAAAAACTGGAATATTACATACATTTAAACGTAGTCAATGATTTGGGGAATATCTACTGAGAGGATTTACTGTATGTGTCTTGCAGCAGCTACAGTGCTTTTTTTTAGTTTAAAGGTAGTTCATATTGACGTGATGCTCACTTGTATCTCTTAATCTAAATGTAAGGCTCTCATTGGAAAACTAGCGCCCTGTCTTACAGAACTTCACTGTTACTCAGAGGGACACTATCAGACTCTTCTGCTCACCGGGTTTTGCTTCATGTTCCATGAGCTCGCCCTGAACTTGGAAACAACTCGGACACACCTTCGTCTTCCACGTCGCTGTGTGCTTGACTCTCTTCAAATATGAGCTCTAAAGCTCTCTGAACGCTAAATATTTTGGTCAAACTGAGGGTGGAAGATTCTGTACTGTGATGGAGAGGTATTTATCTCCCCCAATGTGTGCAGGTGCGATGCATATGGTGCAAGAAAATAGTTTGAGGTATCAAATGTTATGGTGGACACATAACAGAGTGTGTGGGGATAAGACAGCAAACAGCTTCTCAGTGCTCAAATTATAAAAATGCAATATTGTGTGTGTGTGTGTGTGTGTGTGTGTGTGTGTGTCTGTACTGTATGTGTATGCGCTTGCACATGTGTGTGTGTGTGTGTGTGTGTGTGTCTGTGGGCATGTTTCTGTGTGTCTCTGTGTAGGCAGGTCAAACTGACCCGAAGACCATATGAAGGATTTAAATGGGTGGGGTATAGTAGCATGTGTGCTCCATATTTTTGTTTACCACAGAAAATAAGGTAAGGCCGTTGATTTTCAGGTAGAAAAAAATGTAACTTGTACCATTTTTCTTCTTGTAAAAATTTGAAATGGGTCAATTTGACCCGAATACCATACAAAGGTTAAGTTATTTTATTTAATCAACTGGCAAGTTAGCCTTCTAGACTGTGTAAAAAAAAAAAAATAAATAAAAATAAAAGACTCCAGGACGCGGTGACAAACGTTAACACACACCATCACTGATTCTGGGTGTGGTCAGAGGCAAAACAACGCTTGAAACTTTGAACCAGAGAGGCGGTGAACACACAATTTTAGGTTTCCGTCATTGGCCCTATTGACACGGGACTATTATATGACCTGCTGAAATGATCCTTAAAACGGATCTGGGAATGGACAAACCCAGGTATGAGTAATCAACGGATGCACACAGAACACGTCGACATTCGGCATTCAGAAAAAAAGATAAAAAAACACACACACACACGCTTTGTTTCCCATTTTAGCGGTCCGACGTGAGTGTGAGCAGAGGGACTACGTGAGGACAACCTCAGTACTTTGAAGACCTTCTGAAAAGTTTTTAGGATGACAGGACACCTGTCAGGTTGAGAAATCCTCACCAGCTCTGAAGGACACCATCTCTTTGGGAAGCCTTGCAACAGCAACAACAACAACACACACACACACACACACACACAAAGACAAACACATGCACAGGATTCCCAGTGGCCACATAGCTTTATAACGTGGCAGATGTTAATTTTAGGAGTATACTCTGAGATTGGGAGGAGAAGCAGCGGAGCTGTGATGAATTTTATTCAACACGGCATGTGTGCACACAAACACACTCTTGCAAACATAAACAAACCGAAGACCTGGCTTTCCTCTGCAGTCTTTGTCAGCACTTCTAACAGAGAAACTATATTCAGCAGCCAGAGGAGATGCATCCTGACAGGATGAAACACTGTTGTGGTGAGGACATGAAGCAATGCAAGTACATCCAGGAAACGAGGACTGTAATGTAATGTATGTGTGTGTGTGTGTGTGTGTGTGTGTTTCCCTGTGTGAGCCCACGTCAAACAACATCTGCATCATTTAGATTGCTCTTTCGCAGTCTGGCCTTTGGACATGTGGCCTTTCAATATGAAAGCCACCTGTCTATATCATTTTACACTCTTTTTTTTGTTTTCAGAAACTAAATGTGAAAGGCGAACATGTGCTTTGTCCTTGGGTCTTTAGGCCTAATTTAAAAGTGCTGATAGACGAGGAAGAAAGTGAGGTGATCCATAGTGTTGGAGCAATAGAAAATGCATAGTCACCTTTGGACTTCAAAACAGTGAAGAGTAATTGATTTGAAGATCCCAGGGGTCCTGAGGGCAGGGAGGAGATGGTAGATGTAAGCTGGTGCCAGTCCATGAATCAATACATTTTTAATTTCACTAGTAACCACTGAAGGGTGCCCAGAACTTCCAGACTTCCACATTTTTGTGGCATTTGACTTTTTCACTTTTTAAGCCTTAAAGGGTTTGGATACAGGCAGTAGGCAGGACCTTTAGTGACCTTAAAAATACATTTAGTTTACTAAGTATGAATAACACGTTTATGTTTAATGTGTCTGCTGCTGACTGGCTAGTAGTCCTTCCCTAGGTACTGTCAGGGCACGCCCTCATACTCTGCTTCTGACTGGCTAGTAGTCCTTACCTAGGTACTGTCAGGGCACGCCCTCATACTCTGCTTCTGACTGGCTAGTAGTCCTTCCCTAGGTACTGTCAGGGCACGACCTCATACTCTGCTTCTGACTGGCTAGTAGTCCTTACCTAGGTACTGTCAGGGCACGCCCTCATACTCTGCTTCTGACTGGCTAGTAGTCCTTCCCTAGGTACTTTCAGGGCACAACATCATACTCTGCTTCTGACTGGCTAGTAGTCCTTCCCTAGGTATTTACAGGGCACGCCCTCATACTCTGCTTCTGACTGGCTAGTAGTCCTTACCTAGGTACTGTCAGGACCCTTATACTCTGCTGCTGACTGGCTAGTAGTCCTTACCTAGGTACTGTCAGGACCCTTATACTCTGCTGCTGACTGGCTAGTAGTCCTTACCTAGGTACTGTCAGGAACATCATACTCTGCTTCTGACTGGCTAGAAGGTAGGTGTTTTGACGCTATCATCTGCATGAAAATAAATTTTTACACTAGCAAAGGACCACGCCACAAAAATATGTTGTTTAAAGTTTTAATGAATGATTGGTTATTGAATGTTGAGGTCATAGGAGTGGATTGGGATGGGGGTGAGATTGAAGATTAGAAGTCTGGTAGGTTGGTCCGGGAGGATGATCTGGCGACCGGGTTCCATTTCAGGCGCTTTCAGCAAAGCATATTTCACACCCCCGAGACGGTACACAGAATGGGAAATAAGAGGGATGATTGTGTTGAGTAGGAAGGGATAAGGGATGAAGGAATGAGATAAGGGGAAGGTGGAGGTAACGGACGGAGAGGGTGGGTGGGTCTGCTCCCACACCTAATTTAATTCATTCACGTCTTATCACAATGTGGAGTGGCAGTGATATTTCTGTTCAGGTCTTTGAGTCAATGATCCAGTTTTGTGGAGGTTCCAGGTTTTTCCCAACAAAGTTATCCACATCCCCAGAATATGGCCCAGAATAGATCCCTGCTGGACACCTATGCTAAATATAAAAAAAAAAAAAGAGTATGGAGCTGTTTAAATTACTGCTGGAGTTCTGAACCATTTAATGGAGTGATTCTTTGACCTAAAAAGGCTATTTTCATCATCAACATTGCCAATTTCTTTCAAAAGCTCAATAAGAAGTTCAACACAATTCTTTCGATTGCCTCTGACAAAATCATTTATAACAATCTGTTGTTGTGCAGTGACAGGGTCTCAATTCTAACTTCGGAGATTGTCCTATATTATTTATCACCAGAAATTCCCACAGCTGTAAACTCACAAAGCGCTCTTGAAATGTATATTATATGTATAATGTATATTGTGACAGTTTGTCTTTTATCCCTTTCATGGTTTCTTTTTAAATGGTCAAGGGGTGCCAGCCAGGTCTCTCTCCTGACATCGAAGATAGTCTTAGTCCAGTTAAAAGGTGTATACACTCAACTAAAGGATTATTAGGAACACCTGTTCAATGTCTCATTAATGCAATTATCTAATCAACCAATCACATGGCAGTTGCTTCAATGCATTTAGGGGTGTGGTCCTGGTCCAGACCATCTCCTGAACTCCAAACTGAATGTCAGAATGGGAAAGAAAGGTGATTTAAGCAATTTTAAGCGTGGCATGGTTGTTGGTGCCAGACGGGCCGGTCTGAGTATTTCACAATCTGCTCAGTTACTGGGATTTACACGCACAACCATTTCTAGGGTTTACAAAGAATGGTGTGAAAAGGGAAAAACATCCAGTATGCAGCAGTCCTGGGGGGGGGAAATGCCTTGTTGATGCTAGAGGTCGGAAGAGAATGGGCCGACTGATTCAAGCTGATAGTAGAGCAACTTTGACTGAAATAACCACTCGTTACAACCGAGGTATGCAGCAAAGCATTTGTGAAGCCACAACACGCACAACCTTGAGGCGGATGGGCTACAACAGCAGAAGACCCCCCCGGGTACCACTCATCTCCACTACAAATAGGAAAAAGAGGCTACAATTTGCAAGAGCTCACCAAAATTGGACAGTTGAAGACTGGAAAAATGTTGCCTGGTCTGATGAGTCTTGATTTCTGTTGAGACATTCAGATGGTAGAGTCAGAGTTTGGCGTAAACAGAATGAGAACATGGATCCATCATGCCTTGTTACCACTGTGCAGGCTGGTGGTGGTGGTGTAATGGTGTGGGGGATGTTTTCTTGGCACACTTTAGGCCCCTTAGTGCCATTGGGCCTGGTTTAAATGCCCCGGCCTACCTGAGCATTGTTTCTGACCATGTCCATCCCTTTATGGCCACCATGTACCCATCCTCTGATGGCTACTTTCAGCAGGATAATGCACCATGTCACAAAGCTCAAATCATTTTAATTTGGTTTCTTGAACATGACAATGAGTTCACTGGACTAAAATGGCCCCCACAGTCACCAGATCTCAACCCAATAGAGCATCTTTGGGATGTGGTGGAACGGGAGCTTTGTGCCCTGGATGTGGATCCCACAAATCTCCATCAACTGCAAGATACTATCCTATTAATATGGGACATTTCTCAGATCAAAACCTCACAAGCATGCACATATAAAAATGTACACCCTAAACAAATGAAAAGATAAACCCAGCAAAACACCACACAATTCAAGATTCCAATCAAATGTTTATATTGTATATTTAAACAGAAAACATGAAGCAAAACACTTAGAAAAGTCCCACAGAATAATGGTATTCTCCAATAATACCAAAAAATAAGAAAGTCCACAAAAATCCAACGAAAACCTCCACCTCTGGTTTTCTTATAGCTTAGTTTGTTTGTGGAGTAAAACAGAACATTTGGTCTCAAGGCACCTTTTAGTCCGACCGTACATGCAACAGAAAGTAACGACATTTCATGTAAAGTAAAAATGAACACTTACAGACTTTAAGTCTAATCAGTCAGTCAAGTAGTCTAGTCAGTCAGTCCGAAATCCGGTCTGGGGTTTAGCGGGAGTAATGGTGGACCTCCGATGGCAATGAACAGCTGACAGGTGGAAGCGGTTGAAGTGGCGTGATCCGGAGTTTCCAGGTAGACCGATCGGTCAGAGCGAGGGTTAACGGAGCCGTCAGTAGCGATTTAGACCAACGTGTTATATTAACGGATTAAAACGACCTTTACTTTCACTGCCGCGCAACTGAGCAGTAGCTCCGCTGACTCTGCGTCCTGCTTCCTCTCCGACTCGGTCCACTCTCCCTCCTTTCTGTTGTGCACCGGAAAATAATCAAAAAAATCAGCGTTGAAGGGGCGGTTCCGCTGCACTAGAACAGCTGATGCAATTGGTGATTTCTTCCAAGTTGTCACAATATGTATTGTAAAAATGGTACAAGTTACATTTTCTCTACCTGGAAAAATCAACGGCCTTGCCTTATTTTCTGTGATAAACATGTATTCCTCACTCAATTCAGAAAACTATTCTGGATAAGACCACTTTTTCGAAGATAAGAATGATCACATAGTGGATATTTAACATGAATTATAACCTTATGACAAAAAACGAATCCCACTTCCATTTGTAATTGTTTTCTA
Organism: Percina caprodes; assembly: GCA_013375575.1. Classification (NCBI taxonomy): domain Eukaryota; kingdom Metazoa; phylum Chordata; class Actinopteri; order Perciformes; family Percidae; genus Percina; species Percina caprodes. The sequence goes on from JABXJD010000220.1 coordinate 700,878, forward strand.
GTGGAGACTGATTGCATTCCCTAAACATATAGTATCTCAATTGTTTGAAATTGAGATAAAGACAATATTTGTTAAATTATACTTCAGAATTGTTTTTAAAACCCCAAATAAGGATACGAGAGGGTCCCGAAAGTGAAGACAAGACAAGGGTTAAGCCCCTTCTCCATAGACGTGCTGGACTGAATCAATTTGACTCACATTAAAGGGGCTCTATGCAATGTCACATATTTTTGGCTACATTTTTTGTCAAATACAACAGACATCTCACTATCTGCTAGCTGCCTGTCCCCTGAACACACTGTAAAAAACATCTCCTCACTATCTGCTAGCTGCCTGTCCCCAGAACACACTGTAAAAAACATCTCCTCACTATCTGCTAGCTGTCTGTCTCCTGAACACACTGTAAAAAACATCTCCTCACTATCTGCTAGCTGCCTGTCCCCAGAACACACTGTAAAAAACATCTCCTCACTATCTGCTAGCTGCCTGTCCCCTGAACACACTGTAAAAAACATCTCCTCACTATCTGCTAGCTGCCTGTCCCCAGAACACACTGTAAAAAACATCTCCTCACTATCTGCTAGCTGCCTGTCCCCTGAACACACTGTAAAAAACATCTCCTCTCTATCTGCTAGCTGCCTGTCCCCTGAACACACTGTAAAAAACATCTCCTCACTATCTGCCAGCTGCCTGTCCCCTGAACACACTGTAAAAAATATGGTATCTAATTGTGTTCCAGCCAATAACTGACAAGAAGGAATTGTTGGGGTTGAGGGGTTAGTGCATGGAAGCACGGCAGGGAGGGAGCGGTGACGGGATGAGGAGGGCGAGCTAGCCTCTTTTTTTTTTAAATACTTTGAACGTCAACAAGAAGTAACGTCGCCCACCATCGATTAGAGCACCTTTAAAGCAAAGCTATAAGGTCTTTAGCAGTGATTGGCTTATCTTCAGTCAATGAAGTCTAAAAGCAGCAGGCTGATCCATGGCGGCGACTAGTGGTCAAAAGATTGGCAATTAAACAATGGATGAAAATATTGATAATATTTTCTCACAATAAAATTTTTGAATGCGTTTTATTAGATGCATTCAGGGCTTGACATTAACTGGTTTGCTCCTCAGCCACCGTGGCTAGTGTTTTTTTTCCAAAGTTAGCCACGCAGCATTTTCACTAGCAACTATTTTGTGGGAAATTGTGTTTCAAGATTACTGTGCTGTGGTGCAATTTACTCAATGAACTAGAATTTCAACCATTTTGAATGTAAATGACCAGCCAACTCAAGACTACATAAAACACTACAGTCATGAAATATTCAGCTGTGATAAGGCTGTGTAAAGCTCCTTTTCTATGAAAACATGCAACCGATTAAATGGTCATTTCCGGGGGGTTTCAACTTAGACCCTATTGTCCTATGTTTTTATGTTGATGTGACTGATGGGAACTACAATTTTGAAATTGCTCCATTATTTTGTCGACTAAAACTGCTTTTGTTTGCCACTGACAGGATCAGATTATTATTCTAAGTGGCTGACAACATTATGGAAAGGATGCCTACAGAGATGGGCCTTTTTAAAACCGCTTTGAGACGTTTCTATTTAACCAGAACCAGCTCTGAGATCGCTAGCACTCAACCCACCATACTCTATTTGAAAAAACAGTACTTTTAGCGTGTATAGAGCCAACGTGTCCTCACATGTAAATCTGTGACCTTTGTGTTTATTTCCGTCACAACCAGAGTTGTGATGGTTGGTAAAGGGGAAAGACGACCCAAAACAGCTTTTCATAGTTTAATTTTGTTTCGGTTGACTTTCACTGAAGTGTATTTTATGATGCCAAAATTACTCTTTATTTACATGGAGTCTGGCAGGTTTAGCGAACGCAATTTCGCAAATGATTTTATGTTTAAAAAAATGGATCTTACTCTTTAACAGAACGGTCAACCTCCTTAGAAATCCTTTCCATAATGTTGTCAGAGATTTAGAATAATAATCTGAATCTGTCACTGGCAAAACGAGCACTTTTGTGAATGTAAATTGAAGGTGCACAATTGCCCCACAACTTACATTAAAGCTTGTTTTGTTGACTGTTGACAGCAGCAATCTCGCTTAAAACTGGACCAATATCAACGATTGTTGTTCCCATCAGTCACTTAGACACATAAACAAAAGGAAAATATGGTCCAGATTGAAAAAAAAAACTTTAAGACACAGACATAAAAAGTAGCTTCTTAGGGATGTGGAAGAAAAATGACTACCATTTGAAATGGTTGACAGCGGAGTCCCCACTTGCCCTTCTCGAAATGGTACTGGCACAGAGATTGTAGTAACTTAAAGGTGTAGATAGGCTACAGCATTCACACTGGATACCTAAACACTGAATGCATGCTAAAGAAGTTCTTTTATTGGATTGTCTGAAAGGGTTAACCTATAGGCCTTTTAATGTGACCCACTACTTGACAAGATGTGGTGTGTTGCTGTCTTTTCTCCATTTTAACTTCCTTTTATGGTTATCATGATGTAAAGAGCACAGAGAGATAGAGAAAGGAGATGAGGAAAGAGGAGAAAAGGGGGGAGACAAACAGATTTCAACAAAATTATTCCTTTTAACAAGAACTTAGATTAAAATAGGAATTAAATAGTGATTGTGTGACTTATGAGGGAACAACCAGTGATACCCTTGGTACCATCATATGATATATATATATACATATATATATTTTTTTACCACTACACTCCTGTCTGTGCCGTACCCTTTCCAGCACTGCTGGTGGCTGACTGCAGTATTGGCCATAAATCCCACCACCTCCATGTTGGCGGATGGATACATGGGCCAAACTAAAAAAAAAAAAAAAAAAATCAAAAGCACATATCAAATTTTTCCCAAAGATGGTTTCTGTTATTTCAGGTACAGGCTTTTTTCTTTTCACACTGATGTTGTTAAAGTGTTTGTTTCTGATAGGTTTGGTTTAATTTGTTTCTATAAAAACGGGACGTGACTTCATGATTGACAGCTGTGATTGATTTGTCGGGTGGGTGTATGGGCAAGATTTTGATACCATATCTCAACCGCCCTCTCACTACTGCGCAGAGACTGGCTTTGTACAGTGGGAGGAAGTGGAGATGTGATCAAATATTTCTTTTATTGACATTAGTTTCTATTAAATTTAACAAACAAAGTCATTCTTCTGAAAAATTGGTAATGGAAACGCAAATCAGTGCATTGTTAGACTGGTGCCAATGGAATAACACCATAAGATCTTTGCTAAGCAGGACAGTATTTATTTAGGTCAAAGGGCTGAAATAGCCTTGTGTAGCAGGATAACATGGCCTAACGCTTGGGATTTTACCAGATGCCTATATCTACTCTGTTGTGAAGGCTTTCCAAACAATCTCTGTATTCATCAAAGCATGCTCAAACTACCGGGGACAGCTTGTGGGGATTTTCAATTAGTTATTGTTCCAAAAGCAGTGTTTACTATTGTTATTCCCCTCTGACCCGTCCTTTTTAAAAATCAATTCACCGTCACTAGCTTCAGAGTAATGGCACATGTGTGCAGACTACAGCTTTTAGTTATTCATATTTTTATTTTTTATTTATGCATCCATCTTTTCCCCCCATGGGGGGCGGCAGCCCAATCCCCCGCCTGCTAGAAGACTCCATTAGCCATTAGCAGTGTTGCTATGTGGGCGGGACGTGATGAAGTTAGGTGAGAATCATAAATGCAATCATGTCAGTTTCACTCCGGTGCGACGGGATGGGTCTGAGTACACACACATAACACCCGGAGACAAAGGGATGAGTCGATATGGAGGAAATGAGGGAGCATGTGCAGAGGGCGAATAAAGAGTGTCAACACTACATGAAAAAGGACTTTGAAGTGAATATATTCCAAATACAAAGGCGTTGAATGATTTGAATGTTAATTAGGAGCATATTATTTAATGAAGAGCTCTGACAATGGCTGCTTTTATATAAGTTTTCAAACTGACATGAGTAAGTATCTAAGTGAGTTGAGTCCTATGTTAATCATGGTCGGGATTCATCTAAAATTGCCAGACAGAATCCGTGGATTATGTTACAGTAACAATGTTATCCTGTCATTTATTGTAGAATAAGTGATGCTTTTTCTTTTGAGACAAAAAAACCTCACTGGTTCATTACAAATTCAACTGCCCATGCTGATCGCTGTGTTCTGTATGACAAGGTGAGCTGGCCTGCACTGTCTAAATGCAGACTCAACTGGTAGCAATTGGTACCTTCTGATTTATAAAGTGATTCTTGGAATTTTACATCCTTATTTATGTATTGTTCCAAGTAATGACTGACACAGAGTCTGTATCTCTTTTTGTTCCATAGGGGCATACTGATCAAGGAAAAAGAGCTTTCACACATTGCAACAACATTATGGTTAAGGGAAATATTGTGGGTATGTAATATAAACTATATGATATAGTTAAGGTTAGGGGAAGATCTGTGTTACAGTTAAGGAAACCCAACAATAACTGTTGGTCTTCTTTCCACTTCAACACCCAACCTGCCTTGCTTCAGTCACAAAGGACACACCACCATCTGCAAATGGCGTTCAACATTGGCATTTAACACCCATGTCCAATGTTATCATTCCAATAGTCTCACCTTCCTCCACAGCGTTGCGGAGGAGGGTCTGGCTAGTCCACACAGCAATCCGGGATGAGTGAAAAACAGGCTCTGGTTAATTGGCATTTCTTTAAACCAATCCTCATCTTGGGCAGAGGTGTCAAGTAATGACCTTCCAACCCTTCTACATCCATGGCTGTACCTGGACCAGGAGATTGGTAGCCAGGAAGACCAGCCAACCCTTCTACATCCCTGGCTGTACCTGGACCAGGAGATTGGTAGCCAGGAAGACCAGCCAACCCTTCTACATCCCTGGCTGTACCTGGACCAGGAGGTTGGTAGCCAGGAAGACCAGCCAGCCCCTCTACATCCCTGGCTGTACCTGGACCAGGAGGTTGGTAGCCAGGAAGACCAGCCAGCCCCTCTACATCCCTGGATGATTTTTTTCAAAATGGTTGGACGCCAAAACAGCAACAATCAACCCATACCATTCAAAGGTTTTGTATTGAACATGAATCCAACACTGCAGAATTTTACAACATTAATATGAATAAGGAACCCTTAACTCAAACAGAGCCAGAGTAAGAACCCCATACTGCACGTACTGTATACAAGTAAGTTGCACTAAACTGGGCCGGATGGCTGGAAATGAATGGCGGTGACTCCTTAGGCTTAAAGGGATACGCCACCATTTGTTGAAATTGGGCTTATCACGGTCTCCTCTAGCTGTAGATAGGTGAGCCAACGCATTTCTTGTCTCAGTGCATGTAATTAGGTTGTTGTTTTTTTGTTGGCTCACTTTTACTCACAACATGCTAATCGGCAACACAGGATACCATTCACTACACTAAGCTAACTAGCGGCGGACTAAGACAATGCATGCACAAAGAATGCATTGGCACACCTAGGGGAGACCGTAATAAGCCCTATTTAACAAACAGTGGCGTATCCCTTTAACTGTATGACTAAGGTAGTGGCTACCTTACCTATGGTAAATTTATCTTCAATGTGTCGATTAAATGTTCTGTTTTTTTCACAAATAGGCCAATTCATCTTTGCAATTAAAATGTGGGATTCCTTTTATGTATCTTTTCAGACATTTTAATGTTTGAAAAAAGCAACTTTCAAAACCTTATTTTTAAAAATAATTTGGCCGCCCCCCTGCTGTTGAATAGCTCTGTCATAGGGCATTCTGGGTTGTTTCCTTAGCCATAGAATTGTCACGATTGTGGGTTTTCTGTTAGTTTTCCATTTCGTAGTCTCTCTTTACTTCCTGTCTACTACTTTCCCACCTGTGTGATTACCTGTCCCCGCCCTAATGTGTTGCACCTGTGTCTTATTGTCTCCCCTGTCTTGTATATTTAACTTCTGTCTTCAACACACTGGGACATCGGAATGTGTCCCAGGGCACAAAATCACAGAGGGGAAAACCGGGAGGGAGGGAGACACACACACAAGACAAGGGACCGATCACACACACAAGTTTCCTGGAGTTTTTTTTAAAAGTTTTATTATTGACCTAATGGAGCGCGGCGTAAATTCTTTCGGGAAGACTTTGAAACTTAATCGCTTGTATCTCTCTCCTACACTGAACAGCTGTAAGAAGCGTTCACTGTTATTTTAACCAATAAGAAACGGCCATGAATTTCACGAGCCAATCCCAGCATTACAGCCCTGTTGTAAACCTTTCTCTCTCTGCTGCTCAGTTGTCATTTCAGGCTAAGAGCACCACCCTCATCCCCCCCCCTTACTCCTCCGGTCTTCATCATGCACGGCCCCTGGATCCTCTGCAGTCGGCTCCTCGGTTTGGTCTTCGGGCTCCTCACACCACCATCAGTGTCTTGCCTCCATCAGGGCTTTCTACCCCTTTAAAGAATATCATGTTATAACAATGGAGTCTAATAAAAGACGGTACATTTCATAAAAGGCATACAGTATGTAAAATAAATCTTTGCATATCTGCAATGAAGTCTTTCCTGATTAAAATAAAATCATTGGACTTTACTCACCTGAGTTGTGCAATTGTGCGTCTATCTCCTGTTTTGCCTCACAACAATAAGTAGGTTTATTAGCTAAAACTCAAGCAGATATTACCTATAGAAGTGACAAGTTTAGAAAATTGTTTTCCTTGTTTTGTTCAGTCAAAATAAATCATTTGTAGAACAAATGCTTTGATTTTGTTAATCCTCTAAGCCTGGCTTTGACAATCTTGATATTAATATACTGTTAAGTGCTTACATAACATTGCTCACATCATCATTATATAAGTGATTGTCAACTCTTTTCAACTTACTTTTCTCTAAAGCCCAGTTCAGACCAAAGATTTGTGACGCAGCGACATTATATATTGTACATTATACATTTTTTTTTGTTTTTGGTTGTTTTTGTTTTTGTATGTAAGCACAATGTGAGCGAACCATGTTCCAAAAAAAAAATTCCTCGTATGTGTCCTCATACCTGGCAATAAAGCTGATTCTGATATACCAGTTCACACCAATGAGACGAGACGTGTTTCATCTCCATGGAAATTACTTTGTACTTCCTTTCTACCTTCCAACTTCCTTGCGTTTTGTAGCTAAATATATCATTTATTTTGTCTAAATATAAAAGTGGATAACATTGATATTGAGATGCTTGCTACAGTTTAGGGCTGCACAATTAATCGCAATTGTATCGAAATCGCAATGTTGACCTGTGCAATATTCAAATCACAGGGGGTGCAATATTTATATATGTGTCAAATGGCTCTGAATGAGGTATTATGGCGCTGCAAAGATGTCCCGGTGTCCAAATCCTTTCCTACAGACTGAAGAAAAACATCTTTGTTAGGTACAGATTCTCGCAAAAAATCACACTATAGTCATTTACATTTTTTTTTTCAATGAAAATGATACAAAAACGATCATTCCCTCCAATATCGTGAATCCTATCGCGGTCAAAATAATCAATAATAATAATAATCAAAATAAGATATTTTCCCCACAGCGTGCAGCCCTACTACAGTTACTTCTAGTGATGAAACTGCACAAACAGGTTTTATTTCTCCGGTTTACTGCTTTGTTTTAACGACGCTGGGCACTCTCTCTCTTCAGTCTCGCTTGACCATATACATGAAATTAAGTATGGATCATTTTATTTCTTTAGTTCATAGCTGACTTCTCTATTGGCCGTTGAAACCGGTGACGTTGCTTCCCTTCTGAACCCAGCCTCTGGAGATAGTTGAGTCGCAGCGTCACCATCAGTCAATCTTCGGTCTGAACATTGGGACAAACTATACATGTTATAGTTACATGAGTGTGATGTTTTGTACATGGTGATGAGAAACGAGAAATATGAGCTGGCTACAATCCCGTTGTTAGAAATGATCCACAATAAGCTTTAATCTGCAACACAAGCCTACTCCTGTCTGAAAAAAACATCTAGTCATGCATGTTCCTCGAATCATCACAAAACTTAATATCAGAGGGTTTAAAGAACAAAAGACAACGTAAGACAATGTACCCAATGCTTGTCTTTATTTTCCCTAACTCATTCCCTCCTTGAGTTTTTCGATTCAGAGTTTCATGCGTAGGTTGCAGCAGGCGAAGCGGAGTCCGGCTGAGTGACAGGTCTCTGTGCTGTGGGGCTCTGTGGAGGAGGCCGTCCCTCCCCCGGTATCCCAGTGAGACGTGGGTGGTGCACCTGACAGCCACTGATGGGAAAACGTCTACCTTTAAGTGCCTCAGCATCAGCTAGCCTTTTCAACAGTAAAAAAGAAATGATACCAAAGAGAAAATATGCCTCAACGTCTTTCAGTTTTCTGTTGGCTGTTGAAAAAAGTAAAATAACCCAACACAAATGTCTGTTTTGCCCAAAATTGTAGGTTGGAAATGACCGTTTCGATTTTGATGGTGGAGTGGCATACCAAATTCATAGCTGTTTTTCTGTCTCATGGGAATCAACAAACAGTGATAAAAGGTGTGGTGGTGCCATATGTAGTCTCTTATTGCCAGGTCTTCCTCCACAGCGCTGCGGAGGAAGGTCCTCACAGCATTCCTGCTAGGAGAAAAACGTGCCCTGGTTTATGAGCATTTCTTCAAACCAATCCCAATCGTCTTGGGAGCCACGGTGCCTCTGCAGAAAGGCCTTGGAAAGCAACTTGTTTGTGCTCGTAGGAGGCGAGCTCTGGAATTAAAATGGCTGTCAAGTGTGTGATGAGAATGTTATTTTATAAAAACAATACAGACAGGTTGATTGTCTGTTCTAGCGTGGAGCAAGTTTCCCGAATTGACCAAAGAAGGTGATGGAAATCTGAAAATGACGACGAATCCTTCAAATCAAACGTCGTCGACATAGTCAATGCCATTTGGGACATACGGATTTTACGTATGAAAGGGTTACTGTGACAACAAAAACATGACTGAAACAACCTTCTGCTGTCATGTTCCCGACATCACAGGGGGTTGTATGTGGCGGTGGGGGGCTGTGAACACTGATGACTGAGGGGTTGGATGCAAAGCAGCGCAGAATTCAAAAGACAACTAATGCTTCTCCACGGAGACACTGGAGACAGCAGCTTTTGAGAAAACAAATAGCGTATTGAATTTTATTAAACAACGCTCCAGCAGTCAGCCTCACCAGCAAGGCCCCGGACCCCCACTGACACTGACTCTTTGTATGTATACATTTCTTTTCTGTATTTGTTGTTTATTCCATATGAATTTTTATTGTTTCCACCCCTCACCAAGGTCAAATTCCACACGGCAATAAACATTTTTTCTGATTCTGCACAATAAGAAATAATATTACACACGTGTGCTTTAAGGGAAAAGAGAAATAGGTTTACATTATTACATTTAGAATGAAATTTGATGACAGATGTTCTTCCCTTTGCACAATGAAAATGATAGAAATTACATATTTTATGTACATGAATAAGCTTTCTTTAATTTACAAAGCAAATGCTCTAGATTGAAATTACACAGCAGCACCAGGAGATCTCATGTCTCCCTATTTGAATCAGGTCATTCAGATCAGTGGGCAAGTAATTCATCAAACGCTGCCATACATGCATGACACGGCTGTCATTAGCTCCTGGCACCGGGCCTTTCCACTGTGGGAAAAAAAACCCCAGATGAATTGTCAGTGACAGCTTTGTAGTCCTTGAGATTGATCTTGGTCTAGAAATTCAAACCCCCATTTCCACTAGGCGTGTCTGCATCGCGTTCCGCAGGCGTCTCGACCCTCGCAACCAATCGCAGCCATTCTAGTCAATGACAATCCACGAGCTGCGCCACGCCGCGTCCCAGAAGCGTGCATGAAGCGGCTCTCGGCTCCGCTAAAGATCAGTACCAGGTCTAGGTTTACACGATCCGTGGGGCTCGGGGACAACTGACAGGAAGTGGAACAACGAGAGTATCCAGTCAATTTACCAAAACGTACTTGAAAACGGCAGTAATAAAACCTTTAAAAAAAAGTCTAATATGGATGTTACAGCAATTACAAACTATAGGCCTATATCAAACCTTCCGTTTTGGGGTAAAATTGACGGTTTTTCAACAAATCCATGATTCAGTCATACAAAACAACCTTTTTAATGCACTTCAGTCTGGATTTTGACCAAATCACACTGACTTATTACAGTTTTAAATGACACACATCTAAATAATGATGCATCCAAAGTCTATGTCTTGGTTTTAGGAAGTAAAACAAGGCAACACATATGAGAACAGAGAGACTACAAAATTAAACAGGAAAATGGAAAACAGACAGAAAATATGAAACCAACTAAACACAGAAACTTGACACTGGACCAGGTGTGACAATGGGCCCCTCCATCCTGGGAAACAACAGCGATGTAGAGAGGCAAGACTCTGTACGTGATTACTTAATCAAGGCATTTCTCATGATACACTTAAAGCAATAAAAGTGGCGAATGAAGAAAAATGTGCATTATATTTCTGTGGGTGTTTCTTAATGGGAATGTGGACCTTTCAGATTAATTTGAGAAGTGCCAATGGTACGCATTTTCCACATTACGTTATGGTGTCATGCATTGTGGGACTCAGTCTCAACCCCTCAGTCTCGGTCTTGTCTCGTTCTCGATACACTCTTGCTGGTGACTTGGTCTTGCTTTAGGTGGTCTTGACTACAACACTGCTCAATAATCATTTCATTATTTTATTCTGGCTAGGAATAGGAGGAAACATGACAGAAAATAGATTATCGTAAACAACTAGGATTGCTTGTACTGTAATTGTCAGTTTTTTACTAAACATCTTTGAATTTGTCACAAAGAACATGGCAGTGAGGGGAGGGGAGCCATTCTTTCCCAATCAAAGGATGTACTTGAAACCCTACATTGTTTCCACCAATGTGTCTTGGCTGAAATATTGCTGCGTTGCTTGGCATATTGCCACCTGTACACCAGTGGAACATTGTGAAACCATTGGCTTATTCTTGTGCATGAGACAAATTAAGCAAGGAGCCATTCAACTTCACAGAATAGATTTAATATCTAAAGGGGCTGCCTAAAAGATAAAATATGAAAAATGAGTCTTCAAAAACAACAAAAATAAGCACGGGCGGAGCCACGGTGCCTCTGCTAAATAGTCTCAGGAAGGAAGTTGTTTTGGTGGAACATGTGTACGTTCAGAAGTAGTTTTAGTCGTCAACAGAAAACTCTGGTTAGGTGTTCAGCATAAGTTACCACGGCGACTTAACCGGGAACAAGTGATCCACCGTTGTGATCCACAAAACCGTGGATTGAACCTGGAGTAACCTCGATAACGCCAAATCTTGCTTCGTAGTACAGGTCTCAAACCAGTGCCAGTCCCACACTGCCTGACACCATGAAATGCTAATCATAAGCGTTCCTCAAAATCATCAAAAAGGTCTATATTCCCATAAAAAACTCCCACTGAAAACAAATAAAGAGTCTTCTTCATTCACCTCTTTTATTGCCATGAGCCTATCACGAGAACTGCCTTGATAAAGACTCAAAAGGCAGTTAGGGTCTTATCCGGTCTTGATATCAGATCCAGAGTCATCTTCATCCGAGCCAAGACGCGATCGGTTCTGAGATGAAACCGTCAAACCGAGACCTTCAAAAAGTGGCCTGGTGGTCTCAACCCTTCACCAGTTCAACCATAGCCTTCCTTCGCATCAGTACTCAGATCATACACTGTTTGATATATGACAGAGAATAAGTACAGAGGCTAGAGACACTAATGAAATCTCAAACAGCAGCCCTAGAAAAAAGCGCGTAATGTTTAATTTTCTTTGAGCCTGTCTGAGAAAATGTTGTTGATTCAACTCTGTGGTAATTTCTGATGCCATGGTTTGTTTTCCTCTCATGTGACACTGTTTCATACTCTAAGAATAGTCATTGTTTTGTAACCAGAGACACAAAATAATATGAATATATAGCACAACATAATGAAATCTTGTACAAAGACGTGGTATAATCCATGTCCCAGGTTCGTGTGCACAGAATCTGAAATGTGTCAGCCCTGCGCAGACTGGAACTGGAAGCATTGTCGGAGCACAGCCATATCAGCTGACTCAACTGTAATGCTAGTGGTGCAATAAATGCATTAGAAAAGACACGGCGTACTCCCTCATGTTGGCTGCTCACATGTCATAACCTCATACATTGCATTTAGCTGACGCTTTTATCCAAAGCAACTAACAGTTGCTATGGTATATAAATATATATAGATATATGTGTGTGTGTCAGAGGTTGTACGCCTCTGGTGTAACTAGTGGTTAAGTGTCTTGCTCATGGACACATTGTTGTCAGGGTGGAGGACAGTTGGACCCAAATGCAGAGAAGGCCAGGAGCCATGGTAAGCTTGAATATTTAAATGAATATTCCAAAAAAATCCAGAAAAACAGAAGGTATCCAAAAACAAAGAAACAAGACGAACCGGGGCCGAGAGGGAAAATGAGGAAACAAGCAGAGAAACATAGCACGCTGACACAGGGAAATCTGACCCGAGACAAGGTGCAGAAAGACTACATACACAGGGTAACGAGAGACAGGTGACACTAGATTCAGGAACAGGTGGAACACATCAGAGTGGGGCCGACAATCACAGAGGCTTGAAAACACAAGACAGGACAAGACTGGACAGAAAAAATCAAAATAAAACAGGAACCAGAACATACAGACACTTACGGGACAAATGCGGGAATATAACAGAAAACAGAACATACAGACACAATAAGAACAGGAAACAGCAACAGAACCTCAAAACCAACAGAAACAACAACACACATTGGCTGATAGTGTTGGATTTAAAGCCAGGTCTCCAAAACCAAAGGCATGGGACGTGTCCACTGCACCATCCCCACCCTTGCACACATGTAGTTACAAAACACACTTGTGACATAATAAGAAATGCAAACACTGCTACGTCCCACAAGTCCTTTGGACTCCTGCTGACGAGTCTCATTATGGATCTAAGGGGCAGGAGATGGGTAAAGTGGCCCTGACATGGAGGAAAGCAGGGTCCAATGTTCTGATCTTAATCATATGAGAAGTATTATTATTATTATTTATTTTTTTTTTGGAGGAACATCTGCCAATTCCTTATCAAAGTCAGAGCCTATGTTAGAGGAAGTGTTGTAGTTGAAACCCCCTAAACCAAGACCAAGTCATTATCAAAACCAGAGTTTGTCGAGACAAGACCTAGACCAAGGAAGGGCGGGATCGGGTCATGACCAGATTTGTATGAGACCGCCAGAGCTTCTTCTCCTGGCCCCCGCATTCACTGGGGGGTCACAGTAACACATTTCAAGGCATGAATCAACCAATGGGCAGGCAATTTAGTGATATCCCTGCAGTTGTGGACAGAGACAGGGCCGAGTAGAAATCTGTTAGATTCTGAGACGAGGCCAAGACCTTTCAAAACTGGTCTCGAATTTAACACATATATGATGAGGATACATTTGCCAATGATATAATACACTGTTTCAATTAGCTAATATTTCATATTGTGACAGGATCAAGTAGTTCTACATTCATGAATGATCAATGTGTATTAGAGCTGCAGCTAACAATTACGTTCATTAGTGACTACTGTGATGATAACTGTCTAGATTAACTGATTCAGTTCTGGGGTCTTTACAATTTCAGAATAGTACATACCCATCTAAGTTCTTTAAGCCCAAGATGAGGTCTTCACATTCCTTGTTTTGTCCAACCAACATAGACATTTACTATCACCTGAGACAAAGACAAGCAGCAGATCCCCACAATGGAAAAGCTACCCGGTTAATAATACAAAACCTGGAACCGGGTTAGATTTGGTATTATTTCAATCAGAAATGCAAAAAGGTTTATTGTCCAGTGCAATTAGACTCCATCGTTATACTGACTGTTTGCATATAGGGGTAGAGAACCATAATACACCCCCCCCCCCCGATGAAATCAAGACATCGGTGGTGGTGACGAAGGAGGTCAGCAGGAGTAGAGGACTAAAAGTGGAAGCTGGGGGTGGAGGGTTGCACACTTTGCCTGAAACGACAGCTGATAGCAAAGGGAGGAACAGATTGTGACTCTGTGATTGGCCCTTGCCATTGTGTACGATTCTGATTGGTTAAGCAGGAAGGTGACCGCCTCCAACAGCTGATTGGAGTCAGGTAGAACGTTGATTAAGAGTGAGGGCTTCCTGAAAGGATTTACACTGAGAAACATTCCAATCAGGAGAGAGTTTGCAGATATATTTACACACAGTTATATACAGCATGATTAAATGTACATTTATTTGGATAATAGCTGATTTAAATTTTTTTATAGATTTTTTGCCCTAGAAAGTTCTTTCTACTGCCACCTCATCACAGTATGGAAGTCCTGAAAGGCAAGGTGAGAATGTTGGCCAAAGTCTTTCTCCTTATCTTGTAAGTGTGGATGTTATCTCATCTGTACTAGATAACAGTTTTCAGAGTGAGAACGCTGTAAATAATGACGATACAAAAACAGTTGGTACTAAGCCTCATAGTGATGACTATATCGTAGTGTAAGGAGAAGTAATTCCCTTCTTGGTTATGGGTAACCAGAGTACTATGACCCTACGGGGCCTGTGGTGGATGAGATGGTAAAGACATGTGGTTCCCCTTCGAGGGGAACTCAAACTGTGTCGGTTACGACACTATGGGAATGCCTTTAGGCAGGACAGGGCTGAATGCGAATGAAAACTACTCCAATCCTATTGGTCCTAGTGAGAACGGTAGCATGTGACGGCATAACCGTAGGGGCATATAAGCACGCCGGCACATAGCTCGTTAGCTTTTTTCTATTCAGCAGGCACGTTGGTTGATGTTGGTTTTGAAAAGCTCCTGTATCCTACTCACCTGGAATCATGTCCGAGCGCTTGTTCCGAGATTTGTGTCTCCTGCACGCGTTTCATCACGGTAGGTGATTCTCACGAACTGTGTGTTGCTTGTTTGGGCCTGTCGCAAACCCGGCAGCTCTCGAGGGGGCTGTTTGTGACCATTGCGAGGCCCTGCTTTCCAGTGACTGCCAGATACGCTCTCCCCGTGGCTTAGGCCCCGCGGTCGCTGAGGCGGCTCGGCGGTTCCGGTCATGGGGATCGCAGCAAGATCTGCTGGAGGGTTCCGAGACGGCTGAGGCCCCTTCTCGTCCTTCGTCTGCTGATTCCAACTCCTCTGGTCCTCGTTAATCGGCTTCTTCTGTTCGGGGACGCAGGCTGGAGAGGCGGCCGCACTCTGGCTCAGAGGAGCTAGATGTGCTTGACGTTGTGGAGGAGGGTGAGGACTTCCGGGTGTCGGGCCGACGTCATCAGAAGAGCGCCGCGCCGGACTATGATGAAGTGGTGACGCGAGCTGTGGCAAAACTCGGTCTGGATTGGCCACAAGTTGTCAGGGAGCTTAACACTGGTGGAAGACTGGATGATCGCTTCCTGCGCCTCCTGTCCCCGCGCCGGTCCTTGCCATTTTTCCCGGATTTGCACAGTGAGTTGTGTAAATCATGGGGTAAACCTTACTCTGCCGGGCTTTCTACTCCCCAGCTGCTGGAGTTTGGCAATGTGGCGGGGATTAAGGGCTGCAGCTACAGGACGATGCCGTGGGTGGAAGACGCTCTGGCGAGTTACCTCTCTCCCCAGCTGACGTCATCTTTCAGCCGGCCGGCGCTGCCGTTGGGACCGTGTCAGGTGACTTTCTCACTGCTGGGGAAGGCGTATTTGGCGGCGGGCCAGGCTGGGGCGAGCCTGCACACCATGGCGGTTTTGCAGGCCTACCAAGCGGACCTGCTGCTGGAGATGGACCAGAGAGGGATTCCCTCTGAAGAGGAGATGGGACGCAGGGCAACGCTCCCGCGCACCCCTCCCCGGCAGGTCGGACCTGAGGGTTGTCATCCAGTTGCGGAGGGGCAAGGCGCGGAGGTCCTGACGTTGTTGTCCCGCCGCCGAGCCTTCTCCACTCTGCCTTCCCCGAGGGGTGGAGTGATTTCGCAGAACTTGGCAGGGTTTGGAGAACATAACCCCATGGGTTCTGCGCACCGTCATCGACGGGTAAAGGCTGCAGTTCCAGGTCCGCCCCCCCGGCTTCACTGGGGTGGTCCGGAGGATGAGACCTGCGACTCGCCCTAGGATTCCCACCTGGGATCTGGCGGTGGTTCTCAAAGCTTTGGCTGAGGCCCCCTTCAAACCCATGGAGTCGGCTGAGGCCAAGTACCTGACCCTGAAGATGGCCTTCCTCCTTGCTATCACCTCTCTGAGGAGGGTTGGGGACCAGGCTCTTTCGGTTGCTCCCCGATGCCTGGAGTTTGCCCCGGGTAATGTGAGGGCCATCCTGCACCCCATTCCAGGCTACATTCCCAAGGTGCAGTTCACAGTCATGGGGCCCGTGGTACTGTAGGCGTTTCATCGGGAGGCTCCATTTGCTCTGCCCTGTCAGAGCACTGATTGTCTTCACTCTGAGGTCCTCCCGGTGGAGGAAGACAGACCAGTTGCTGGTGTGTTTCGGGTCCCCCAAGGCTGGGCTCCCCGCTTCCAGACATGGAAGCGACTGGATCATTCAGACTATCTCCCTGGCCTATCAGGTGCATGGTTTGCCTTCACCTATGGCTGTACGGGCTCACTCCACGAGAGGCATGGAGGCCTCCACGGCTCTACTCTCTGGAGCGTCTCTCCAGGGGTTTGTGATGCGGCTGGCTGGGCCACTCCTCACACCTTCTTCAGGTTCTATAGTCTGAAACTTCCCTCCGCACCCGGCACCTCTCCTCCTAGTCGTGCCCACAGGTTGCTTGCATGCTAGGGCAGGCGGGATTTCGGCGCGGGTTAGTGGGTATCTCATTCCCATAGTGTCGTAACCAACGCAGTTCGAGTTCCCCTCGAAGGGGAACGTCTCGGGAGGCACTGCATCGGTTCACCGCACCTCGCCCCGCCAGGAGTGCCTTGCTTCATAGAAAGCTATGTGCCGGCGTGCTTATATGCCCCTACGGTTATGCCGTCACATGCTACCGTTCTCA
This sequence comes from Percina caprodes, assembly GCA_013375575.1. NCBI lineage: Eukaryota > Metazoa > Chordata > Actinopteri > Perciformes > Percidae > Percina > Percina caprodes. Next base: position 717,947 of record JABXJD010000220.1, read on the forward strand.
CTAGGACCAATAGGATTGGAGTAGTTTTCATTTGCATTAAGCCCTGTCATGCCTAAAGGCGTTCCCATAGTGTCGTAACCGACGCAGTCTCGTTCCCCTATCTCGGGGAACAAGGGTTACATACGTAACCCGAGACGTTCTGCCTGCATAGAGCAACCTGATTGGTCAACAAAGTTTGGGTTTTCACAAAATGGTTATTACACCACAATAACGTGTGTGTGAGAGGGCGGCTTATACACTCTCCCATACTAGCAGTCTATAATCTGCTATTATATCTGCTTTTATATGTTGTTATACTGTTTTAACTGCTCTTTAATGTTTAATTTCTCATACTGCAATGTAACTTTTATTTTCGTATTTTATTTTGACAGTTTTTAACTGCCATTTCATGTTTAATTTCCTGTACTGCACTTTTACTTTTACTATTTTAATCTTTTTATGTAAAGCACTTTGAATTGCCCTGTTGCTGAAGTGTGCTCTACAGATAAAGCTGCCTTGCCTTGCATGTGATACAAAGAGCATTGAAAATCCAGCCTAGATGCAGCGATAACAAAAGGTTTTACCGTCTCAGTTAACTACAAATGTCCACTGTAAAACATATGAGAACTGTGCATTAGGGATAGACTGATTATTGATTTTCAGGCCTTTCTTTTGGCAGTTTGCAGATCATCTGTATCGGTGTTTTAGTGGCTTGAAAACCAATAAAGTTAATTAAATAAAATGTGTTCTACAGCTCTGTCTGTAGAACACATTTAATTTTAATAGTGATAAAAACACTATTAGTCAAAATAATTCATCATTTCTGCCTTGTTAACTAAAAACGTACGTATAATTTGATATAAATGACTTTTTTACCCTAAATTCCAAGAAAAAGTGGAAAACCTGTTATTAAACCAGCTCAGGTTTTTAAAAAAAGCGCCAAAAGCTGGAAAAAAAATGACAAAAACATCAGAAAAGCACAAAAAAAATAAATAAAATTGATCTGGAAGGGCAACTTTATGGTTAACGGGAAGACAACACAAGGTTTAAAGCATTTAAACTAAGTTTTGTGTTGGAGTTTGTAACAGTCCAAAACCTTAATTATAACTCAAATATTTAAATTTTTACTGTAAATGAAAATTGGGTCAAAATATCAAATTGGTTTCATTGACTATTAATAATCAGTATTAATGCGCAGTATATGTTGATCCCTACTGGATTCTATTCCAAGGTTTCCCCTTCCAATGTCAGCTAGCAAAAGAAAGAGATATTGATTCATGTTTCCCATACAACACCACCATAAAACTATGCTGCATGCATTTCAAGGAGCTCATATTTTCAGAAGAGTTATGCAGAACACTAAATACACAGCACACACTGGGTTTGGGTCATAAAAATGAGGATGGGCCGTTGGTGGGTGAAATAATACATCGTAAATGAGAGAAATATGAATTATATTTTGTCAGTGGTGGAATTTCACAAAGTACATTTACTCAAGTACTTGATTAAATATTAGAGGTACTTGTACTTTACTGGAGTCTTTTCTTTTCATGCAACTTTCTACTTCTACTCTGCTACATCGCAGAGAGAAATATTCTACTTTTTACTCATCTGACAGCTTTAGTAACTAGTTACTTTAGTTACTAGTTCCTTTAGTTACTCCACTACATTTATCTGACAGGTTTAGTTACTAGTTACTTTAGTTACTCCACTACATTCATCTGACAGGTTTAGTTACTAGTTACTTTAGTTACTCCACTACATTTATCTGACAGCTTTAGTTACTAGTTACTTTAGTTACTCCACTACATTTATCTGACAGCTTTAGTTACTAGTTACTCCACTACATTTATCTGACAGCTTTAGTTACTAGTTACTTTAGTTACTCCACTACATTTATCTGACAGCTTTAGTTACTAGTTACTCCACTACATTTATCTGACAGCTTTAGTTACTAGTTACTTTAGTTACTCCACTACATTCATCTGACAGCTTTAGTTACTAGTTACTTTAGTTACTCCACTACATTTATCTGACTGGTTTAGTTACTAGTTACTTTAGTTACTCCACTACATTCATCGGACAGCTTTAGTTACTAGTTACTTTAGTTACTAGTTACTTTAGTTACTCCACTACATTCATCGGACAGCTTTAGTTACTAGTTACTTTAGTTACTCCACTACATTTATCTGACAGGTTTAGTTACTTTACACGTTAGGATTCCTGCACACTAAACACATGTACAGTAGTTTATAAAATCTGATGTTTTATTATAAGGTAACCTAGCAACAAGATACCGGCCTCCAGGTCCAGCTGAGATGATGATGTCATAAAACACACAGCTGGGTGGATCCTTTACTCTTTCTACAGTGGGAGGATTCTACTTTACTTTTAATACTTTAACTACATTTTCCTGATGGTACTTACAGACTTTTACGAAGTAACATTTTCAATGCTGGTCTGTTACTTGTAACAGAGTTTTTTTTACAGTGTGGTATTAGTACTTTTACCTGAGTAAAGGATCTGAATACTTCTTCCTACACTCCATTTTCTGAGTGACGGTCTGCTGTTGTGTCCCCATTCTCAGGCTGTTTCAGCACCATGGACAGTGGCGTCCCTCCACACGTCAGACAGCGCTGTCCAGGGTTCTGAAACAACAGCCAACGTCCCGTGTAGGAAACGACGTCACATGGGTGGCAGTTGCTCAGTCTGCAGATTTAAGTCCCCATGCGGACCAAAGTACAGAGTGTGGATTGGTGGCTGTAGAGATGGCACTTCACCTCCTGGGCACTGCTCTTGAGCAAGGCACCGTATCCCCCACCCCCAACCGCTCAGGGCGCTGGTCCAGCTGGCAGCCCACTCACTCTGACATCTCTCCATTTGTGCATTAATAAGTCCTGAGCATGTGTGTGTATTTCAATACAATGATTCTAACAGAAGTGTACACAGAGTGTAAATTGTAATTTCCCCACTGGGGATCAATAAATAATATAAATTATAAAACATCACATTTTGGCGCTGGACATTGCTAGTGTTATTTTAATAAGTGTTTAAAATGTCACATGAAATTTTTTTTTCCTAGGAAGCTTTGTGTTGGGGCGACAAGTGTACAGCTTTTGGTGTTGTCATATTCATATGTTTATTTGGTTTATGGCTTATTTTGGTCTGCTTTCCTGGATGGGAGAAACGTGCTCTGGTTTATTGACATTTCTTAAAACCAATCACAATCGTCTTGGGCGGTGCTAGCGTGCACGGTCAGAAGTAGTTTTACAAAAAAACTCCAGAGCTAGATGTTAGGTCTGCTGCTGGTAGCGCTCTGTCTCTGCTCCCCTCCCCCCCTATATCATGACCTAGCATTTGTTTTCTGCAAACACAAAGCTACTGCTCTTCCTCCTCACCAGCCATACGACTGCAGCATTTGAGAAGCTGAAGCACTGCTTCGCTTCCGCGGCCATTCCGGTGCAGCCCGACCCCACTCGCCAGTTTGTCGTGGAGTTGGATGCATCTGACACTGCGGTAGGTGCGATACTGTCACAACGTGCTACTGATAAAATAGATCCTTGTGCTTTTCTCTCTCGGAAACTTTCTCAGGCGGAGCAAAACTATGATGTTGGCAATGGGGAGTTGCTTGCTGCGAAGCTGGCCCTTGAGAAGTGGCGGCATTGGTTGGAGGGGGCGGAACATCCCTTCATCATTCGGAGTGATCATAAGAATCTTGCTTACATCCAGTTGGCGAAGCAGCTGAATTCTTGTCAGGCCAGGTGGCTTTTTGGACAATTCAATTTTTCCCTGTCTTATCGGCCTGGGTCACGCAACGTTAAGCCTGATGCCCTGTCTCGTGTTCATTCTGCTCTAGAGAGCCCATTTTGCCTTCCACGTTGCAGCCATTACCTGTGACATTGAGAGGTTAGTTAGACAGGCCCAAACCCATCAAGCTGACCCATGTAGCGGTCCTCCTAACCATTTTTGTCCCAGAGTCTGTTCGCTCTCAGGATCTGCAATGGGCTCACTCTTCTCCCCTTACCTGTCATCCTGACATCCCGTACCTTGGATTTTCTGCGTCTGCATTTTTGGTGGTCTAGAATGGAAGTAGACACTCGTGCCGAAAGATCGAACCAGGAGATGGAAACCGCACTCCGTTGTGTCACTGGTGCCAATCCTGTGTCATGGGGCAACATGTTTCCCTGGGTAGAATATGCCCATAACACCCTGACTAACGCTTCCTCTGGTTTGTCTCCCTTTCAGTGTGCACTGGGCTATCAACCTCCCCTGTTTCCTTCACAGGAGACAGAACTGGCAGTACCCTCTGTCTCAGATGTGGCACTGTTGCAAGGTCTGGAGGAAGGCTAGGATAGCCCTGGCTCGTGCATCTTCCTACGTGCAAAGGCAAGCCAACCGTCACCGTTCTCTGGCTCCCGTTTATGCGCCGGGTCAAGACGTATGGCTTAAGTTACGTGATATCCCACTGAGAGTGGAGTCTAAGAAGATGGCACCCCGTTTAAGATCCCGTCTGTCATTAACCCCTGTGCTGTGAGACTCCAGCTCCCTGCCTCTCTACGGGTTCCTACTTTTCATGTTTCCCAGATTAAGCCTGTGTCTGTACGTCCTCTGTCCCCACCTTTTCGCCCCCCTCCTCCGCCCAGGGTCGTGGGTGGGGGTCCTGTCTACACTGTTTGGCGGGTGCTGGACGTTCGCCGTCGGTTGCAGTACCTCGTTGACTAGGATGGTCATGGTCCTGAGGAGCGTTCTTGGGTTCCCCGGAGCTTCATTGTGGATTCTATGTTGGTCCGTGATTTTCATTGTCTGCATCCTGTTGGGCCTGGTCGGCCACCAGGTGGCATCCGTTGGGGGTGGGGGTGGGCACTGTTAGGTCTGCTGCTGGTAGCGCTCTGTCTCTGCTCCTCTCCTCCCCTCTGTCTGTCCTTAATTGCAGGAGTGAAGCCTGGTGTGCGGGAGTCAGGGTTCCAGCTGCAGCTCATCATCTCTAATCATCTCTGCTTCAAATACCCAGGCAACGTACCACTCTTCGTCAGATCGTAGTCAAGACGACAACTTCAGTGAACCTGACTCCTGCTCTCCACCACTCCTTCTCTCCTCACTGGATCTCTGGATTATTGGACACGGACACACGCTCTGTACCCCGGATTCCCATTGGATTTTGGACTTGGCTTTTCCCTGTTGCATCCCTTACCTTGGACATTAGAATAAACCTGTTACTATCATTTTTGTTTCTGTGTTGTCTGCATTTGGGTTCAACCTAGTTCCAAACGTAACACTAGCTGTCTATTTACCCTGCAGAGATTGGAGGAGCAGTTAACCAGAGTCCTAACGGTTAGAAAATGTAACTTACCTTTTGCACTTTTACTGGCTTATAATAACCATCTTCAAGGGCGTCACATACCTTCCTAGCTATCTTCAGGCACTCTAGATAGACACTTTATTTTAAGCATCCAGTAGCAAGACAACCATAAAACAACAAACACACATCACACATACATAAGAAGAAAAATAAAAATCACTCCCAGAAATGCAATGACTATGATAAGGTGAGATACTATGGTAAACTGTGTGTAATGATGCAGTAGATCATGATTAAATATTAACTCTGACTATAAAATATAAACAACTTATAAACTGACTGACTGAATAAGAATATGTAACATGGAATAAGTACATAAGATGTAGATGTTATGACCACAGTCCAGATTATGCATGAGGGTTAATATAGCCAATAGGAACATTGGAGAGCAGACAAGTGATCTGATGGTAGGGGCTGAGGCTGAACTTCTCCCCTTCCCTCCTTTCTCTTGATTGTTTCGCTCCCTTTCTCATGTTAGGTAGAGTTTTTTTTTTTTTAATTACCTTTGAAATAGCGCAGCTGTTTGGGGCATGGTAACCATGGAGAAAGGAGGGGTAATTCAATGAATAAAGTGAAGACTGCAAGCAATCCCTGAAATTAACTGGTGTGAATATAGACTAGAAATCAGTAAGGATTTCTTTCACGGGACTTCATTAAAATAGTTTTTTCTTTTTTTTTTTTTATTTAAAATGTAAAACCAATGGCTTTTTGTTTCTTTAAAAGCGTATTTGCTTTTGCAAAGTAGCTGTAAATAAAAATACAGTATACAGGTTATTATGTACCATTAAAAACAAATGTTACCGGGGCGCGATTGATTTCAGTCATAAAACTCAGTGTCTTGTTTGCTTTCCAACAGTAATATTTTTAATTTGTAAAAAAGGGAGTGAACATGTGTCATCTTTCCCTCTCAGATGTCTGGTAACGGAGCTTTGAGATACATCTGACATTCAGCCACAGCTCGTCTCTTGCTCTGTGGAAAGACAGGATGGCTTGTTCTGTTCCCATCCATCTCCACATATTTCCAAGTACATGTCCAATAGAGGCAAAAATGCAATACAATCATTTGTTAAAAAAAAGAAAAATAAATACTGATGACTGTCATATGATGCAATCAGCAACCCTCCATCCACAGCCATCTCTCTCCCTTCCTGCAAAACTAGAGGGGATGTGAAGACAGGAGCAATTTCAGAACAGAGCAATCCTGCCGCACTTCCATCAAGAGCAACACTGTCATGTCTTTGAGATTGCGTTAAAAAATACATTTATTCATGACCGCCTCCTTTGCATTGCTGCTCACTGCCCAATATCTGAATGGCAACATTATTGAAAGGCATTGAGATGTATTGTTCCAAACTTGGAGACATGTGCAATAAATTCCTCATGCTTCTCACCCCGGAGTAAGTGCTGGTAACTATCTCTGCCATCTGGTGCCACAACAAATACAAAGCTGCTCGGTAAGTAAAGTCCTTGAGTGCATGTTGATGTATGTGTGAATGTGAATATGATTCCATGTGCTCTGATAATGCAAAGAAACACGGCGTGGGAGAACCAGGAGGGGAGGCGATTGGTTTTGTTAATGGCTGGCCATTAAGCTAAATGAAAGCTGATGTGAAATTGATGAGTTTGTTTTGCGGCTGGTTTGCATATGGAAAGCAAATTTATTAGAATCAGGGTTCTAACTGCATCCTGTGAGGCTCTTAATCACGGGAAAGGAAACCTTTCAGACCAAATCTATTCATGTCACTTTTCATCACGCTGGATGAGAGCTGATTTGCCTCACACAGGGCAGCCAGACACCCATCATTGTTTACCGAACAGAGCAAATAAATGGAAGAAGAGAGTCACAGGCGTTAGCCAGGGCCATCTGCTGCTGCTTCTTCATTCCATGGATGCATCTGATCAGTTAGAGATAAAAGTAAACCCAATGTTATCCCAGGACTCACAGATGGTGTAAAAACAATACATTTGGACACATTAACTATAAAGTGTCTTATGCACATCTATAGAGATCATTAAGGTTCAGGTTTAGTATAGAAACCTCTCTTGCAGCACATAGATGCTTTCAGAAGAGTTGGACAGAACAAGATGTTCCTGCAACTTAAGATTTCTAAAAATCTTAGCAGGACTGGGGATAATATGTAGCCTAATAAAATGTCATTAAGATCTGTCAGGTCCATTAAAAACACAAAATGATTTAAAAAATGTTATTGAATAAATTGCAATTTAAGTTTGGATTACATGTTGGCAATATGGCTCTGTTCAGGGAGTCCCCTGAACCTTCATGAGCACCATGAAAGAGCCAAGAGTCAGAGGACAGCAGCATTAGGGGACACTCACACAGTTTAGGACTGGGAGAGCATATGAACAGAGCAGCAACTATGACATAGAAGCAAATGTAATATGCAAATATACATACAAGGTGGAGCTGGGGAGGAGGAGGTGGGTTGCAGAGAAGCAAGCAGCTAGGAACAAACTGAATCTGCTTTAAGCAGCGAGGGGAGTTGACCAGCTGATGCAGGTCAGCTGATGCCGATCAGCTGATGCAGCCCAGCTGATGAGACAGTGTTGTTGGCTAATAGTGTTAGCAGCGTCTTGACCACTTGGCCTGCCAGAACTGACGCTCAATTTAAATCCACAGATGTGGCATTTCAAAGAAACATGCTTATTAGATTACCATATCTTGTGTGTGTAGGTGACATTTTGAAGATAGTGCTCAAGGAAAGCACAATAAGTGTCTGAAAATGGCGAAGGAAGGAAGGAAGGAATATGCTCCATAGAATTATTAACCTTTATTTATTCAGGGAACGTTCACTGAGAAGAAACGTCTCTGTTGCTGGAAAATCCTGATTGCATTCACACAGTTCCACGTTCACACCAACACAACCACCACTGGAGCGGTTGGGGTTTAGGGCCTTGCTCAAGGGCACCTCAATGGTGGTGATGAGGCAGATTGTATCCTGTCGGTCTGGGGATTTAACCGACAACCTTCCCGGTCACAAGCTTGCTACTATAACCTTTAGGCAACCACTGCCCCCATTTTGTTCATGTACATCTGATAATATAGAGACCGACAGTCCTAACCGTATTGTCAGACACGTGAGTCAATATTGGATGATTCTGCATAACCACATATTCCATTCAAATGCTTGTTTCATGTCCAATGCCAATAGCTTTACAACTCAACTTAACATAACTTTGTACAATATCTGGACATTAATCTTCAACACAGGGATGATTTCTGGATTTTTAATTGAGGTGGCACAGGCGGGACCAGATCAGTAAGGGGGTGGGGGCATTTTATTAAAATACAGCATAGAAAATCTGCTTAGAAATATAGGAAATATTGGATAGGATAGAACACAATGTAATTCTTCTAAATAAAACATGGTGGAGGAGGCCTCGGGGAAGACCCAGGACTAGGTGGAGAGATTATATCTCCAACCTGGCCTGGGAACGCCTCGGGATCCCCCAGTCGGAGCTAGTTGATGTGGCCCGGGCAAGGGAAGTTTGGGGTCCCCTACTGGAGGTGCTTCCCCCGCGACCCGATACCGGATAAGCGGTTCGAAGATGGATGGAAAATATGGTGTTGCATAGAGCTAGGGGAACGGCGGACCCAAAATGCAGAGGCAGAAACTGAGGATAGTGGAGGAGTCCTAGAAACAAGCAAGCAAAACAAGAACCACAAATAAAGTCCAAGTAAAACAGAAAGCACAGGAACACAAACACGAACCGGGAAGACTAACGGCAATACACACAGGAGACAAAACACACACCATGATCTGACCGAGGAACAAGAGGAACAAGGACTAAATCCAGAGGGTAACGAGGTAACAAAAGACAGGTGACATGACGACTGGGAGACAGGTGGAAGACATCAGGTAATCAAAAGAACGGGACAACACAGGAAGTAAAACTAGACAAGACACCACAGAAAACCAGACTATCACAAGTAGATGGAAAATAACACAATCACAAGGACAAGATAATAATAAATGAAAAACAGTAGAAACCACAGGACAAAATACAGAAGAAAATACCAAAACCATAACACATGCCACCCTGTGTCCCCCTTCTAGACCCACCACTGCTTTCCTTTTGCTAGTTTCTCATGTTGTGCCCTGTTCTCCAGCCTAATATCTGCTAACCCATGTTTTGACCTACTGCCTTTCCCCTTTGGATTTCGTTGCTTGATTGGACTCATACGACTGTAAAAATCATATGCATAGCAGCAGTGACAACACCCATTAGTTTGTGGACTGTATTTCTTTAAACCAATCACAATCGTCATGGGCGGTGCTAAGCGCCAGACAGAAAGAGCCAAGGTGCTTCTGCAAAATAGTCTCAGGAAGGAAGTGGTTTTGGTGGAAATGTGTACGTTCAGAAGTAGTTTAAGTCATCAACAGAAACTCTGATTGGACAGATAGTCTAGCTAGCTGTCTGGATTTACCCTGCAGAGATCTGAGGACCAGGTAACCATAGTCCTCAGATTGGACAGATAGTCTAGCTAGCTGTCTGGATTTACCCTGCAGAGAACTGAGGACCAGGTAACCATAGTCCTCAGATTGGACAGATAGTCTAGCTAGCTGTCTGGATTTACCCTGCAGAGATCTGAGGACCAGGTAACCATAGTCCTCCGATTGGACAGATAGTCTAGCTAGCTGTCTGGATTTACCCTGCAGAGATCTGAGGACCAGGTAACCATAGTCCTCAGATTGGACAGATAGTCTAGCTAGCTGTCTGGATTTACCCTGCAGAGATCTGAGGACCAGGTAACCATAGTCCTCAGATTGGACAGATAGTCTAGCTAGCTGTCTGGATTTACCCTGCAGAGATCTGAGGACCAGGTAACCATAGTCCTCAGATTGGACAGATAGTCTAGCTAGCTGTCTGGATTTACCCTGCAGAGACCAGAGGAACAGGTAACCATAGTCCTCAGAAATCCACCAGAGGTTAGAACGCCAACACAGACACAGAGGACGGTAATGGACATCCGGCCAAAAAGAAGGATATATGGCGGAATTTCTGCCTACAACGGAGCAATCCCGGAAGTTGAGGGTCGTAGATATAGACTAATCAATCGACTCTCATACCAGACTATAAGATTAATTTTGTTTTTAAGGTGTTTCTGGCTCTGGAGCTGTGGAGTCTGGATCTGCGGTTGGAGTCACCTGCTCCTCCTCCACGTTCCTGCTCGACACGCTCTGCTACAATTCTCCATGTCTCTCTCTCTCTGTCTGTCTGTCTGTCTCTGACTGTCTCTCTCTCTTTCTCTCGCCCACAACCGGTCGAGGCAGATGCCCCCCCACCCCGAGCCATGGTTCTGCTCGAGGTGTCTGCCTCTTTAAAGGAAGTGTTTCCTTGCCTCTGTGGCCTAGTGCTTGCTCTTGGTGGGAACTGTTGGGTTTCTGTAAATAACATCCCAGAGTCCGGTCTAGACCTGCTCTTTATGGAAAGCACAGTGAAATAACTGTTGTTGTGATTTGGCGCTATTTAAATAAAATTGAATTGAATTAATTTGAACATTGGTTAATTGAAGTCTATAATGCTGTATTTTTGCTTGATTGGCTGTGATGGCCGTGTACCCCCATGTACAGTGCCCGTATCCTTGTTTGAAGTGCATGAAATGAGGTCATGATATGATAAAACAGCGCTCCGGAGGAGTATTGATCATCCTTATGGTGTGTGTTTGCTCAGCTCTGAAGAGACCATAAGCAGAGACGCGAGGGAACTCGTCATGATGGCGGAGCCTGCTGGAGAGGTCCTGATAACAGACAGCAGACGTGCAGCAGCGGATGAACAACGCAACATATAAATCAAACACAGAAGAAATCGGCTGAGCAGGTGTGGCATTTGATTGCCTGATTAAAAGCTATTCATCACTATGACACTCTGCAATTATGGTGATCACTGCTGTGCATGATGGGACTGTGCTTATTGTTGCTGCGCGGTATGAAGGCCGTCATCACAGTGCAGCCATGCTACACTTTCCTGCTGTCCACACTTGAAACGTGACACGTGAAACCTCATGATTTAAAACAACTTTCTTAACCCTTCTGTGTTCCTCACAGACAAAAAATTGACATTTCCGTCCATTTTTCAGACTTATTTTTAGTTTTCACTAACACCACCTTACTAGTTTTACTACTTTTTGGAATTCGTGGTCACTATCTCTCATTTATATAGAATTATACCTAATATTTGAGTTAAAAAAAGCAGAAATTAGGAATTATTTTGACTAATAGTTAAGATCAGAGGAATGAACGTGATCAATTGTATTTGCAAAGAGCGTGGTATGGAATCAATCCTTTTTTTTTGTGGTAATTTGGTTAAAAAGAGTCATATTTCAGATATCAAAATTTTTAAAGGGGTCAAATTTGACTTTAGGACAACAGGACGATTAATCTTTGCTAAAATGTGATCATCATGATTCAGACAAATGACTCATTATCTATTCCAGCACATTGTCTTTACTCATGTGATGAAAATCACGTTTGGCATTCTCATCAGTGTGCAAGCTTTATTTACCTAGTCATTGCCGCTGAACACATACAGACATGTAGGATTGATTTTCTATTAACCGCACTGAAGAGCCCATCAGATGGCTTCAGACACCCGGGCTGCATGTCATTCACAAGTACTAGTGTGCAGAATCTGAGCAAGCATCATGGCCTATTGTGCAAAGGCCATTGCTTTGTCCAAGTGGTAACCATGGAGTAGTTTGTTTTTTAAAGTAGGAGAACATTGCAGTAATTTCATTTAAGGTCAGTGAAAATCCACACAATGCCAAAGCCCAATGCAAGACAGACATAAGGATTAGGTTTTCAAGGCAATAAAGACTTAATTGGGCCAATCATTTTGACTTTTCCCAATAAGATTCATTATAACTTGTAATGGTGTACAAAAAGAACTTAAACTATAAATGTTAATTATTCCTTGGGACATTTAATAGATCCAATCAGGTGTTGCCTGAACCACCTGGGTTGCTTTGATGGAAAGGTACCCGTGAATCCCGGAAGCCTGGATAATACCTGAACCAAGCCCTCCCTTCCCGTTTGTGGTAGGAATGAACAGAACTCTTTGAACTGTGAAATGATTTGCTTTTCTTTCCACGCGGAATCATTGAACTCTGGATATTAAAAGAACTGAAAAAGGTCTATTTTGCAAAATTGGTCGCACAGTATAGTACAATATATCGAAAAAGTAGGTTTTGGATGAATCACTATTTTTCACACACAAAAGTCTACGCGAAAAAGACACACATTTAGTTATCAGCCAAACCACAAACGCTTATTATAGCGCCCCCCCCAATGGCCGATCTTCGCCGAATTTGGTACAGAGCATCGTAGTGCAAGTTTTTATTATTGCAATACATGTTGTACACATGTTTACAAAGTTCCTTTGTGTCCTTGGTCCAGGGTATTTAAACACATATTCTGTGCATCATTGGTCTATTAGTCTCACAATGCCAGACTTTCCTCCACAGCGCTGTGGGGGACGGTCTGGTTGGTCCACACAGCATTCCTGGATGGGAGAAAAACATGCTCTGGTTTATTGGCATTTCTTTAAACCAATCACAATTGTCTTGGGCGGTGCTAAGCACCTGATGGAGCCACGGTGCCTCTGCAAAATATCCTCAGGAAGGAACTTGTTTTGGTCGATGTGTAGGTTCAAACATTGTTTTAGTGGTACAGTAGAAAACAGATATTGGATAGACTAGCTAGCTGTTTACCCTGCAGATATAGGTCCTTTTAAATCAAATATAGACTTTTCTCAACCTCTTCCCAAAAGGGTATTAGTATTGGACATGTGTATAGGAGGTCCATCGTGATGGCTGGCCGACGTCGCTATGGAGAGCCACCATCGTGATGCCACGCCCCCCACCCTGTCAGACACACACTAATCCTAGTCCTGGGCCCTGGACAGGAAATTGACAACTGTGGCTGTCCTAAACTAGCAATGAATCTCACGTCGGGCTTTGCGTTGTGCAGTGAAGGGTGCAAGAGAGGGCCCCTTAAGTGGAAGATACTTTATTCCCCCTTATAACACCATTGTTTTGAGCAGACTGGATTGGCTGTAGTGATACAGTCTCTCTCTAGCTCTCCCTGTCAGTTGTAGCTTGCTCACATTAACATGAAATGCTATCACTCTTTCCTTTCTCCCCTCATTGGACTACGTTTGTCGACATTATTGTGTGCGTGCATCAATAAGTAAGTCTGATGATGACGATGTCATGTAGGATTTATGAATGTGCGTTAGCAACAGGAGGCTAATTCACGAGGTGCTATTTAATGTGTGAGCTAAGATTGTGCATCTGTTCATGTGCACGCCAAGAGTCATGTTTGTGTTTATGGAATGCGTTATTCAGTGCAAATATAACCCAGAATGTAGTTTGAGCTCAGTAATGATGGTATATTAGGTTATTACTGTCGCTCTGTCAAAGGCATTACACAGATCTTGGAGATCTGATTGAGTCTAGACTTTACAGCACTGTAGTTAAGTGAAAGTAGGTCAAGTTGTAATGTACTGCCCCTACCCGGCAGCATGTAATACTGTCTATTTACAGAGGCCATTTAAATGTATGTCTGATTGTTTCTATGTTAACTGTGAGCCCATAGTAGGAGAAAAATATCATCGTCCATTGTGATTTTACTGTAAACATCTTCAACTGCCAATTTAGGGGACATAGTCTAACCCTAGTGTATAGTTTGCTAATAGTTCTCCACATTCTCTCCATCAACTCTACACACTCAGATTTTACTATAAAATAAATCACGTCTGCACGTCTCACTTTATTAACCAACAACCCCGTCGACAGCCGGTTAATACAACTCTTTATCCACTTCCATTTTTCCTTGTTACAATAAAAGCTCTACAGTTTAGGGGAGACTGGATATAGGCAGTTTCTTATAGCTCATTTAAGCCATTGGATTTAAAATGTGATTCAAACTAATTAATTACATGTGTCTGCTATTACATGGTGTAGCTATTATCTCTGCAGCCCAAAACAGAAAATGGTTAACTCTCAAACACAAGCAGTGAAATGTTACAACTTACCTTATAGTCTGGGTTAGTTGGGGTGAAGTAACATTATGCAATTAGGATTATGACAAAAACTTGATATTAAAACTTTTATTCAACACATATTTTTGTGTGTATGTGTTGAGAGGCACTCTTCGGTTCGTCTTTTCTTTTCCAAGACTAATTTAAAGAAAAAATATGAATACACCATAAAAAAACACATTATGTTTCATAATGCCAGAGCTTGTGTCATATCATTTCATATGATATTCATTTTAAAAAAAAGTGTAACAAATGTAGGAAAAAGTGACAAAACATTGGGAAAAAGAATGTCAAATGTTGGGAAAAGCCTCAAAAACATTGATAAAACCTTCAAAAACACCAGAAGAAAGCGTAATGTTGCCAATGTTGCACTAAATGCTTGCTCTCGGGAGAATTATTGGAATTGTCGGGTCTTTGAAAATTATAGAGTGTGGTCTAGACCTACTCTATCTGTAACGTCTGTAGCTAACTCCTGTTATGATTTGACACTATTAATAAAATAATATTGAAATTCTGATATATGACTCAGCAATCATCCCAGTGGGGGAAGCCAGACATGAACAGCCTTCACTCCCACTTATCTCCTCATTTATCTCCTCATTTCTTCCCCAACCACCGGCATTAACTGATGATGACAGAACAATGACAACGGTAAATTGATCACTTAATCCATGAATTGATGGGTCCTGATTAGAAAGCACACACCCGCGGGTATTCTTGACGGTTCACTTGACACTACAACATGCAGAAGAGAAGAAGGAGGCTATTAGCCAGTGCATCCAACTGTGCTCCCCCAGGGCTTGAATTTGACTGCTATTGATTTTTTGTTTTTGCTCGTAAGAAAACTCGGCTGCT
Source organism: Percina caprodes (assembly GCA_013375575.1). NCBI lineage: Eukaryota > Metazoa > Chordata > Actinopteri > Perciformes > Percidae > Percina > Percina caprodes. The sequence continues at coordinate 733,200 of JABXJD010000220.1, forward strand.
TCTTAAAGGTTCAGTATACATCAAACAATGTAGGTTGTACTACATGTCGTCCGACCGAGCCTTAACGCTAGTGGTTACAGCTGTTTGGAACAAATTAGAGCTGTCAAAATGAACACGATAACGAGTTATTGCAAGTTCCTTTTAAATGCAACAGAAAGGAAAGGGAAGAGGGGACGACACAGCTGAGGGCCACGGGTTGGATTCAAACTGCTACTGCTTTTAATTGGTCGCATGCTCCACTGGTTCAGCCAATGGTCGACCCGTCTCTTGAGCGATTACTGCATGCATGCTTTGTGATAATCACAGAGGACAGACCTCCCTACCAAACAGAGTTACTGTACACTTTGAAGTACATATGCGTCTTTGAGAGAGACACAGATGTGTTGAAATGTGGTCGCAGAGATCTTCAGTGTGAAGAATGAATACACAGATTATAAGACAGCGTTTCAATATTGCCTACTTTAAGTCTTTTCTGCAGCTGGTCAATTGCTGACCATCTGTTTTGGAGAGTTCCAAACATTGTTGGATGCTACTCCCCCCAATGCTGCTGTCCAATAGGGGGTTTCCTTGGACACGTTAACCACACCCACAAAAGACCAAGAGTTTCTCTACATAGTCTTGTACTTTTACCTTTTTCAAAATGTTGTTTTTTTCCGCGCCAAATCAAATGTTTTACATTCACGATTCCTCTTGTAGCTGGTTAACGTGGTTCCAGGCTTTAAAGTCTTTATTTTATTTTTTATTCCTTTTTAAAAATAATATTTTGGGACTTTTCCCTTTATTTGATAGTGACAATGGATAGACAGGAGAGAAAGAGAGAGGACGACACGCAGCAAAGGGCCGCAGGTCGGATTCGAACCCCACCCGCTGCAAAGGACTCAGCCTACATGGGCCACACGCTCGTAGAGGCCCACCAGAGTCTGGTAGGACCAGGCTAATGGACTAGAGTCTGGTAGGACCAGGCTAATGGACCAGAGTCTGGTAGGACCAGACTAATCCGCCTCCGCTTGGACACAGCGATCTCGAGTGAGAGAGAAGAAGCGTTAACGTGGAACGCTACCACTCTTTCCTTTCTTGTGGAAACTACTGTGTGTGCGCATCAATAAATAAGTCTGAGGGTGGGTACTGGACTATGTTAATAATAAGTAAGTCTGTGGGTGGGTACTGGACTATGTTAATAATAAGTAAGTCTGAGGGTGGGTACTGGACTATGTTAATAATAAGTAAGTCTGAGGGTGGGTACTGGACTATGTTAATAAGTAAGTCTGAGGGTGGGTACTGGACTATGTTAATAATAAGTAAGTCTGAGGGTGGGTACTGGACTATGTTAATAAGTAAGTCTGAGGGTGGGTACTGGACTATGTTAATAATAAGTAAGTCTGAGGGTGGGTACTGGACTATGTTAATAATAAAAAGGTCTGAGGGTGGGTACTGGACTATGTTAATAATAAAAAGGTCTGAGGGTGGGTACTGGACTATGTTAATAATAAAAAGGTCTGTGGGTGGGTACTGGACTATGTTCAATCGAATAGTACCCGCCATTGTCGAGTACTGTGTTAACCCTCGTGTTACCTTTTTTCGTCAATTTTATTCACTTTTTAGACTTTTTTTTTTTTAATTATGTTTTAGTCCATTTTTTTTTAATTGTCGTTTTTTTCAATTTTTGTATGTTTTTTGTCTTTTTCCAATTTTTTTTTCACTTTTTAGACATTTATTGATATTTTTTTGTAGTTTTTTTTCAACATTTGTCACTTATTTCTATGTTATTTTGTTGTAGTTGTGATATAGAACGTTTTTGTAAATGGGTCAAATTGACCCATTTACCCGATCAGGCCCTGCTTTTGGGGCATTCTCATGCCCCTGTATTTTATGCTTTAGTAAAATGCATAGCCCCACCTTTTGCTCCATCTTCTGATGTCAACAACGTGCACACATGTGCAGGCCAAAGCTTTTTTTTTGCGGTGATGACGCGAGCTCAGACCGGCGGTAGGCGTTGGGTATTGCTGTTACCGGTAACCGTCCCAGTCCGATTATTGCGGCATTCATTTAATTCTCGTGTTGTCTTCCTGTCAAAATTTAAATTAAAAATTGAGGTATAATCAATTTTTTTTAACTTTTTCTTACGTTTTTGCCCGTTTTTCAATGTTTGTCACTTTGACGTTTAACACTACGTAACACTAGCTTATTATCTTTAGTTTTACAGTTATTTTTGGAATTTATGGTCAATAAACCTCATTTCTAGGAAATTATACCTAATGTTTGAGTTAGAAAAGCAGAAATTAGGAATTATTGAGACTAAAATGAAAGGAATGGATGTTGATGATAATCACAGACTGGAATATGTCAACTTTTACTCTCAATACTATTTCAAAAACACTTCAATTCTTTTCTCCAAATGCATAAGAATTGAATAAGATGCCCCAAAATTAATGAAATAGAGATTTGTACTTGGCAAAGAGCATTGTGTGGAATCAATCATGTTATTTTGGGGAATTAAAAAGAACATTGATATAGGACAACATGAGGACAACATGAGGGTTAAGGACACAAGAATAAAATGTCCAAAATTCTGAATGCAAGGCGCATCTAGGCGAAGTGTTAGAGCCAAAAGGAAAAACACGAAAGCATAGTGTCAGAGCTCTGGAGAGAGTTACTTGAATAGGGTTACTTTCTGGAGTTGTTGTGACGTGCAATCTTTAATTCAGGGCCCAGAAGCAACAAGATAAGACCTGCTGTCCATGCGCCCCCCCGACAGATTCTGCACTTCCACAGATGTCCCTGCCGGCACAGCCACCCAACTCTCAGGCACACAGCAACTTGTAAGTTGTTATTGATTTTGACCCTTGGTGCCCTGCTCATTGAGTCAGGGGCAACAAATTCAGTGCTTTACAGTTCAGAAAGATTGCATTTTAGATAAACACTGCCAGCAACTATATGGTGAGGTCCCGTTGCCGATAAAAAGGAGGGTCTGAGTAAATACCTGGAGACACTGCAGATTGCTATCTTCACAGTGAATTACAGCGGAAACTGTCTTTAAGGCTGAGAATCCCCCACAGCACCCCCAACTCTCCAGCGTGGGGGTTTGGTTAAAAGATCCAGAGCAGAGAAAGTGGCCTCTCAGACAGTAATGGAAGCAAGGCCACCGCAGAGTCCACACAGATGGAAAGCTCCGCTCTGCCATCCCTCACGACTGCGCTCACAGAGGTCAAGAGATGAACAGCAAAACTAATCAAAGAGGTAATTCCTCTGACGGAGAGCGGAATTAATCAACTTAAGTGTGCCATTTCATTTGCCATCAATTGATTTCTAACAAATGAGTGGATAATATGTGGGGTTAGTAATACTGTGGAGGAAAGCTCTACGGTGCTTTAACCCTTTTGCTGTTTGCTCATTGTAATTCGGCCCTTTTAGCAAAGGATTATTGTTACCTGGACGTGGCAAGTGATGTGTGATCTTTAACCCTTTTACATATACTATGTTTTGTTTCGTTGAATTATTTCAAGGAACCCAACACGTCAAGCCCTTTGAGTCTTTTTTTGAGTTTTTTTTTTTATTATTTTCTAAATAATACAAATCAAATCAAACATGGCCTTCTATATTTCAATGAAGACTGTGGTTGTCAAGATTGGCCGAGTGCCACGTTCTGGACCCAAATGCAAGACACTACCAGGAGCTGATGCAGGTGAAGTATTTATCCACTACTACTAGCGCTACTGTTGTCGCTGATAATACTACGTACTACGTTCTTATACATATGTGCATGTAAGAAATCAGTGCTACACTTTTTCAACTTCAAATACTTTGCTGTAACCCAGTTCTGTTTCAGCAATACAGTGGGGTCATTCATTCTTCCACTGTTGTACTGATTATTTGTGCTCTATTTTTACTTACTGCTGTCGTGGCCTTATTTACTAGCGAGGAACAACAAAGTTGTGTTTTATCTTTGAATTAATTGCAAATTACTACTGTGTTAGATTTGTAACTTCTTACTAATCACACTAACAGATGTCACTGCACTACAATGCAATTAATTCCATTGCTTTATTTTAGTCCCACTCAGTTAGAGGGGTAATTCATTCTACTCCGACAAGTTATTAAGTTTCACAGAGAGTGCATATCAGTTGCTACAGAACTCTCCGTCGCTCTCTGCCTAGATTTACACATCTCATTTAGGATAGAGTGTTGCACAAAGGTTTTCACCATACACATACATATTCCACCTTTTCTCCCTTCGGTCAGACATGTTTTCCCTCAGGTACAGAAGGAAGAAGGTAGATAGAAGGAAAAGGAGTACAAGAGGAGAGGGAAATACAGTATATGATGATGTTTTTTTAATTGAACCAGAGGCCAGAGGTGTAAATATACAGACAAAAACTATGCATAAACCATTTCCAGAACGCACAACACAGACTTTCCAAATCATGCGTGCACGTTGCTGCACAGATAGGATGACAAATCAACTTCAACCTGCATTCATTGATGTTATGATCACTTGGGAACAGCACAACAAGCTGCAAACACATTTGCATATTGGCAACCTACAAACTTGATATGGCAAATTATTACATATATTTAAATACCCAGCAGATACTTATTTGCAAGAGTTTGGCAGCGGTGGTGGAAAGAAATTAGATCCGTAAGTAAAAGAAGCGGTGTCAGGGTCTAAATCAGAGGGAATTATGAGATAAACATGTCACAGCGATCTAGTTATAGTGCACAAGCCCTCATGGGCGTAAAAAGCAAAAGAAATGGGGGTGGGTCCTCCCACTAGTCAGTGAAGCAGACCACAGTATGATCACAGTATGTGCGCCTGCAACACTGTGTGTCAGCCAGCGTGGTCAGCAACACGGGGGTCCCGCAGGGGACTGTCCTCTCTCCCTTCCTCTTCACCATCTACACCACAGACGTCAACTACCACACAGAGTCTTGCCATCTTCAGAAGTTTTCTGATGACTCTGCTGTGGTTGGATGTATCAGCGAGGGTGACGAGGCTGAGTACAGAGCTGTGGGGGGGTGAGCAGAACCATCTACAGCTCAACGTGACAAAGACTAAGGAGCTGGTGGTGGATCTAAGGAGAGCCAAGGCAGCAGTGAGCCCTGTTTCCATCCAGGGGGTCAGTGTGGACATTGTGGAGGACTACAAATACCTGGGAGTGCACTTGGACAATAAACTGGACTGGGCCAAGAACACCCAGCCCTCTACAGGGAGGGCCAAAGCTGTCTCTATTTTCTGAGCAGACTGAGGTCCTTCAACATCTGCAGGACCATGCTGAGTCTGTGGTGGCCAGTGCTATCCTCTTTGCAGTTGCATGCTGGGGCAGCAGGCTGAGGGTAGCGGACGCCAACAGACCCAACAAACTGATCCGCAAGGCCAGTGACGTCGTGGGGGTGGAGCTGGACTCTCTGTCTGTGGGGTTGGAGAGGAGGACGCTGTCCAAACTATATGCCATCTTGGACAATGTCTCGCACCCACTCCATGGCCTGCTGCTCAATCACAGGAGCACTTTTAGTGATAGACTCATTCTCCCAAAATGCACCACAGAGCGCCACAGGAAGTCCTTCCTGCCTGTGGCCATCAAACTTTATAACTTAAGGTTGAAACTGGACAATATTATCTGTATCGTCGGTTTTGTGCAATAACACTGGCCTGAAAAGTGTGCAATACTAAACTGCTACAATTATTATTATTATTACTTTTCACCATTGCAATTCCTTAATTATGTTAATTATGTAAATACTGTATAGTAACATTACATAACACAGCTAGCTAGCAGAGATGTCTGTCACACATTAGTCTAATCTGAGCCCTTTTTCAGTACTGAGTAATCCAAAAAAGTAAGTAATCCAAACCAGTAATCAGATTAATGTTACTTATCCAAGTCACTGCGTTACCATTTTTGTCATTTTCCTTAAAATAAATACTTTTGCTTTCTACTTGTGTCTCGGAGAATTAAGTCACGTATGCGACAAGTCGCGTTTTCAGTATGAGTACAGTTCATGTGTAATACATGTAACAATAAATTATAATAACTTATTTCACTAGTAAATTCCTGGATGGGAAAAGGGTATTTTACTATAACTTTGAATGCACCATGAGGCTTTGCGAGGCTGAGTCTGTGCTTTTCAGACAATGGCAGCCACAGACTGTTGTTGGAATCCTCTCCAGTGAAATAATCATCGATTCCCATGATGCACTGAGCACCTCTCTCCTCCTCCTCCTTCTCTCCATCTGTATGCAACCTCATCCCATTAACGCATGTTACTAACTCGACTTCTTCCCTTTCCCGTTGTCTTGTGCTCTCTCGCCCCTGTAGTCTTGTGCTCTCTCGCCCCTCTCCTCCTATCGCTTCCTGCAGGTGGTTCTGGCTCTGGAGCTGTGGAGTCTGGATCTGAATTGTTGGGCTTCTGTAAAACATCACAGAGTACGGTCTAGACCTGCTCATCTATGAAAAGCACAATGAGATAACTGTTGTTGTGATTGGGTGCTCTTTAAATAAAATTGAATTGAAAAGTCACACTTTACACCGTGTAGCTGTCAGCATTTTAACCCTGTTTAATCCAGCGGCTAGCTAACGTTAGGCTTACGTTACCTGCTGCCAAGTGAAGTGTTTAATAGCGTTAACATGCGGTGTGGTTTCAGTTGCCTCTACCGTCTGTTTCTTAGCATCAGAGAGCGGTGCAGAAGCGTAAATCCGCGTTGCTATTCGGTCCGGTAGATAAGGGCCGTATTAGCATTCACATTGAACTAACGTTGTGATGTATCCGTGTCACCAAGTGTGTTTTACTGTGAAGAAGACCACAGTAGCTTTTTGAAACTCCAGTTTATGGGAAATTGTACAACTCCCCAAACAAAAACTCTCTGGATCTACACAATTCATTTGGATGCCATTTTCCTCATTCAAAATGTTGTTTTTTCGCCAAAATGGACTAGTTTGCAGGTATTTATTAAGGTTGGTTGTACACGCTGTGCTGACCGCGACAAAGTGCTATCTAGCTACAAAAACACTATGGCAAATTTGAGGAAACATTTGGAGTTGCAGAGCAAGTCCCACCAGGTGGTGCCAAGCATAGCGCAGGAGGTCCGTCCCCCCACCACCCAAACAAAAAATCTGGACTTCAGTGCAATACCAGTACGTGGGGGAGAGTTGAAGAAGTTGGTCGGGTAGTTTGTTGTAGAGCAGGGGTGTCAAACTCAACTTCCCTAAGGGCCACACTAGAAAATGGACAGAGTTTATTTCTTTTTAGTCACGGGAAAAGTCAAAAATCTTTGACTGTATTATTGCATATCTCATATTGTCTTCTCAATTCCAGTTTGGTCGACAAAAACGTTGAAGAAAATGCCACAAAGCTTAAAAACTATTAAACCTTGTGAAAAGTGACAATGGATGGTGGCCCACCAGGCCAACCCGGTGTCACACCAGTTTGTGAAATGGTTACGTAATTTTGATTGATTAATTTGTGTAATTTGTCACGATTTTCGAACGTGACCATTTCACAAACTACCATGACACTGGGCTACTGTGGAGGACGTAGCAACGGGGAAATTAAATGCCAAACGCCGGCGACAGCAACGGGACGGTTGTGGTTGGGGAAAGGAACCGTCACGATCCCCGGTCTCCGGCGTGAAGGTCCTGTGTAGTTTGACCAATGGATTAGAGGATGAGAACGAGGGAGGGAAACCGAAAATCAAAATTTGAATTAAATTTAGCATCATACGAGAGCAACAAAAGGGTTAAAAAAAAGAAGAAAAAGTTTTGAGAGGTACAGTATATGAGTGTGACCGAAAAAGTGCATGTTTGTATTATTATCTTCCCTGTTGAAGTGGATGAGAGCAGACACGCATAGAGATAAGGGCCGTCTCATCCATTAATGTATGATTCATAGACAAGCAGAAGATATGAGTCGATGCATCAGCAGGCTCCACCAAAATCAAGACAGCCACGCAGTGTTATCTTTCTGCCGACAGATGCTGGATGCTGATAGGCTCTGGGGACCGGCCGAGAATGTCGGACGCCGTGTCTCTTATTTACCAGACTTTACCTTGTTGAACATGAAATCCTTCTTATTTTAAATATAATGTTGGAGGTGAACAGTCAGATGATCAGACAAACCTGGAACCATTCTTAAAAGCTGCACCATTGATTTTCAACCATGCCCATTAATTGGTATATTTGGGACTCCAGGCCAGTCAGATCAACTAAATCTGGCACCGAAAGAAAGTCTTAATTTAGTTTCTTTACTAGCCAGATGTCAAATTCTCCCTCCTTCAGTTTTACAGTGGCTCAAAGATGTTATGTTTTTCTTGAAACTTGAGAAAATTAAGTACACGATGAGAGGTGACATCATATTTCGCAGACTTAAAAGTCTTACCAGACTAAGTTCTGTCATATTTTGTATGTATCTATGCATACTATTCAAACTAAGCCTGGGTGGTGTGGGTGGGTTGTGTGTCTTCTTTTTTATTTGTTATTTCTTTATTCATTCCCAGTTTCATTTTCTTTGCATTGTATAATTGGTTGTGCTCTGTAATTTTGTCTTTTTTTTGTTTAATATCTAAACTGTACAAAATGTCTATTTTCAAAACTTGATTCCGATCTCAATAAAAATAGCTGCACCAATCAATGTTTTTTTTTTTACAGTCATAAGTAAATACAGGCTATCCAAGGCCATGATCCAGTCAGCCTAGCAACTGTTTCCAGCCATACTGTGATGGCTAAAAAAACGTATGTTGCGATCATGAAGTCAAATGGTGTGCCTTCGTTTGAAATGTGGCTGAGAGAGCTGGGCGAAGTCCTCCATCAAATGCAGGGAGGAAGGGGGTGTTTGCTCGGGCCTGAGGACAGGTCTTCAAACATTTAACGGGGCTTAGGGAAGAAGCTGTGGGATGAGGGGTCACATATATTCAGTGTTGGGGAGTGACGGAATACACGGACCGGCGTTATGTATTCAGAATACAAATTATGAGTAACTGTATTCTGTTGTAGAATACTGTTGAAATCAATGGATTGCATGACGATACATCTCTTTTTCACGAGTTTATTCACTGTCTAAATGAATTAAATGTTTCTATCTTGGAAATTCAAACAGCATCTCACATTAAAGAAAGAATCGGAAGAAGGAAAGAAAAATTGTGCAGCGCAACCTCTGCTTGCAGCAACCAATAATTATCCAAGGGTGGTCCTCTGCTGTAGTGTTACTGGTCACCTTGCTGTTTCATAGTTGCATCAGGTAGCTCTTAGTTGACGTGCGACTTTCCATTCTCCTATGTGCTGATTTACTAGCCCCAGAGCCGTTTAAACCATAGACAGTTAAAGAAATGGAACAACAGATCCTGTTGTTCTGGACGGAGACCAGTGAAGTCTATTAGAAGCTCTTTCCCGGTGATGCTGAGCGTTACTGCGCAGCCTCCAACTGAGCTTGAAGACGTAGATGTGACGTGAGCAACCTGTCTGAAAGCTGTAAGTCTTCTGGTAGCTGTGCAAGAGAAATCTCAATCATTCCCAATCAGCAGAGACGGAGAGGTAGGTATATGTTAGGAGATAACATAGGTACAGGCTAATTACTGCTAACTAACATGCTACTTACCATTAACATAGGCACAGGATAATTACTGCGAACTAACATGCTAGTTAACATTAGTAGTTAAACCTAAACAGCTACTAGAAGTCCAAACTGTCTCACCATTGATGTATTTAGAATCTGACCAATAATTTGTGCGTTCTTGGTTTTTGAAAATGTGAATATGGAAAAAATAATGCTGCTTGTACAAACCCCAAATCCAATGAAGTTCACAGATCATCTACAGTCTAATATAGCTCAGCGTCAATTATTTCAGGAAGACCTAACACATGAACACTGCTCTCTTCCTAAATCAAATCACCTGTTGGAGGCGTTCATCTTCCTGTTAAACCAATCAGAATCATCCATGAATTCCAAGGGCCAATTACAGCGTCACAACCAACAACAAATCTGGTTCTCTCCCTGCTGCTGTCAGCTGTCATTTCAGGCACAGCGTGGAGCCCTCCACCCCTCCTTCCACCTCCAGTCATCGTCGCCCAAAGGCACCCTGGGTCTTCCTCCCCTTTCAACTCCAGTCATCATCACCCAAAGGCACCCTGGGTCTGCCTCCTGCTGTAGTATGGGTGTGTAATAACATTGTTATAGTGACTTCCTGTTAAACTGACTGAACACTGACCAACTTAACCGCAACTTTTTGTCACCGCCGCCTGCTCTCGTCCCCTTTCCGGGCGAGGCGCAGCTCATCCTGAACGAGCCTACTGTCTTGGTTCTGTAGTCGATTGACTGAGCAGCGAGATGGGCTACAGGGCGTTGATGCCAGACCTGTCGATCAGGACACCTCTGAATCCCCATCCCCATCTCGTATGTGTCTCTTAGGCCACAGACAGCACTGAGAAGCCCCCTGAGGTTTGGCTAAGAGCTGCCCATCAGTCAGCACCGACATCTGAGACATCCATCCCTTCCAGCTGCTGGCAGCAAAGAGAAGCACAGTCAGCCCGAGTTGAACATAAGATGTCAGTGTCAAACATATGTCAGTGTGAAGGGCAACAGTGGGGCACAAAGCTTTATAGCAAAACACTTTTTGGAGCAGGGGAAGTATGACAAATGTATTGGGTATACCTCAGATCAGCACTGACATGGTATTTTATGAAAACATTGGGCTTATGTTTTATTCATTGTCACACTAAAGGCTTCTGAAATCCAGTTTACTGAACAACAAATTCTCTCTCCAGCTCGCTGTTACCAAGTGCTTTTAATTAACATATTTCCCCTTTTTATACGTTATCTGTGTGACATAGTAAAGCAATGTGAAGTAAGAAGGAGGCTGAAGGAGATAGCAGTTCTCCTGAAGCAGTTTAATGAAAAGATGAACCGAGGCGGTGTGAAAACCCTCAGAGCGCTCTTACAGTCATGTACCATGAACAGTAGTAGTATAGATATGCAAAATAAAACCAAAATCGCGACACTCAGCTCCACGAACCTGTGTCTCGGAGTGAGAAGGCAGAATCGCGAGCCCCCACCACCCCACCCACTCAGAGTTATCCTTCCCATCCAGAACTGCCCATAACTGTTACCATTATTCTTATGTCTCATTCCGGTGAGTTTATGAACCACTGAAACAATTTGGAAACATTATTTTAAGGTAGTGGGATGTAGTCAATGACAAAATAATGCCATGTGGCAGAAAAAAAGTTGTAGGTATTACGTTTACTGAGAGAATGAATAATGTATAAAGCACTTTTGCCGAATACAAGTATTATACGAGTAATTATTATCATTATCATCATTATCTGTACTCGGATTGGGTAGCCGTGCCCCCCTTCACACACGCTCTGCTTACTCACATAGAACACTGAGAAGTGAACAGCTCTCTCTTTCTTTGTTCATTACATTTTACTTCATAATTGCAACCGCATGTGTTGTATTCATTGTTGCAAAACTTGTTCTGTATATAGTTTGTTTGTTACCATGACAACACCACTGATCTCGCGGATGCTGTCATGGAAATAGTTTTCTTATCAGCAATAAATACAACAATTTCTGATCAACCCATATCAATTGCATGCTTACAATAACATACCGGTTAAAGCCCCGCCCATTTCAAGACAACCCAACCCACTTCCGGGTTAGGCCCCGCCCAGTCCGAGTACAGATATGGATACAGATAATGGTACAGATTATGCTGTACTCGCTCATCCCTATTGCCTATTTTAACCTTTTCTTTTCTATGATCTTGACTGCCTCATTATGTCTTTACTTGGACTCAAAGTTTTTTGGACTCAGTTTTGACTTGGCCTTGAACCTCTTTGGACTCGGTCTTGACTAGTCCTGGTCTTGGACTCGACGAAGGTGAACTTGACTACAGCCCTGGGATGTATACATTAGGATGAGCCCAAGCGACAAGAACTGAAAACACTAAAGAACAGCTCTACCATGTTTAACTCAACAAGAAAGCAATTGAAACGTTAGTTAGGCACCAGGAAACAGGAAAGTGGAAGATATATGTTAGATCTGGGTGGGTGCTGCGAGGGGCATGGGCACAAGGGGACGGACCACTGGTCTGAATAAAACACATAAAAACCTCCTTAAAAAACCTGAATCGGTTATATACAAGCTGTTTAAAAAGAAGCCAAATATTGAAAGCAGGTTAAAAGAATCACTGAACAGGACGGACAGTGGGAGAATACACCTTTAAATAAAAGGTCACATCGGCTCATGCTCCGGCTCCTCTCCCGGGACATTACCAAATAAATAATTAAAATAAATAGAATATACAGAGAGAGAGTTATATGACTAACACAGTGCCACAATACAAAAAAAGGTCTATTTAAATATATTAAAATCCTTATTTGAAGAAAATTTTATTTAAAATAACATTTAAATAAATAACAGTAAAAAGTGCCACACAATAATAAAAATAAGAAATCATTTCAAATACATCATAGAATAAAACCACACTGTTAGTAACATGCATAAACGGCATGTGTATCATGTTAAAATCTGGAGGCAAGGAATTCACGGTGTAAAAACTCAATTTTAACAATAAATAAAAAAAGTTCAATTAAATTATAAAATATAGATCCAGGAGAATAAAAAGGTTATCAAGGACCACCAAGGCATCTTTTTTTAAAAACACGTAAAAATATGTTCACACATTAGGTAGGACCACCTCTGCAGGTAGAAAAGAATCCCCGAAAAGAAAGAATAAAATATAAAAAAGCATTGTATAGAATAAAAAAGTCATATTAATAGAAAACAAAGGAAAAACAAAAGGAAAGAAAGAATGCAGGGGGGTTAAGAGACTGGTTCTAATGCGCTGCAGAGGAGGTCCAGATAAAACCTGAGGAGAGAGGAAACCAGAGCAGTGGGAGGGAAGTATTTTTAGATATAAAACTTAATTAAAAAGCGAGGTGGATCCACACTAGTATTTTTCATTCAGACCCGTAGGGTCTGTGGTTTTTAAAAGATGGATCCACTTCCTCTCCCCCGCCCAACACTGACCCGTGGTCCAGGCTCTGGTGCTCTCCAGGCCCATGGTCTGACCTGTGGTCCAGGCTCTATTGCTCTCCAGGCCAATGGTCTGGCCCGTGGTCCAGGCTCTGTTGCTCTCCAGGCCTATGGTCTGACCTGTGGTCCAGGCTCTGTTGCTCTCCAGGCCCATGGTCTGACCCATGGTCCAGGCTCTGTTGCTCTCCAGGCCCATGGTCTGACCCATGGTCCAGGCTCTGACCCGTGGTCCAGGCTCTGTTGCTCTCCAGGCCTATGGTCTGACCTGTGGTCCAGGCTCTGTTGCTCTCCAGGCCCATGGTCTGACCCATGGTCCAGGCTCTGACCCGTGGTCCAGGCTCTATTGCTCTCAGGCCTATGGTCTGACCTGTGGTCCAGGCTCTGTTGCTCTACAGGCCCATGGTCTGACCCATGGTCCAGGCTCTGACCCGTGGTCCAGGCTCTGTTGCTCTCCAGGCCCATGGTCTGACCCATGGGCCAGGCTCTGACCTGTGGTCCAGGCTCTGTTGCTCTCCAGGCCCATGGTCTGACCCATGGGCCAGGCTCTGACCCGTGGTCCAGGCTCTGTTGCTCTCCAGGCCTATGGTCTGACCTGTGGTCCAGGCTCTGTTGCTCTCCAGGCCCATGGTCTGACCCATGGTCCAGGCTCTGACCCGTGGTCCAGGCTCTGTTGCTCTCCAGGCCCATGGTCTGACCCATGGTCCAGGCTCTGTTGCTCTCCAGGCCCATGGTCTGACCCATGGTCCAGGCTCTGACCCGTGGTCCAGGCTCTGTTGCTCTCTAGGCCTATGGTCTGACCTGTGGTCCAGTCTCTGTTGCTCTCCAGGCCCATGCTCTGACCCATGGTCCAGGCTCTGACCCGTGGTCCAGGCTCTGTTGCTCTCCAGACCTATGGTCTGACCTGTGGTCCAGGTTCTGTTGCTGTCCAGGCCCATGCTCTGAACATTTTGCTTGATTCTTAAATAAAGGGCATTTCTTGTTTCCCCCAAAATTTTTGGCAGGTCCTGCACCTAATTGCATAAACCACATTAATGGTGGTGTGCTGCAGGACCTGCCACAGGTAAAAACCAGCTCTGCTGTGGGGGTGATGTATAAAACCAACATCCGAACCTCGAAGCGCCTCCCTAGGGTTTATATTCTTGTTGAGGTTAGTGTGGACCAAGGGTACGAGGGGCGAGCTAGACGGCTGGACGATGCTGTTCTGGTCTCTGTTTGTGAGATTGCCGTTGACCTCGAGTAACCCCTCAACCTCATCGCACTAAAAAGTGTCCTGGCCTCCTCCACGTGCTCCAGGAAGGTGCAGATCCTGTGGAAGCGTATCAACTGGGACTTGATGAGGCCTCTGTACGTGTGCTTGGGGTGATAGCTGGTCTTATGGAGACGCGCATGGCGGTCAGTGTCCTTGAAATAGACTTTGGTGGCTAGTGTCTTCAACTGGTCGCCGAAGTTGCTGCCGAAGACCCTCGTATCGAGGAACTCCACTGTGACGGTTGTAGGGTGTGTTTGAGTTTTATTTTAGGGTGGTGTGAGTTAAGGATGTCCAGGAAAGTCATGAAAGTCTGTTCGGTGTTGCCCCATAGGCCGAAGATGTCATCCAAGTACCGGAAATAAAGCAGGGGTTTGATGGGGAGTTTGTGAAATGCTGTTTCCTCCCAATGGACCAGGTAGATGTCAACGTATGATGGGGAGTACTTCCGGCCCATTGCACACCTGCAGAGCAGGAGATAATGTTTATTGTTGAAGGTGAAGTCATTTCTGGTGAGTGGGATTTGAAGTAACTGTAAAATGTGGCTGTCTGGTCTGGATGGGTCAGGGTGTTTATTAAAAATGTGTTTTATGGCAGAGAGACCAAGTGGTGTTTCAATGTTAGTGTATAATGAGTCTATATTTATTGAAAAGAGGAGAGTGTGACCGGGTGCTCGAAGGTTTTTTATTTTATTAACAAATTCATATGTGTCTTTGATATAACTAGGGTGCAGTTTAGAAATGGTCTATGTATTCTGTAACGTGATAGGATTCTGATCCGCAGACACTTATTATTGTTCTGCAGACCGGAACAACAAAGGTGGACCGTCCAAGTCACAGGAGGCTTGTGGATCTTTGGGAGGAGGTAGAAGAGATGAGACCTGAGCTCATCCGGACCGTCCAGGTATTTTTTCTGTTTCAGGTTAATGTATTTGTTTTGACAAAGGTGCTCTGTAATGTCCTTAATACGTGTTTGTGTTTCTAATTGTAATGGGTGAGTAAGTGGTCTATAAAATGTTGTGTCTGTTGGCTTCTAAAATGTAATTGTTCTTGTCTTGGATGACTATTTGGCCCCCTTTGTCTGCAGGTTTTAGAACTATGTGTTTGTAATTACCCAATTAATTAATAATATGTTCCTGACTAATGTTGGGTGTTCTGTGTGGAAAGGGGTGCCAACGTGTCAGTGTTTGGTTGTTTTTATTGATTAATTGTGCTATTTGTGGTGATAGTGTGTCTGTTTCCCAATGGGATGGTCCGGTGAAGAGCACAGGTTCTTGCCTCTGTCCTCCCTGGAAGTGGTCCAAGAGTTTAAGCCTCCTGTGGAAGGTGTGTAGGTCCCATCAAACCCTCCCGTACATCCCGGTCTTCTTCCTCTGCACCCTGTGACAGTGTCCCCCCCGGCTCTGCTGTCCCAGATGCATCCCAGTCATCGTCATAAGCGCCTTTCCGTGACTCTCATAAACATTTTACAAAGCTAAGCAGGTCAGAACCAGAGATTTCACCAGTCGGACATCGAATGCCCAAACAGACGGTCTGCGGCAGCGATTTTGCAAAGGATCTGAAACACACACACAGTACACAGCAGACATATTTTGGTGTGTAATCATGGTTGCTAAAGTTCATGTACTTTTATATTGCGTAAAATAAATACTGACCGTGACCCTGAACACATGCAAATGTTAGCTAACGTTACAGGAAACTTAACTTACCCTTTTGTGTCGGCGTACAATGGTCATGTCGACGTCTGAACTCCGTCGCAATTCCCAAACTCCTGTTGCTATAGCAGCCACATGCCAAGAATCAAAACAAAAAACCTCCCAACGTGCTGTTGTGAGTCGCGTTGAAAATTGCATCGTGGCAGTTTCCGGCTGCGTAGCTATGGTGACCAGCCACGCTGAGGCGGTACTCAATCTGCAATGGAAAACGGACGCAGAGTGCGAGTCGAGCTGTTACCAGCAGTGGAAAAACGCCATTAGGTGCCTTGAAGTTAAGGGTCGCAGCGCTGTCTGGAAGGAGACGTTGGGGGCTTAAAACACCATCAAGCTCATTTCAAACATGTATTTAAGACTCAGGAAGCTGATCAATGGCTGTGCACCAATGCTGTTAACTACATATGAAAAAAAAACAGGAACAAGCATGAGAGTAAAGAAGTACACACTTTTTTAATGACATGCAAATTATGAATTATTTGTAGTTGTTGAAAGAGTGCAGTTGACTCTTGATGTAAGATCAGGTTTAATCTACCAGAATAATGTCTGAGAGATCAAATTCTTTCAGTCATCATAAGGTAGAAAATGACAAATCCTTGACATTACCCTTTAAATCAAATCATGATGGAAAAAAAGCAGAAAGGGCACCTGAAGCAGCACATGATTAGCAGTTAAAAGAGAATTATGTATATCATTACCAACTCTGTATCTAGATCTGGAAGGAAGGAATTGTGTCAAAGGAAGAATTAGCCTTAAATGGTCCTATCCTTTTTCGTTTTACCTTCTCATACAAAATATTTCAAAAGACTATCATGACTTGAGACTATTTGCATCTGAATCATTTCTACAGAACGACAGAAGCAGCCAACAAATGGATTCACTGTAACAAAACAGGCAGCTAGCAGATAGATAGAGCAGATAGTGAGTGTGTTCAGGGGACAGCTAGCAGATAGTGAGGAGATGTTTTTTACAGTGTGTTCAGGAGACAGGCAGCTAGCAGATAGTGAGGAGATGTTTTTTACAGTGTGTTCTGGGGACAGGCAGCTAGCAGATAGTGAGGAGATGTTTTTTACAGTGTGTTCAGGAGACAGGCAGCTAGCAGATAGTGAGGAGATGTTTTTTACAGTGTGTTCTGGGGACAGGCAGCTAGCAGATAGTGAGGAGATGTTTTTTACAGTGTGTTCAGGGGACAGGCAGCTAGCAGATAGTGAGGAGATGTTTTTTACAGTGTGTTAAGGGGACAGTGTGTGTGTCCGAGTGGACCACAGACTGGCCAATAAACTCGCCCCGACAAACTTGGAAAGACAACTATCAATGGATTACTTTCACACTAGTCTATATCCACGTATTCCACTTCCAGGATTGCTCCAGTGCCGCTGGAAATTCCCCCAGATGTCCCTCTTTTGGGGTAGCTCAGTCCGTAGGGAGCTGGGTTAGGAACCGAAGGATCGCCGGTTAAAATCCCCATACGGACCAAAGTACAGTGTGTGGATTGGTAGCTGGAGAGATGCCACTTCACCTCTTGGGCACCTCTTGAAAAAGGCTCTGTAGCCCCCCCAACCTCTCAGAGCGCTGGTCTACTGGCAGCCCCCCCCACTCTAACATCTCTCCATTTGTGCATGAATAGGTGTGTGTATTTCAGGCCGTGGACTAGCCAGACCTTGTGTAGCGATTACTAAACAAACAGTGTAAATTGTAATTTTCCCGCTGGGAATCAATAAACAGTATGAATTAAATTATTAAATTAAAAACAATTTTCGAACATGCAAATGTTGCACCAAAGACATGTTCCTTCCCAAGGCTATTTTACAGAGGGACGGTGGCTTAGTCCGGGGCTTAGTGCCGCTCAAGATGTTTGTGATTGGTTTAAAGAAATGCCAACTAACCAGACCAGACCTTCCTTTGCTGCGCCGTGGAGGAAGGTCTGGCAGTGCAAGACTAAATTAAACTACGGCTAAGTGCACATTATATCAGCGAATGTTTGACTGCTGGTATTGCATTGGGCCAATGCAACTGAGAATAATCTTACAGTTAGCCATTTGTCTACCCATGCCATTATAGAACTGTAGTGTTGTGGGTGTGTTTTTCAAGCAGCTATTACTATTACTCCACTTCCAAGATGGTCTGGCTTTTCCTCCCTCAAACCTACCGCTTTGCTCGTCTGATTACAATAAGATCACTGGAACAAGCAAGATTTGGGGTTATCGAGGTAACTTCAGGTTCAAACCAGGGTTCTGTGGATTACGACGTTGGAACACTTGTTACCGTGTTTAATCCCCATGGTAACTGATGCTGAACACCTTTCCTGCTCGGTAGCAGGTTAGTCAAATAAGGTGTCAAATAAGCACTGCCCAATGACCCAGATAGTGAGAGGTGTGCTCAGAAGAGCCAGAACATTTAGAGACCCCTTGGTATTCCCTGATGAAATGATGATATGAAAGATATAGGTTCATAGCAGCGGGAATTACGGATTTTTGTTAGCTTCTTGAGACGTATGTTGCCAATGTGACACATCAAAGTCGTGCGCTCACAGTCGCACAGACTGTTTGAATAGCATTGCGTTATTTTGCTAGGGGTACTTTTATGCATGCTGTGGGTGATGTGGACGAGCCCGTCAAAAAGGGCTTTTATGAAATAGCAGGTAAATAATAACTTAAATTGTATACTTCATCTAAAAAATAATCTAGGCCCCGTGATCTACGGACCACGAGGGTGATTGGTGCCATAGAGTGCACCCATATCCCCATTTCTACATTGCTGGGGGCGAATGATAATTTAACCCTCCTGTTGTCTTCGGGTCAAATTGACCCATTTTCCTATATCAATGTTCTTTTTAATTACTCAAAATAACATGATTGATTCCACACAACTCTCTTTGTCAAGTACAAATCTCTACTTCTTATTTAATTTTTTAGCATTTGAAAAAAGTCCTTCTGAAATAGTATTGAGTAAAAGTTGACATATTCCAGTCTGTGATTATGCATCAACATCCATTCCTTTAATTTTAGTCTCAATAATTCCTAATTTCTGCTTTTCTAACTCAAACATTAGGTATAATTTCTTAAAAATTAGGTTTATTGACCATAATTTCCCAAAATAACTGTAAAACTAAAGTTAATAAGTTAGTGTTACGTTGTGTTGAAAACATCAAAAAAATTACAAACTTTTCAAAAAAGCATAAAAAATGTAAAAAAAAAAATCAATTTTGACGGAAAGACAACACAAGGGTTAATTAAGACAACACAAGTGTTAGTTAATGGTAAAGCAGAAAGGAAAAGCTGCACATGAGAGGTCATACTGGTAAAGGAGGAGTTCTTCTAACGTTAATGCTGTTAAGTGGATGCATTTTTAACACACAAGATGCTTTTACAGATGATTTGTGACCATCAATGCTTGGTCGCCAGCATTGAGTCCAAGTGGCCCGGGTCCGTCCATGACTCCCTGTCTGCACTGTGCCACAGATTCAAGCAAGGTACGGCAACTGTAAGTAACATTTTGTATTGCGTTTTGTAATACTGATTATGCTAATACTTTTCATCTTCAGGGCTCTTCAGTGGATTGCTGGTAGGGGACAGAAGGTACGCTTGCCAGCCCGTTTTAATGACCCCCTAACCAGACCCAAACACAGAGCCACACGATGCCTTTTAATGTGGCCCTTACCGGAACAAGGGTCAGGATAGAAAGTAATTTTGACATCCTTAAAGCCCACTTTAACTGCCTGCATGTGCTCCGAGTGGCCAGATCGGGCTTGTCAAATAATTAAACCCTGAGTCGTGTTCCACAATGTGGCCTCAATAAGGAAGGAGAGAGCCCCACCTGTCAGCTAACAACCCACCGATGTGGTAGACCCCATCACACTTGACTACCCTGCTGACAGGGCCGAGAGAGAGGCTATAACCCAGCAGTTTCTTGTTTAAGGGGAGACAGGCTAAACAATTATTCTTTACTTTTCAGTTGGACTAGCTTGGTTCCATAGCATTTGAACTATACAGATTTTCTTTAATGGCTTTCTTTGAAAAAGAGATATCCAAAGTGCCCTCTGTAAAACCCTTTGACTCTAATAGTCAAGATATTCTTTCTTTCTTAATCCAGTGTTCAGATTTCCCTTCTGGAAATGTATCCAAATGATAGATTTCACAACTTAATACATAATTAGCTCATTTAAACATACATTTACAGGAAACTAGTTATAAAAAACAATATTTGACTTGGAGGTTTATGTCGCTATTCACTGGGGTTTCTCCCCTTCACCCCTTCTGTTGTCTGTTGACCCATTATCAAATGGTTTTCATATCAGAAATTTGGGTTTCTTTCAACCAACAATTTCAAACCACAAAAAGTAACATGGACGGGAACCCTACAACGCTCCTCACAAGTTCAAGAAATGAGCCGTTCAAATTGCTCCAACCTGCAACAAATAAAGAACATTGTCTCTTTGCAAGGCACACTTGGAGAAAGTTGCAGGTGTCCATTTGACTACTGTGTTTCAACGTTCATTGCTTACCACATGTCGTTGTCTTGGCCTTGAAGTGGAGGCCCTTGGTTTGGGGGGAGAAAGAAGTTCCTCTTCCTGCTGAGTTTAACACTATAGCAATTTAATCAATTGAGTCATATTTGAAAGGAACCCTTTTAGCACTTGTGTTTTATGTTCAGACCACCACCATTAGCAAGTCATTAAATACACTTGGATCACAGCCACACGCTTACATTCTCACCATCTTGAAATTCTTTTATTAGGATAACGCCTAAAAAAAAACATTGTTCATGTACAAACAAGATAAGCAAAACAGACTCAAATAACCCAAAAATTAAAAACAGACAGAGCCTACAATTACAACAGAGTAAGTTACAGGGAATAATGATCATTCAGAGTCAAGCTTTACTGTAAAATGTCGATGAGATTAAGGGGTTCAGTAAAGAGAAAAGAGGAATGAGGTAACATTAGAAGGGTGATAAAGTCTGCATGTTCAATTCGTATGAAAGTGAGTTGCCGAGGCGTGTTAAACAGTCTCAAAGATGAAATGGAGCGAGTATTTATTGGTAAGTTATTCCAGTTAAAAGGTGCTTTAAACATAAAAGCTTTTTTGATATGGACTCAGAAACCATCTGTGTTACGACACAGTGTCTGGTTCATCTAGGACCTCCACCTGAGAAATTAAATGTCTTATTTGATCCATGTTCAGCGATATGGCAAACATATTGGCGTATGACTATTACTTTCACTGTTATCTCTGTATGGCACAGTGGGACGACAGCACCGCAACTGTATCTCCTGTCACTGTAGAGAACAGTAATACATTTCACTCCTCCAGTCTTCATATTTCTCTTTCTTTTTTTAAAATGGGTCACATTTGACCCAAGGACAACACAAGGGTTAAGACATGCCAATTACCTGTATGACATCCGAAGGTCTAATGTGGACAGTCAAGTCATCATCTGAATCTGTAGCAAGCTGATAATCAGAGGCTGCACTGGAATCCTTGACTCTCCTCGGGCTCATCACTTCCATGTTCAAATCAGAAGACTGCTCTGAAGCGGTGTCATCACCATTAATAATGGAGTCGGTCTCCTCTTGCCCATCACTGGGAGTGTTTATGGATGAGCCAGATGTTCCTGGGTCTGAAGCAATGGCATGCAGATTCTGCACAAACACAACATTTTTCAAATCTTGCAATAAATTAAAATGTGCGATGACTATACTTTGCTCACTAGGCTGATTTTAACAAAACGTCCCAAAGACTTGTGTTAAAGGGCAATTCAATGTTATTTGACCCATAGCCCCATTGAAGGTCACCATATGCTGTCCGTGAGAACAAGAATGAGTAACAGTAACCAACCCCAGTGTGAAGATCTTCTCTATCTTCAGTCAAGGAATCACTTTCCTCCTCCACAGAGGATTGATCAGAGAATTTGTCCTTTGTGCAAATGTAAAAATGGAGAAGCTTCAACTTGCCCACGGTCTCTTCCAACAGAATCAAATACCTTTTGAAATCACGCGCCTCAAAATTCTGTTGTGGCCCCTTGGTTGACAATCCCTTTGTCAAGATATCGCAAATGTGATTGTTACAGTAATTTAATGTATTGTTCTACATGTCAAAGTCATGATCTTGCAAAAGTGATTGTTCAGTTTTTCTCCATGTCCCCTGGTGGCTCTGTAGAAAAAAGTTAATTATTTTCACGATTCCATCTATAATGTTCCTCCAACCCAAAAAATTCAGGGAACAAACAGATTCAACCATTTCTTTCTTTTCTAAATCATTTCAGCGGAGTCCTTCTGATTCCCTGTTAAACTGTGGCAGGATTATGTAGAGGGATTCAGGAAGAATCACTGCTGCTGTAAAACAGGAACACTCTCAGTTCCTTCCCTTGATACCGAAGTCCCGCAATGCAAAAGTGTGTGATCGTTCCCCACACTGCCCTCCCTTCTTTCCATCCTGAATCCTCTCCTTTTGCTCTCTCATCTCAATCAATGAGTGTAACTCTGTCCACAGAGACACTCTAAGGCTCCTTACTGTCCATTGCCGAGTGTAAAGCCTCATGGTCTGTGTACAGTCTCTCTTATACTCTGCTTTAAAAATACATTTCCCTATCATATTCTCATGCTAGCTGCTAAGAGCCACCATGCCTCTGGCAGGTGCGTTGCTACTTATATTTTTAACTACATCCTGTTTTATGGTTCTCCGTTAAATCCATGCCTGGGTAGCTCACCTGGTAGAGCGTACACCCATATATAGTGGTTTAAGGCCAAATAATTGCCAAAATATAACCCTAAAAAAGCAATTCCTATTACTGGGATGCTTGCTGATGCCACTCATAGCAACACTCTATAGTGCCGTAGTTTAGTGTTACGGTTTAGTCAAATTAAGTAAAAAAAATAAAAGCATCAGCTAAATGACAATGACACTGCACGGTTTGAGACATGCAACGGTAACGCTAACAGCCAAACGTGTTAATAAGAATATTCACAAAATCTAGATCTCAGGCCCAAAGAAGAGATGTGATACGTTTATCAAATTTAATACTGTATGCTTTTTTATGTCCCTTATTGGAGCTCTTGGAATGTGTTTGGTTCGACAGTTTCCCTTAATTAGAGTCTGTTCTCTAAGCCTGTTGTCTAAGCTATGCCAAACCCATGTAATACCTACACGCTAATGAAAGGCAGCCTGAATACATTAGTGTAGATGCTGCTGCAATACGGAGAACAAGGAATCCGCTGAGTTTGAAAATGTTAATTTAAGCCTAACAACCACATGTAGAACTGCATGCTAACAAAAAGGTGTGCGTTTGGACCATTAAGCTTTTCAAATATCAAGCAGTTAAGGAGACATTTCATGCTTATTTTGAGGTTCATATGTATTTAGCGTTATTACTAGAACATGTTTACTTGCTTTATTGTTCAAAAAACAATTTTTTCCCATCATACTGTCTGTCTGAACTCCTCTATCCCCTTCTTTTTAACACACAGTTTTAGCGTCTGTCTCTTTAAGCCCTCCCTCCCTAAAAAAACCCAGTCCGCCCAGATTGGTCAGCTTTGTCAGGTCTTCTGCATCTGTGCTTTCCCAGTCTCTGCAATGTCACTGCAGCGGGGAAATTATTGTAACGGCTCCGTACCTATTCTAGCCTAACTTTCTACCCATCTATAGGATAGTTGTGACGTCACAACATTGTGACATCACAACGTTACAGAAGTCCTGAGGCCTCGTTTAAATGCATAGTTTTGGAATATGGGTTGTGTGCTTTTGTTTGGATTGAGCGTTTCCAGTTGTATGACCAAAAAAGATAAGTCTTTTTACAATATGTGACCGTTAAGTTATTCTCCTGTCATGATGAAAATCTCTATAATATCTGTTAATTGGCACTGGCGGGCCACATGACTGAACTGGTCTCAGATCAGCACTCTTTCACAACAGTTCATGCTCCATTAATGGCTCCGTTAGTCCATTGTCATAATTGGGACCATGCAACCATGTATTTGCGCGGCACTCAGACACTGAAGATCATCACCAATGAAAAAGGAAATTCCCTGCTTAGTTCAATGACACCTCACACAAGACTAAGCAATTATGAAAGGGGACGTGGCTTAAGCATAGGGGGCGGGCCAAAGCATCACCAATGAAGAAGGAAGTCTCTGCTGAGTTCAACGACACCTCACAAGGGTCTACGTTAAACTGTTAAAATGTTATGAAAGGGGGCGTGGCTTAAGCATAGGGGGCGGGCCACACCATCAGCAATAAAGAAAGGACACCCTGCTCTCTCTAGGAGGAGTTCGTTACAATAGGACGTGTGGAGATGGGCAAAATCACACTTATGTTGAACTTTCAATTCAAGATGGCGGACTTCCTGTTGGGTTTAGGGTGCGGCTCCAATGGAGTGTCATGTTCGTCATTTTTTTTTTATTTTGTAGGGGGCGCTAGCGATTCCCATTCCCAAAACCCTTAAAATACGTAAATTTTCACCAGACTTGATGCGACCGCCAAATATGGTGAGTGTTTGAATATGTTAAGCCCCTCAAAAAGGTTAATAATGTCTTCAGTTTCAATAGGGCCTTCGCCACTTTCAGTGCTCGGGCCCTAATAATAATAATAATTATAATAATAATACCTATATTTCAATAGGGCCTCCGCTGCTTTCAGTGCTCGGGCCCTAATTAAGACTTTTTACTGGTTTCATCAAACAATTGCTTACACCTTTATGGCAGTCGTCATGCCAACAGCACCTGTCAAGGCCAATCAGATGGCGTGCTGAACAGTGGGAGCCAAGGCAGACTCTAGCTTCAGGGCCTATGATTAATTTACACCTGTGTTCACTTAACTCCCCTCCCCTCTCCTTTCAATTCCCAGCATCCATCAGCACTGGCGCTTTCATCATAATCAACCATACTAAAATACCTCCGCAAGTATGGACAGGCCTCAGGAAGAAATACACAGCTATAAGTACTATATTGTAACAACTATATAAGTAACAACTATATTGTGTTCTATTAACAGTACTGTGGTATGATGATCATTAATGCTATTTTTTTCACTGATAGTATATATGTTTCTGTATATGTATATACACCAAACACCAAGACAAATTCCACGCAGGGTTAATTACTGTGGCACTTAACTCCTTTCTGATTAAGATTTCCTGCGGCTTTCTTGTTTGTCTTTTTTTTTGTAGTTTGTATTATTTTTCCACTTATAATACCAGCTATTTGTCCCCTTTTCACATTCACTTATTGCATCTCGCTGTAACCCATACAAAACATTATAATACCTAATAATCATTTTATTTATGTATTTTTCTTTCTCCATTTTACTATTCATTGTCACAACTGTCACCTTCTCTGATGTAATTAATACTTATTTAATTAATTGGGAGGGCTTTCTTGGATCAGACTGACATGGGGGTGACATAGGTGAGGGCTGGGTCCCCTCAAACAGAAAAGGAAATAACCACAACATAATAACTCACTCATAATGGACTGGCTGCCTGGGGACAGCCCAACATCTAAAGCGATGACCTGCAGTGGGCCTGCTCCTCCCGCCAAAAGGTCTGGGCTGTCCCAAGGCAATGACACCCATGGGAGAAAGTGAAGAAAACTAAATACAAGGACATAAAAGGAAGAAAGGGAAGAAAAAGAGTGGACTCTGTAGCCCTCTCCGGCCGCCTCTTTTCCAGGCTATTGTACACTCCAGCCTGGTCTCACAGAATTCAGTGAAAGGATCCCTTACTGTTAACATCGCAAATATGTTCGGTCTCATCTCGTTTTATATGTGATAAACGCTGATGGAGACGTTATTTGCCGTATAAATAATGAATTGCGATTAAGTTTTAGGTGATTTTATGGTTGCAACCCGCCACAAAACGAAGAAGAAGAAGTTTCAGTTAATTTCCGCACAGTATTTCCTCTCTGTGTCAACAAAGACAGATGGAAGTGGACGGACGAGGAGAGGCGAGACTTTCTGGATTCAATTTATCAGGAACTGGTGAAGGAAATGGCCGACAACGGTTAGGACAAGCCGTGGGACGTCCTGCAGAGTCAATGGAAGACACTCAGACAGAGAGACATGTCTCAAAAGAAGAGTCTCGCAGCGGTGCCGGAGGGACAATAAAAGACAAATTGCATCTGCATCGTCATAGCGATGTGTTGATAGTACTGTTTTCTTATTATAGCTTGATATGTCGCTATCAGCTGGCACATACGCACTATTATAACCATATTTATCATGTGTTGGTAGACGTCCATTTTGTCCAAGTTTGCTTGAATGTTGTGTGATTCAGTGTGAAAATGAATTGAAAAACCTTAAAATGTCTTCAAATCAATTTGATATACCAATTTGACCCTAAAACAGCGTGTGACGTCGTCACCACAGGTTTTTATTGGCTTTAAAGCCGTTGGATGGAAACACACTTTCACCAGATTTACACTTAGCCAATGTAAAGTCAAGGAGAAGATGACGTAGCATTAGGAGCGACTATGGTAGCGAGTAGTGTGAACCCGATGTTGGTCCTGCTGAACCCTGCTGCGTCCTGCGTGTCTTGAGATAATTCTTATGATTTGATACTATAAATAAAAATTCAACCAAATTGGTTGGGGTGTTGGGGCGGGTCAAACGCAGGACTTTCAACCAGGAGACCGGGGTTCGTGTGCCGGTTGTAATGTTTCCTTAAGTCGCTTTCTACTTTCCCTAAACCCATCTGTGCCGTTCTTCCCGTGTGTCACGGAACCGTAATCCCACCTACGACCTTTTCCTTAACTTAAGGGGCCATGTTTATTTTACAAAATTCTTCCCTGGACCCATCACGGAATTTTCCGCGATTCCGTGAAACTGCCACAGATTTTGAGTTGAGGGGCGATGTTCATTTCCCTTAATTCTGTGTCAGATATTTTGCTGCTGTAGCACTGACATTAACCCAATTTGGGATTAATAAAGTCTATCTAAACTAATCTGAAGGCATTACTATTAATTGAGTGACTTATTTATTTTCAGGCGCCCAGATAGCGCAGTCGCTAGAGCCCATATACCAGTGGTTCCCAATCTTTTTCAGCTCAAGACCCAAAAGAGAAACTTGGTGTCTCCCCGGGACCCAAATTTACAAAAATACACCATGAATCATTGTAACATCTACATTTTTAAACTGTGGACAAAAGACGGAACAAACCATGAATTTAAATGTATATGAAGTATATTTATTCCATTAAAAAAGTAATCAAAACAGAAAAGGTCTCTATTGTCCTCTCTGTGTCTCCGTCCCCTCCCATCGTCCCTCAGGACCCACACCAACATGGTTTTAATAATGCTGACTTGAATTTAATGAGATGTATGTGTCTGGTTGAAGATCTCAACCAGCTGATCTACTCTAGGTTCGGTTTTTGAAAGTGTCATTCTGAGGTCATGCTGAGGTCATGCTGAGGTCATTCTGAGGTCATGCTGAGGTCATTCTGAGGTCATGCTGAGCATTTAGTCTGTTTCTGTATTAGTTTTTCAGGTACGCTAAAGTCGAAAAGCCAGATTCTCATTTTACTCTGCCAATTGGCGACCCAATAAAAACAGGTCTGCGACCCATTTTGGGTCCTGACCCTAAGTTTGGGAAACATTGCCATATACTAAACCTAACAACCCAGTCACGTATAAGCTGTGTCACGACGGTGATTATCAACTAGTTCAATCAACCCAGGTTTTTTGTACTCTGGAGACGTGTGTGTTCACATAAAAAGGGTCGGCGTTGGCACCGCACCGTACGTCCAATCGAAAACACGGACAAAACTACGAGAGACACGTATTTTACGCAAGTGGAGCAGACAGTAGTCTTACAAAAATATGAGGAATGCAGACATACAGTATAATCCAGGCAAGAAATAACACAGTCCCAGCTGGAAGAAAATAGCAGAAGCTCTAAATGAGCAAGTTACATGACGCATCGACATCACTGCCCCAGGCACAAGATCCAACCATATTTACATTAATTACATACCCCCTTTTGTTGCTGTATTATAACAGTTGCAACACTGGGAGTGGCAAGCAAATAAAAAACAAATATTAAAGAGATAATTTAAACCGGTGAGTAGCAGTAGGAAATATTTTAAGGCCAACAAGTACAAGGCTGAATTGCCTGAATCATTTCCTTTTGTAGGATATTGGTATACAATGGGCCCATGGAACAATGACATTGCTTGCAGCCAACAGGAAGAAATGTGAGGCGAAGAAGACTGGAGGGGGCCCTCCTCCACAGGACTTCACTCCTGCTGAGGAGCCGGCTCTCTCTTTCAACCAAATTTTCAGAAAAATAAAGCGGATTGCTCCGCATAACGTTCTTCCCAAGTAAAATAAATGATCAGCCCACTACTTTCTTTAAGTTTTGATGTTTTAGTCAAATTTTGAAACAAAAAAGTGGCCAAAAATGTCCGCAAAAGCTTCAAAAACATGGGGGGGGGAGCCCACAAAAACATCCAAAGGTGCAAAAAAAATTTTTAAAAATGGACAAAAACATTGGAAAAAGTGACAAAAAAATGTTTTACCCAGTAAAACAATAAGTTGCACGGTCGACGTGAAGACAACACAAGGGTTAATAGTGCCTATACACTAGTTCTGTGCATATATATATATATATATATATATATATATATATATATATATATATATATATATATATATATATATATATTTTGGTGGTTTTCTATGTGTAAGCGCATTGTGAGCAATGATATTCCAAAGAAAAATTCCTCGTATGTGTCGTCATACCTGGCAAATAAAGCTGATTCTGACATTTTTAGATTATATTCAACTTTATTGTCATTACACAGGTACAAGGCAACGAAATGCAAGACTCTTTCCCCTTTATGACCTGGCCCATTTCAATTCTTGTTCTGGGCTCTTCAGGGTCAACTCCCGTACGTGGGTGTCCCTTTTGCAGTCTTTCACTTAACATCAGCAAGTGAGAAATTGTATCTGTTCTGCCAGGTTATGTCATTTTGAGGTTCAGGAATTATGAATTGAATGTTGGGGAAATATGCAGTCTCATAGTGTTTGGACCCGACACATGGTGCGAATCCTCATACAATTACCCTTGTGTGTGTTTTCTGTGTTTGCATTCCAGTCAAGAGAACTACGGCCGATTGCACCAGCACGCGCGCCACCTGAAACCTTCCAGTCCTCGTCAGCTGCCAGCTCCGAAGCCACAGAGGGTTTTCGTCGAGCATCAAATCGCAGAATTAAGGTGGTCGAAGACGTTCTGTCTGTGTTTAAAGATGAACTTTATTAATTAAAATGCCGTTGATTCAGGGGATTTGAGGGGGGGCTTACACTGCATTCTGGGAGATGTTTCTTCAGCAGTGTGATGGGGAAACTGAGAGGGTCCCAAGGTGAATGGCAAGCAGTTGGACATGTATGGGTGAAAGGGCTGCTAGAGCTTGATGTAATGCCAGTGATGCTTTCAAAGGCTTTCATTTGAGCGTCCATACATGGTATGGCTTCAGTAGTTGTGGACATACTCATTATGTCCTTTCTCAACTACCTCCCTACAATTGAGAGGGCTGCAGTGGAAAGGGCACTTGAGGGGATGATGAAGGAAGGTGATGACCTTTTTGACCTTTTCTCACGAATGGGCTCGCATTCTCTTCAGCCAAAAGAAAATAATGAGAACAGGCATTGAAACCATTGGCTCACAAAGCTATTCTGCAGGAACCTCAATTTGTCCAAGATAGATTCAGTACAGTTATGATGGCTGTACAGCCAAACCTTATGGACAAAGAAAGTGTGTTGGCGCCGTATGACTCCAAAAAAGGCCACAGGCAAGCGAGTAGTAATTGTTGGAGACAATGTCCTCAGTCAGAGAGAACAGGCCGTGTTCAAATGCTGACCAAACCAAGGCGGAAAAACTCCTACGCTTCTGCACAGGGTCCTGTGTCATACGTGTAGATAGCGTGATGGTATCCTTCAACCCTTGTGTTGTCTTCCGTTCGACCATGTGCTGAAAATCAAAGTTTTTTCTGATGCTTTTGCCTCTTTTATCACCTCTTTTGTCTCTTTTTTTTTCCACGTTTAACGCTTCTTTTCACTACCATGTATCAACACCACTAACACCAACTTATTACAAGTTTAACATTTACTACATTTTTCGAATTCCTGGTCAATAAACCTCATATAAAAAAAAAGGAAATTATACCTAATTCTTAAGTTAAAAAAAGCAGAAATTATAAATTATTTAGACTGGTATTAAATGAAGCATAATTACAGAAGGGTATATGTCAACGTTCAGTCTGGTTTGGAAATTTTTTTCAAATGGATTTATTTTATAAAAACACCCAAAAATCATTGAAGGTAGAGAGCATAAGATAAGAGATCTTATGTTGTACTTGCAAAGCGTGATGTGTGGAATCAATCTTCCATGTTATTTCCAGGTTATCCAATTTACAGTAGAAACCCTTATTTCTGATATAGATTTTTTTTGGAAAAACGGGTCAAATTTGACCCAAATACAACACAAGGGATAATGTTGAAACAGAAGGCTCATTGGGCACACATGTGGTGCTACCCTTGAGGTACCTTGCACGTATCGCTCTTTCCCTGAAATCAGGACAGAGTTTGATAACGTCCTGTCAAGCAGTTACTTTAAAATGGATATAATCTAAAAGAGAGCAGTGTAAGCTACAGATAGCACATTATATTTGTATGAAGGCCAATTTTATTGCATATTTTTACTTTCCTAACAGATTTGTTTCACTTCATTTTATTTATTTTGACATTCATACTAGGTTATTTACAATTATCTCTTAATTAAAGCACCCCTTGCAGGTTAAACACCCTCTATCAATCAGCCTTTAATAATAATAAATTCAATTTGTAATGCACTTCATATTTACGCAAATCCCAAAGTGCTACATGATAAAACGGGTAAGTGCTAAAATAAAAAGCACATGGAGAGCATGAAAATAAAAATAAAAAAATAAAAGACTTCAAGTCGTGATCAATCTTGTGGAATACTTGTGGAAGTACTCATATTTTTATATTTGTCGTGCTGAATGGAAATAGATAGAGGGACTATAAGTGCACTGCAAGTGAGTGTCCAATGGTAGGGAAGGAGTGTGTGTGTGTGTGTGTGTGTGTGTGTGAGTACTTTAGCTCACATTTGCAAAGCAGAAGTAATGGCCTCTCTCAGGTGCATATAAAAATTAACAGCCTGATAGGGGTCCTCAGGTAGATCCAGATGGAATTCGACCATGAAATCAATGCATAGTGAATAAACATCTCGATCCGAGGGAATGGGCTCCTGAAGAATGCACTCAGTCTGTAACACAGCAAGATGTTCACTCTGAACAGGACAAAGGTGGTCTCAACATTATAAAGCTCTGGCACGATATTAGGCCGGCCACTTGGGACATTAAGATTTGTTGATGGGCTTTCCAGGTCTGTGCTGTGTCATCTAATTCATCCTGGTGAAACACATGATCATTAGGAAAGATGGCATAGTTAACCTGCCAGCCCCTAAGCCCCAAAATGCATACCACACCACAATGTATAGTATGAGTCCATTTTTTAAATCAATAAATTGCCAATAATAAAGTTGAGCAACAGACACATTTCACTATTTAGTTGATCATATTACACATATCTACGTTTGTGACAAATGTCCACGTGGGTCAATGTGACACAGTAAATGGCATATTAAAACCCATGGAAATAGAATAACTACCACTCAAATTTTACAACGTAGGACTAAATTGTAAGACATCAACAGCTGCAAAAATAAATCAACTTTTGTCTTTCCTGGAGAAGAACAATGTCCACGTTCATTTCTCTGGCAAGTAGGCTGGGCAGGGTGGCAGTATTTAGTATATAGTATAACATATTTTTGTGGTAGAATTTTCACTTCAGATATTTGTATTCACAAATACGGGGTCGGGTAATGTGACAGCAAAGCCAACCAACGCTGCAGAACATGCAGAGAGACCTTTCTCATCTTTGATTAACCCACTCCTCGCTGTGTGGAGTGTGTGGTGTGTGTGTGCAGCGACCCGGCCCAGATGTTCTGCCCACACTAACACCAGTATCCACCCTTCACCACACATTCAAGACAAATATAAGTTGCTCATTTTATTTTTTCCTCGTTTCTTTGGAGTCAACTTTTGGGATCCAGGTTTGGGTCCCTGATGTGAAAGCCCCCATCCATCCATCTTCATCCGCTTATCCGGTATCGGGTCGCGGGGGCAGCAGCTCCAGTAGGGGACCCCAAACTTCCCTTTCCCGAGCCACATCAACCAGCTCCGACTGGGGGATCCCGAGGCGTTCCCAGGCCAGGTTGGAGATATAATCTCTCCACCTAGTCCTGGGTCTTCCCCGAGGCCTCCTCCCTGCTGGACGTGCCTGGAACACCTCCCTAGGGAGGCGCCCTGAAGGCATCCTTACCAGATGCCCGAACCACCTCAACTGGCTCCTTTCGACGCGAAGGAGCAGCGGCAGAAAGCCCCCAATACGGCTTTATATTCTATATTTTGGATATATTGTTGCACAAGTATATCAGAATGCAGAAAATTAGTCTTTGACAGTTAAAATATACATTAGACTTTTAATTTAATTTTTTAATATTTTTTAAAACACTTTCATTTATTTTTTTTCTCCATGTCAAAGGCAAGATCTCGCAAAAGTGATTGTTTAGTAAATTTTTTTCTCTCCATAGTTTTCTGTTAGTTACAGGACAAAAAAGACATCCAATTACCAATATCTAACAATTTGAGATTTACAGGATTACAAATTTTAAATACATTTAAAAATAGAGAATAATATCCTCCTGCAGCCAAGGTTTATCAATTTGCACTCAAACCAGGACTGTAGTACTCGGTCTTGGACTCGAGACCATTTTTCTATGGACTCGGTAGTATTTGGACTCGGACTTGTCTCGGACTCGGCCACTGGTCTTGCCAAATATGGCTTTTGGTCTCGACCGAGTCCAGGTGTCTTTGTTACGTTGATGATAATATTGGAAGGAAAGTGAAACACAGTTCAGGTGGGGATATTGTTCGGCTTTTTACAAGTTTAGACAGCTAGCTAACGCTAAGCCAATGTTCGCTAACGTTAGCGCACCAGCATTAGCCTAGCATACTAGGTAAATATTACGGCTGCCTTCGGAGTTTCCTATATCTGGGTCCACGTTGGCAACATAAGACCTGTGGCGTTAGTGCTCCTTCTGAGCTATCATTTTATTACATGAAATAAGCTTTGCTCCTACGACAAAAAACAGCTAACTAGCTATAGTTAGCCCGTTTGTATGCTAGCGGACATTAGCCAACGTTGCCGAGCCAGCTGTGTGTGCGTGTGCGTGTGTGCGTATGTGTGTGTGCGTGTTCCCTAAACAACTTCTCCCTGATGGATTTATTTTAAAATTCTGCAATTTGTCTCAAATAAAATGAACATATGTTAAATTACACTCTGTTCATTGTTGTTTAACCAAACTTCAATGTTTTCTGAAAATACATGTATTTATACATGTATAAATACATGTATTTCCTATTAACCCACGTCCAAATAATAGAATACAATATTTTTTAGGGAACCATAAACCAACCATAGGGCTATACTCTGTAATACTGGTCACTTCATTTCTACACTACATCTGGAGTAAAGCTATGTTGTCATCTAGTTGCTCAAATGCTCAGTACTAGTACTACTGTAGTAGTAGCAGTTCTAATGCTCAGTACTAGTACCTACTGTAGCAGTTCTAGTGCTCAGTACTAGTACCTATTGTAACAGTAGCAGTTCTAATGATCAGTACTAGTACTACTGTAACAGTTCTAATGCTCAGTACTAGTACCTACTGTAGCAGTAGCAGTTCTAATGCTCAGTACTAGTACTACTGTAGCAGTAGCAGTTCTAATGCTCAGTACTAGTACTACTGTAACAGTTCTAATGCTCAGTACTAGTACTACTGTAACAGTTCTAATGCTCAGTACTACCTATTGTAGCAGTAGCAGTTCTAATGCTCAGTACTAGTACTACTGTAGTAGTATTGTCTATGTAGCTATAATGAGTTATCACCATATGATATCAGGGGAATGGCTATACTCATAAATCCTGGGTGTTCTGACACTGTTTTTGCTTTTATATCAACAAATTACCCAAATTGATTGTCTTGATACTGTCATGCATATGACTTTTTTCAGTCCTGGACTCGGTCTTGATTTGGACTCGAATCTCGCTCTTGACTCGGATTAGAACCTCTTTGGACTCGGTCTTGACTCGGACTCAACTAGTCCTGGTCTTGGACTTGTCTTGGACTCGACAAAGGTAGTCTTGACTACAGCCCTAGCTCAAAAATAAGAAAGTAATACAATAATAAGACGGTGGCTCTGTACTCTGAACCAAGATGACAAACTTTAATGACTTTAATGACTTCCAGCGGAGTAATCATCGTCTAACCTCCGTGGGGAACAGGGCAGACTAAATATATGGGCGGGATGGCACTCGTCAAAAGGTGCACATCATTTTAGAAGAAAACAATTATTGAGTTGCCCAGACTTACCCCCACAGCAGCAACAGAGAGCGGAAGGTCAAGGACTTCCAGCTCAATATCCAGCAATAATCCTGAAAATGTACTTTTGTTGATTTTTTTTACTGTAATATACACTTTTTACAGTGCACAAGTTGGTTCAGTGCCAAGTGAAGTATTAACACGTTACAATAAGTCCAGGGCAACTCAGTTATGGCATATTTGGTTCAGTGACAGTCAGATATTTGATTGAAGCTACAACAACAGGACTAATTTAATATACCTTTATCTTCAGCTACAGTAGACTTGGCTACATGGATATTAATGTTGGTCAGTCCCTAAACCATTTTGTTCCAGACTGAAATATCTCAACAACTATGAATGGATTACTGTGACATTCGATACAGAAATCCATATGTTGGTTTATTAAATGCCCATCAGGCCCAGCTTTACTTTTTCATATCACGTTAGCATCTTCATTGTGAGAATTCTAGCATGCTGTCGTTAACATTTAGCTCAAAGCACTGCTGTGCAGTTCAGTCTGCATTATCCTGGTTAAATTCCACTATGCATGTTTGTTGTGTATGTCATGCCCCCTCGCTCCTTCCCCTCGTTTCCTTTCACCCCTCAAAATCCATATAAATACCTAAAATAATAAGCAGGACATGCTTGCCATTACTTTTGCTTATTTGACTTCCAATGTGTGATTTAGTGGTAATTGGCAAAATGCATCATACAAATTCACATATTTTAATTTTTTTATTCTGAGTCAAGGGAGAAAAACCCAAGGTTCAGCGCCGTCATCCAGTCCCTTACCACAGTCTGACTGCACCATCACTGGAAATTCACGTACTTGGTCAACATATAGAGCTGTCCTCCACTACCTGAGCCACTCAGTTGTTCTCTGTTTGAGGTGACACCACGAATGAGGCAGTGTGTGCCCCCCCCCCCCGACACTGGAAGCTTTCCCCTGTATTTCAGGGGAAAACTGCAGAGACAGGTGTGGAATTCTAATGAAGCTGAGACAGAGAGAGATGAATTTACAGGGCTGTGCACAGACGGTGAACGTTGAATGATATTAAAAGGTCAATAGTCAGATTGGAAAGTATTTAAAACTGGGTGGGGGGGGTAACGAATTACAACTACTCACTACTTTACTGTAATTGAGTCATTGACTTACTTAAGCAGGCATTACACTATGTAATCTACTTTGCTACTTATTAGGCTATCGGATTGCAAAGAGGCCAATGAAAACCATGCCATACGGTCGGTGAAAAACACTGCAGGAGGCACTGGTTTGGAGACAGGACCATTAACAAGATTTGACCTCATATCAGGGTTCAGTTCATAATATTCTAAAAAAGGTGAAAAAAAAACAGATGAGAGGCTTTGTTAAGAGTTCATTGGAGACTGGAACATAACAGATACTCAGCAGTTAACTTAGTGCCACAAGTACCTGGAAAGAAGATCTGTGGCTTGCAAAAGATTGAGAGTGTCTCACATTTGACATGCTTGCTGGTGCTCTTAATTATGTGCATTGTCAATGTAAATTAAAAGGGCAATATAAGAACTACAACAGTAGTGGATCCAACTCCATCAAAGCGTTCCATGGGTTTGTGGCACAGGATGATGCTGAGATAGATAAAAAGGTAAAGCAGACCCAGTTGTTCTTGACATGAGTGACCATATTGAATACCTTGATGAAGACTGGTCCACAACATATCATACCCCCAACCCTGTGTGCACGTTACAACAGATACTGCCCTGGCGGAGGGCGTACATGACACCTACAAGACGTTTTTTCGTGCAACCTTTGCAATATGCAAGGGTTATTTGGATCCAAACTGGGTCATTTCATTTTTCTAATAAAGCAGTAGAGGACAAGCGTAACCTACAGATCATTCGTCCCGATGCAAGGCCGCTTTATTTGTGTAGCACATTTCAGTAACAGGGCAATTCAAAGTGTTTAACATAAAAAATGATTAACATAAAAAGTTACAATGCAGTTCAAGAAATTAAACATTATAGAGCAGATGCAGGACGATGAAATGAGGATATGATGCATCAGCAATGAAAAGGAACTCATCAGAGTCCTGTTAAACAGCTTGCAGGAGCATTTGGGACAGATGGGAGGATCCAGAGTTGCTATCGGCTACGGTCCTCTCAACCAAGTTCAAGACCTCCTGGACCAACAGAGCACATGCAAAAGGCAGTAACTTAGTTTTTGGTTGAATATGATATTTTTGGGACATTCAAGACATCCTTTATTATATTATTACAGTATTGCCTGTCGTGTCTATATTGTCTTTTTATCTCCCTTGCCCAGGGACCGGAGATGTATATTAGTTGTACAGCTAACTCTGGTACAGGGCTCAAACTGTGCATGGTCCCTGATAAATAAACTAAACTCATCATATGGATAAGCATCTTGAGTCAGTTTTTTTTCCCGAGCAAATAAAGGGTTCAACAGTAACGTCCAAAAGCCCAGGAGAAACCAAGGCAGAACATCGTAACCCCAGTTACCGCTCGTTGACTTTGTTTTAGGGTACAAGATAGCAATAATTAATTGTAAATAATGAGAAATATACGTATGCCATGATCACTAGATTGTATGCAGGTGTAACTATAATGATTTTGTAAATGGTGACGAAGTTACTGCCTTTTGCCTTGAAGTCATTTTTGCAGACAATACAAAAGGTGGAGTACAGTAACTTCAAAATAGAAGGCAAATGTCAAAAAGTCAAGTTTGTGCTGAGGATTTTTACGTAGATACATGTCATTACTAAAACATTTCCAGTGTCCTATCTATATATATCATTTGGCTGGCCAACTAAAAGACATTCTTTGGTCCACATAGCGAGTAAAGGTCTCTTTCAGTCAAATATTCATTAGTATCCCATTTGTTCTATTCAGGGTCAAAAAAAATTTTCAGTATTGTTTTAACGGACATAATCTATAATAGATAAAACAATGGTTGTTTCATAAACAAATATACATATAGAGCATTATCTGTATATTTGTTCATGAAACAACCATTGTTTTATCTATTCATACTTGTTTTATAGAAAATAGTTGGTGAAAAATGAACTTACATTGTAGCTTGTTTCGCCACTTTGGATTGCAGCGATGTCGCTTAATACATGAAAATTAAAAAAAAAAAAAATTAAAGATTGTTGTTCCCATCAGTCAATTAGACACAAAAACATGGGAACATAGCTTGTTTTCAACCTGGACCCTAACTTACCCTTAAAGTATTTTTTTTGTAGTTGACTCATTTCAGTAGTGAACAGTTCTTGGGTTTTACTTGAGTACATATGTACTCTTTCAGTCATAAAATAAGACAATCTGATGGGTAAAAGTACCAAAAAGCCTACATCCTCCTGGGATCCTGAAGGCAATAACCCAGAACTTGTATTGACATCTAAAAGCCAATATTCTCACTAGCACTGTATGAACAATATCATCTCCACCTCATTTGAATTTTCATTTCAAAGCCAGACTATTGCATCAATGCATATTGAATTATTCAGTCAGTAACTGCATAAAATGCAACATTTGTGTATATATATATATCTCTATCTCTCTCTCTCATTGGAGTTTGATGCTAACCCCTGAATAATGTTTCTTTTAGTCACTGCAGTCAAATCGAACCAGCACCAGTTGCTTTTCTTCAACGTGTCTTTTAATTGTCAAAGACACTTTAGCCCACTGCACGGCTGACTTTGTGCTGTCACTGCTACCAGATGAAAAGCTTTATATGGGAGACTGTCAAACAAAGCCTTCAGAGAGAAATAGTAGTCTGGCTTGAAGCCAACAAACTGCACTGGGTTTACCACATTTAGCTTTTTGTTACTCTGAAAAGACAGAAACACAGGTAAATAAATATAAATGGACTGCTCTTATATAACACTATTCTAGTCTTAACGGCTACTCAAAGCACGTTAACCCCCATGTTGTCCTCGGGTCAAGTTGACCCGTTGTCCTATATCAATGTTGTTTTTAATTACCCAAAATAACATGATTGATTCCACCCAATGCTCTTTGGCAAGTACAAATCTCTACTTTCATTAATTTTGGGGCGTCTTATTCAATTTTATAGCATTTGAAAGAAAAAAAAACATTGAAGTGGTTTTGAAATAGTATTGAGTAAAAGTTGACATATTCCAGTCTGTCATTATCCATCAACATCCATTCCTTTCATTTTAGTCTCAATAATTCCTAATTTCTGCTTTTCTAACTCAAACATTAGGTATAATTTCCTATAAATGAGGTTTATTGACCATGAATTCCAAAAATAACTGTAAAACTAAAGTGACAAAACATTGAAAAAGTGTTTATGCACAAAAGCATAAAAAGCTAAAAACAGATTCAAAAGTGTTGACTTTCAATTTTGATGGGAAGACAACACGAGGGTTAACATAGTCCAGGAACCATCCACCATTCACACACATTCACACACTGTGGCCGAGGCTGCCGTACAGGGTGCCGCCTGCTCATCAGATACACACTCACACACATTTACACTCCAATGGGGCGGCATTGGGGGCAGCTCGGGGCTCAGTGTCTTGCCCAAAGACACTTTGACATGGGACTGCAGGGAACGGGGCCAGGGATTGAACCACCAACCTTGGCAGGCGACCACTCTACCCCTGAGCCTCAGCCGCCCATCTAGAGAGAGATAGAGTCTGTCCTTTGCAGCCTTTGCTGGTAATTTGATATCCACCCAGCAAGCCCACTGCATTGTCTTTCCATGATAACAGAATTATTACTTTCATTCTTCTGCTATTTATTTTTCACGAGTAAATGTAGCCAATGATTCAGCGGTATACAGCAGCCCTCCCGGCTGGTTTGTAGCACTAAATGTGTTAAGGATGTCTAATGGTGTGCACTCTGTTATATGCATACACTTATTCTGCACAACTAGCCCTAATATGTCTGCAAGCAAATTGTTGTCCTATCTTGGAGAGTCTCCAGCTCCGCGTTATTATGTGTTAATATTGGTTGTTACTGAAGCAGCTCCAACTGCTTTGATAGGGCAACGGAGAGTAATTGGCGCAGAGCTAGGAAATGAGAAAATTTGATGTTTTTTTTGGTGTTTTCTTTAAGTATGAGAAAGAAAAGATAGTTTTCCGTTGCCTTTTGACATTGATTCCCATATAGGTGTTAATGAACAGGTATTGATGGCATTTTTTTTTATGTGGCCTTCTGGTTATCCTTGAAAATAAGAAGAAAATGTAGCACACTCTGGCTCCATATGCATTTCATTCTTTATTCTGATGACATTTCAGCCCTCACACTGACATCAAGTGACACACACCACAACCACTGCATAGGCCACACCTGTGCTACACATCTGATGTTGATTAGGTAATCATGTTGCCTCATTGGGGTAAAAAAAAAATCTGCAATACCATTACCACAACCTATGTACAAAAATTTCAATTTCATATAAAATATTAGAACATACAGTACATTTATACTGAGAATCCTGACATAGCAGAGTATCAGTTCTAAATGTACATTAAATTTGTCTATACACAAACAATCCCATAAATCAAGGTGCGTTACAAAATACACTTATAATCATAGTCAATATTAATTCCATGGGGTGACACGGTTTGTAACCAGTGGATCTAATAAAGTTCCCTCCTAGAAAGTAAACCCAGGAGGCACACCTGTTCAATCCCAATATATCTGAGAGAGGAAATGGGGGGTTGAATTCAACAAAACATGCTACCACTGGATAGTTTACATTCTTACTTTTTTACTCTTATTAAATCCAAGGGCTGCAAGAAGTACATTGATATTAGTATACTTACTACAAAAAGTATACTTGGGAAACACATTTGAACTTTACCTTTAAGTTTAATAAAACATTTTAAGTCCACCAGGCAGAGGTCAAAACGAATGAAAAGAATGCCAAACGGCATTAAAATGAATGAATAAAACAATAGGAGGGACTCATGACACAGGATGGTTCAACCGAAACTACAAACAGAGCGCAGTGAAAAAAAAAATACATTAAAGCTCATTTGTCACAAACTGGCTCAAGAATGTGTGAAGTAGGGAGTCCACGGCAGGTTATACTCGAAACTATTTATTAAACTAAGGGACCGCTGGCGTGGATGGATGAGCAATTAAAGCGCCGTGCAGCTGTGCTGGGGAAGTGTTGACAGTGCAGGAGAGGCTGAACAAGGGCCCAGCTTTTATAGCCTAAGGGCCCAGGTGAGCTTAATGAGCTGACGACCCACCTGTTTCAGCCAGTTGACTGCTGAGGTCGGCTTGGACACATTTTAAAATGTATAGTAGGCGATGTTTTCCCTCCCCCCAATTTTTAACACACTAAAATGACATGCATAGCACAATTATTTTAACTGACCCCCAGAGAGCAAAAGCTCTTCTCAAATCACTGTATGTCTGAAGACATTTTCTGCTTTTACACACTTTTTTCAATTCAAAATGGCACTTTTTTTTTCAAATGCACTGACCACTGTTCTCTGCAGAAGATACGACAATGTGACACATAGTCACGTGTTTGCCATTTGAAAACACTGCCATGCACGACATGAGCTGATTGGCCAATATATGTGTCACCTGGCCACACACCTCAATGGTTAATTATTACCACTTCAATCAGAAAGTTAGCACTAAGAAAAGAGAACAGGTGACGAGATTTTTTTTCATATGTATATATTTTTCTGCAAGTTTTAAATATCTTGTGAGCATTTTGTTCAGTCCAATGTAAATAAACTTGTTTGGTATGTGTGTGTTTATCTGCAAATATTTCTGTGCATGTGAACAATCTGAAGAATATTCTACAATTTGAACTATTGGCCTATTAACAGAAAAAGTCAATTAATGTTTATTGTCCCAATGAAAAAAAAAATCTAACTGCAGAAACCTCAGTGATTTTAAAGGAATGGAAACTGTTTGACGTCGTCCCTTTGCTATTGTTTGCGATGGCTGCTCCCAACCGGTTGGCTGTAGCGACAGTTTGCTAATCCACAACCTACCGTGAGCTAATATCGACTCCGCAATATTTGGTTAGTCAGCCGAGACACTGACTCTAACAGAAGTGGTTGCTATGGCAATGCGCGTCCGTGCATCTGCGGAGATTTTGAAGTAGAGTTGCATTTGTTTTGCAGTCGAGTTCAAATAGCCACAATCTTAGCATAGCATCGCTTACTGCACCTGTAAAGACATCTAATATTAGGCAAGACACTTTGTTACTGAAATGGTATTTGGAAAATAGTCAATGTTATGCAATGAATTGGTAGCCAATGAATGCAAGAAATTGAAGAAGTGGAAAAAACGTGTGTGGGGTATTCTCCCAATTGGACCCAAGCATTTACAATGGTTAAAAAAAAAATGTAAGTTACTAACTCAACCATCAGATGGAAAACACTGGTGAAGGCAAAAAAAATAAA
This sequence comes from Percina caprodes, assembly GCA_013375575.1. Taxonomy (NCBI): domain Eukaryota; kingdom Metazoa; phylum Chordata; class Actinopteri; order Perciformes; family Percidae; genus Percina; species Percina caprodes. Next base: position 775,075 of record JABXJD010000220.1, read on the forward strand.
AAATAAAAAATATGCACCATCCTCTAGAACCCTCCACAAGCCATTCCCAGTGCTTACTGTTGACATTTCCTGTTTCCTGGCAGTTCCTGCTGTGAAGTCACAGGCTGCATCTAAGCACAGTGGGAGACTGTCACTGACAGCAGATTTGATATGTCTGAGCTCCATCATCCAGTGACTCCAAAATATAACAAAATTATTAATAGGTGTACAATGGCACACAGGTAACAGTGTATAAGGAGTGAGATATGGATGTGTAAACAGAACAATGTGGAACTGCCACTTGTCTTTCTTATTTTACTAGTCACTTTTTCTTCATCTTTGGAATGCATATATATTATGTTGGGGGAACTCTTTCGGGGACCATCAGAATTCATATGACCCAGATCTTGCACCATTCCATTTTTCATTTTGAAATTGGTGCACGTCTGTTATCCAGAGCCGGTCTCTTGGCTCCTTCTTCTTGTCTCATGGAAATTGACACATAATGTGGATGTGGTTGTCCATAGTGAGAGTTTACTAAAAGGCATACTTTAGGTAATAAAGTAGGGGAAGTAATCAACAAGTCCTCCAAACCATAGGAGGATGTAACATGGTCACTTTTGTTGATCAGTTGGAAAAGATAGTGGCTTAAGCTTTTTTTAGACTCGACTACGGTCAGCTCCAGACATCAGGAGCTGGAGCAGGAGCTTTATTCAGTACATATCCATCCTGCACTTATGAAACCATTGTAGATCCTGCACTTACTGCTATTGCACTTCTGGTTAGACTTAAACTGCATTTTGTTGCCTTGTACATGTGTAATGACAATAAAATTTAATCTAATCTAATCTAATATATACCTGGCTTCATATGACCTCGGGAGACCTGTACCTGTAAATCATTTTTACATGTAAATTCCCTGAGAGGGTTTATTCACGTGTTTAATGTTCTATCACTGGGTATGACAAACAGTTTTCAGCACCAAAAGGAGGGCATTCATTCATTCATATTTATTACACAGGAAAGTAACATTACATTACAATGTAAACGGGCCTGACTCAGTTTAAAAACTGGTTTTCAGCAGGTTCCTGTTCTGAATAAACATAAAACATGGTAACTGCACATCGATATGGATTAGACATCAGCTGGGCTAGACAAATACGGACAGTGCAAACAAGGCGTGGACAATACATGAGCATGATAGAAAAAGTTTGGGAATTACTGCTATATGGACAGTTAGCTGTTGGCGAAAAAGAAAATGTTGCTTTTGCTTCGAAGCCTCATAGTTCAGGAGCGAGAATAGACTTCTGTCGTCTAACAGTTAATTTTAGTCCCCTCTCAATGCACACCCCAGTGACTAAATACCAAGGAAACTGTGAAGTCCATTGGATGAAGGGGCCGTTGAGTCAATCAAAGGACAGACACACACAAGCAGAGAATGCTTCCATTTTACTGAGATGAGATTAGAGGCCCTATCCTATGGCCTATCTTTGCACCCATGGGTGTTCTGGTCTTACAGGGCGGTGTGTTCACGTGCATTCTGGCCATATTGCTATCTTGAGGCATTGCTATCGTGCCATTGACCAACAATGACCTGATCTAAAGTCAATAACGCAGCATTTCATTGTAATTTTAACAGCACATTAGGAAAATGTGCCTAGGCTTATGCACAGCACGCGCACTATGCTTGTTACACACACACACACACACACACACACACAAGGAAGTGTAGCAGCACACACACATGCAGAAGATTAAATATAAACATTTTATGGTGCATATTTGCCATCATAATAGCAATGCGCCAAGGTACAAACGCGCCTTGCTTTTAAAGGGAATGGGAGAGGACTCTGATTGGTTGATTTAATGAAGACACAAAGTACTGTGTCGGTTGCTTAGATCGTTAAAATAGGGCCCTAAATGAGTTTGACTTGTACACTTCTCTAACGCTCTGATGCTCGACTGATTCACGAAAACTGTCTCCCATAGTTTGCCAGCAACTTCTGCAGCGTCAATCCTTTCAGCTGAAAGCACCCACAGCTAAATGAAGCCAATCAGACAACTAGCAGCCAACAGTAGCCATGGTGTGTTGGAAGGAAAGGCTTGTTGTGCTGTAGAGCAGGTCCTATGTCAGCCTGATGAACACTGTATGTGTTCACATATTCAGACTCCCGCTGTGGGCAAAGCTGCTACTCACTCTCCGTCTTGCGTCAGTGCTGCCGTCACTCTTCCTTCTCTCTGCCATTGTCATTTTGGAGTTGTTCATCTTCCCTCTCCTGTGCCTTGTCTTTCACCCGCTTCCTCTCTCTCATTCGCCCTTCATTGCTCTTCCTCTCTTGCTCTATCGCTGTGTTTTCTGTCAGAGTGATACAGGCGGCCGGCGCTTCGGCCCCACTCATCACTGTGACAGCCACAACTGCCTGACAAGAGAAAACAAATTCCGCAGCAGCCGGATATTAATGGACTGAGCTGTATTTTTCTTGTCCTGCCTTTTTATTTATAGGGTTGGTGCTCCTATATGCGCGTGCACACACAGACACACACACACACACACACACACATACACACACACAGTGGCAAACCATGTATTTTACACCTGAGTCTTCTGTACTACGCTACAGCAATTAAACATCCTTCGAATAACCTCACCATGACACTGGGGGATTATGGGATAGACACACACACAATTTTCTGAAACTGTCAAACAACAATCTCTTGACCAGCAGAAAAATGGCCTTGCTGGCCCACCTCTGTGTGCGTGTGTACACACACACACACACACACAAATCAAGTTGTGGTAGAAAGTCTGGCTAGCTGTCTGGATTTACCCTGCAGAGATCTGAGGACCAGGTAACCATAGTCCTCAGATTGGACAGATAGTCTAGCTAGCTGTCTGGATTTACCCTGCAGAGATCTGAGGACCAGGTAACCATAGTCCTCAGATTGGACATATAGTCTAGCTAGCTGTCTGGATTTACCCTGCAGAGAGCATGCTTGTGAAGTAGGCTTCATATCTGGAACAGAAAGCGTTATGGAAATATGTGAATGCATGCTGGCTTCCAGAGAAATGCTGGAATGAAATTTTAATCCCAGTGACTCGTTTGTCTTCATTAGCAGCTTTTTATACGATTTTATACAACATAAAGCTATGAAGTTGTCGGCGCAGTCGTAAAGCTTCATGAACTGCAAAGGAAACAATAGTATCAAAACACTTACACTGTAATTAATCTTTGAACATTATGCTGGTAAGATCACAGGCTCATTTGCTGCAGCAGCTGTCTATATATTTCAGACCCGAGCACAACCTCAGTACCCACCTGCGGGCTCCAACCCTTTATGGTCCTCCATGGAGGGATTGTATTGATGCCTCCCTGCTCATGATTTGGCTACTTTAAAAATCTGCTCACAGGGAATGTCTGAGACAGTGCCAGATGGCAAAATTAAAATCTGCACTTACATTAATTCTCTGTCAAAACTATCATTCTTTTATGAAGCTGGCTGACATAAAACAAGAGATTTGTTGTCACACCAGTGGTATTGTTAATAAGTGTTCCTCCAAATGAAGATCATATTTGCCATGCATGCCACTTTTCAGCAGTCTTAAAGCTTTGAACATTCCTGAATGCACAAAAAAAAAAAATACACATTTACGTTTCCCTGACATGCAATCACTTGCTACATTTTAATGTTTAAATATTTACTGATATTACTTGAAAAATGACATAAGTCTTTTATTTACATCAAAAAGGCCTAGCAGCTGGGGATCCATACATTTGCATACCATACATTTTCTAAAATTTTTTTAGAAATATTTATATTTTATATTGACCAATTATGAGCCAGTTAGGGATTAAAGCTTAATTCAATAATTTATTACATTTATTAATGTGGGGGTACTGTGGCCTGGGCAAAGGCTGTAGCTTACCACAGATGGTATTTTAGAAAGTGTGTCCGAGCCTCTCAGATGGGTGAACTGGAACAGTTCCGTGGTTGTCGGTCAAGGATCAATTAACAGGGCTCGGCTATTTACCTATTTAACCTAAAACATATCTTTGGCATTTCTATTCTGCCGTTCTTGCTAGTCTTGGTTTTGGTTTAACGTGTACGTTCAAAAGTTGTTTTAGCCGTGCAACAGACTATCACATTGGACGTTGTTTTATGCATCCCACGTAACTTCTAGGCAAGTCCCGCCCAACAAAGCAGCTCAATTGCTTGGGGTTAGGCATTGACCTCCAGTGGTTAGGGTTAGGCTATCCGATTGGACAGGGGACAGGACCTGAACAAATTGGGTCATGTTACCGTGCGTAAGCATGGACGCCTGGCCAATAGTAGTGTGCAAATGCCATTGAAGGGCGGGTCAGCCTAGATTGGCTTATTATTACTGATACTATTTTGCCTGATATGACAGCCTGTCTAATTTATCAGACAATTTCTATCCAATAACACTTGACAACGACGAGTAAACACGAATAACGATATGAGACTACTCACAAGAAGAATGAAAGCATGTGTCATTTAAAATAAAAGACTTATAACAGGGCTTTAACATAAAAAAAAAAAAACTTCACGTCATGCAATCTATGGTTTTATGTCATAAGGTGTTTGCAAAATACTAATTAGACATGTCTATAAAACAAATGTTGGTATAAAGCAACACTTTACCTTCAAAATGACCATTTTTATATCAATTACTCACCGAGTGTTCCCATGAATTCTTGAAGAAAATGTTATTTTCGCAAACTGATCATTTAAAAACTATGCAGAGGTTGTGGTGTGGGGGGCTGAGTTGGCACTGCAAATTGTCAACTTGTTACAATGGAATTCAAAATCTGCTTTAAAAATGAACATATGTTTATTTAGCATGTTTTTTCCCATATGTGCTCGTGCTGTGATCCCCAAGTGGTGGGCCAGGTCACAGCTGCTGCAATGAGTTTTTTTTTTTTTTTTTGCCCCCCCCAGCTTGAAAGTCAAACTCCGCCTATGAAATCATGTCTCTTTTATCCAGTCGTATGCTCAGTACTTTTTTGCATTTTTCACCTTACAATATTGCACACCCAAAGTCTAATCCCTTGGACGTGTACCCAATAAAGGGGAATTCTGATTCTGATTTTTAACAAATTGTTTAAGCTATGCTACACTTAAAAACCGAATTTTCTTCAGACATACTGTATGACACAAATGAATACTGTTTAAGAGAACTTATAAAGTTGTTTCATGACATAACATGCATAAATAAAAATGATACATGTTTTGTTTGACGTCCCTATTTAGTTGGTTGTTTTGCTCTTGTCATGTTGAATCGTGGCTGTTTCCCTAAAACCATCTTAGTCCCTTTGTAGGAGAGTGTGGTGAGTGAATTTGAACTTTTAACTGCATTGCCTTCTCACAACTTATCTTTGAAAAGGAAGCTTTGCTGCTTTATGATATCATTTAAAGTCATTTTCGGTGCGGCATATCATTCCCAACCACTCGCTCCATTTTAATTGCTTAAATTTGACATTTTACCAACACTGTTTCTATGTGGAACCGCCTCAGCAAGTAATATTTATATGGATTGCAGCGTTAGCTAATTAAAAGCGCCATTTCTGCAGACAATGCATTAAGCAAAACGTGCCCTCTTGGATGCTACTTTGTTCGGTGAAAAGTGACAAAATGGAGAAAACATGATGCAGTGCCATATAGGCTGTCCCACAGGTTAGAAAGCATTCTGCACCCTACCGCATGCAGCTGGCGCCCTTTCTTTTCACCCCCTCAGACAGCCTGAGCCTGTCACTGGTGGTGTAGATAAAAATAAATGTTTTTTTTAAGAACTCAACTAAAAAAAATCCTGATTCAAATGTTTCGAGGGTTAGGGTTACTTTTAAGATCGACAGGGACTCTGTTCCAGAGATGTGCAGCATAGTGACTAAAGGTGGCTTCTAGCAGCCCACTCCCACTTGACCTTGAAAGAGGTCAAAAATTGTACACCTTCAACATGTCTGTAATGTATTCACCCCATGTAATGATTTATAAAGCAGCAGCATTGGCTTAAACCAGCTGTGACAGCAACGCTGGTATTGTTTTCACCTTCTTTGTATGTGTGTGTGTGTTTGTCATCATAGCAAAATGGGGTCCTGGAGACACCTGCTATAGCGGGGACTACCACAGAGGTTGTTTTGAGTACTTTGCCAGGTGTCTGTCTTTTCAAAATGCTTAGTGCCGTCCAAAACGTCACTGGTGTGTGGTTGAAATCAAAATAAAAAGGTCCATTGCTAGAAATAAAAACGTGCCTGAGTTGTTCCAGGTCTGCTTTTGATACGTAGTCCCTGAGTTTGGCTATATTTTTAAGATGACAAAAATCTGATACTGCTTTAAAGTGGCTATTAAGACTAAGATCAGAGTCACCTATCACGCCACAGGTCATAGAGGTCTCATTTAATATGTTGTGAAAAATCAACATGTATACAGATGAAGACATCAATTTTGGTTGGTTATATAATGCATGTATTATGTATTATTACATCTGTTTTTTTGGAAATGCATTTCATGTATTTGGCGATAACTACTGCAATATTTGTAATGTATAACCACGGGGAAATGTCTCACTTTGCGTTCAAGCTGTTTATTACAAAATGCAACCGATGATGACAACATGCAAGTGTTGTTACACAATTAAGTCAAAATGTATCACATTTTGACATTATTACATTATGCAGTGTTAGTACATGTGTTGATGGACTTGTTATAGAAAGCAAAAAACAAATTTAATTTTTAATGTATTTCTACATGTGTGGAGCCCAACACCATTTGCTCCATCCTTTACATACAGCATGCCGGTTATGGGCATGTTTTTGAGACACAGTTGTATTATCTGCAGCGTATTTGACAGTATGAAAGGAAAACCGTTGATTCTTCTATTGCATGACTCGTGTACAGCCATTAAACACACTGTAAGGAGTTCAGCAGTGCCTTGACACATTTACACCAATGACAGCAATTTAATAAAAAACACAATTCTGGCAGTTTCATGCATGGCTTTGTGGGACTGAGGCATTATGATTTGGAAATTAATCTGCACATGCTAGTGGCAGGGAGTCCTTCTAATATTAAGATCTTCACAGTCTGCTAGCTTACTCAGCTATTACTTGTTGCTGGAACCATGTCAGCTCTGACTGCTATTCATCTCAGAACGTTCTTCTGGATGAACAGCCGACGCTGTATTATTTAAGCTCCTCAGCTCTGAGATCCAGAGCAACAGACTTTCTGATGCCTTTATTTTTTGTTTGAAAGCTCCAGGCCTTAAGGTTGCTGTTGTTTCTGCAAAAAGGTTTTGAATGAACTGCCACCTGTGTGTAGATTCTTGCAGTAAGTTAATACTGTGGGAGTTTCTGTGTTAATTCGGCATGCATGCACAGAAATGCTGAGATCACCTTTTCTCGTTCAGTCACACCAACAAATCGTTATAAAATGTCAAAGGGCTGTTACCGAATTCCAACGTGGACTGTTTTATATCCCTACATAAGCTGATTACCAGTGTCATTTGTGCCCCAATAATTACCTCCATGTTAAACACCATGCGCTTTCCCTCACATTCCTTTTCATTATCATGTTTTTGTCTATTTCTCTCCCACATGGTGGCCAGTCCTAGTGACAGATTAGGAACCAAATAATTCCTCGGTCCACTGACTTTGCAAATTGGTCATGTCACTGCCACGAGTCAGCAGAAGGCTGAAGAGTCGCCTCATATCCTGCGTTACACAGGTTTCGGATTATAAATCATTGTCACCCCCCCCTTTGTAGTCCTAGAAGCACCCATGGAGCAATGCAACTACATGCTCAATATCAGCCATTTGACCTATTTACCTGTGTATATATATTTTTTTATTGCATAAGGTCTTCAAAGCAACTATATACAACATTTGCCCAATATGAGCAAACATGGAGGTGGTGGAGCCAAAATGGCTGTTAGCAATGCTAGCAGTTTCAAAGTGAGGGACTCACAAGACACGCACACACACACTACATTTTTACATAGTAAATATTATTTCGCTGTTATATTGATGTTCTGAATGTGGTAGCCCCATTTGGTCAACTGAGGAATTCTAGTTGGGTGAATGTTGAATATGAATAAAATATATATAAAAGCATCCAGCACAATGGTTGGCACTATGGTCTCACAGCAAGAAGGTACTGGTATTAATAATTATTATTATCCTGAACATCTAAATACACTTAAGCCAAGTAATCCCAGAAAATAAAGCGGCAGTGCATTGATCGAAGCCATTCCTCTTTTCTACTCTTTCCCCCCCTCTGTTGGCTGCCATGTGTGAAAGATACAGTGCTCAAATATAGCAATAATTTCAGAACCATCACTCCAAGATGCCCTCAGAGAAAAATCTATCTATCTATGTATACTGTACACTCTCCAAGCAAACAGTTTGATCTTGAACATTCTGAATGTTACTCCCAAGCAAGTCACAGTCCATCAAATGCTTCCTGTAGCTGTGCAGTGGATCTGCCCCGATTACCACAGGGGATTTAAGTAACGGCAAAAACAAGATTTCTACTTGTTTGGAAAATATATTTGCTCAGTTTCTTCTGCAGAGTACATTTTGAGATTTTCTGGTTGCTTCTCCAACTCTGGACAGCATCTTCATTTGGCTTCATCTACCAGTGAACCTACATCTTCTCTTGATGGGAGAGTAGTACTGCTGTGTGTGTGTGTGTGTGTGTGTGTGTGTGTGTGTGTGTGTGTGAGTGAAAACAATACTAATGTGAGAATTGGCTGAAACAGAGTACTGTCGTATCCCTCGTGGCTTATTTGGGGTTTTAACAACAATTCTGAAACAATTTTACTTCATAATCTATTAAATATTGTCTTTATCTCACTTTCAAACAATTGAGATAACATATATGTTTAGGGAATGCAATCAGGCTCTAATAGAACACAATTAAAAATGGAAGTGGGATATAATAAGGTTATAATTCATGTTAAAAATCCACTATGGGATCATTCTTATCTTGGAAAAAGTGGTCATATCCAGAATAATTTTCTGAATTGAGTCAGGAATACATGTTTATCAAAGAAAATAAGGCAAGGCCGATGATTTTCAGGTAGAAAAAAATTTAGCTTGTACCATTTTTCTCCTTCTAAAAATTTGAAATGTGACAATTTGACCCGAATACAATCTAAGGGTTAACCCTCCTGGTGTCCTCGGGTCAAATATGACCCTTTAAAAATGTCTATATCTGAAATATGAGTTTCTTTTTAACCAAATTACCACAAAAGAATGGATTGGATTCCTTACAACGCTCTTTGCAAATACGTACAATTGATCACTTTCATTCCTCTGATCTTAACTATTAGTCAATATAATTCATAATTTCTGCTTTTTTAACTCAAATAATAGGTATAATTCTATATAAATGAGGGTTATTGACCATGAATTCCAAAACTTAGTGTAAAACTAGTAAGGTGGTGTTAGTGAAGTCTGAAAAAAGGGACAAAAATGTCAATTTTGACCCAGGAAGACAACACCAGGGTTATATTCAGGTACAAAAATGACTGCTTAAGTTTAGGAAAAAAATTGCTGAATTAGCCTACACAGTCTGTAAATAGCTTTTCATTATTAAAATCACGTCTATTCCTAACTTTTTAAATTAATAATCATCACACTTTGTTTTGTATTGACACATTTACTGTAAGGTTTATCAAGACATGCAACAAGGATGGTTAATATATTGTTTATACTAGAAACAACAAAACTCATATTACTGCAGGAAGTTCCATTACATCCTGTTTTATTTTTCAAACATGATTTGGGACATCTGACATTAGTTGATGTAATTGATCATTGGCCAGAAATACAGCAGTATTCCATGACAGAGTGGGGTTAAGGCATAGCCAAACTTTTTCCTCATATGACATATAGCCTGTTAAATATGTGAATATGCTTGCCCCATGTTGGCTGAGTCCTAAAGGGGAAAAAAACTCAAAAACAAAAAAAAGTGAATTATTTGTTTTTTTTGTCATATTCTAATATATTAGAATATCCCAATCCCATCACACAGCATATATTTGCTATGTTGTGAGGAAATTTTTTGAACGGCTGTTGTATTACTAGACTTTCTTACATTCACATAGTTTTTTTGTTGAGCTTTAAAGGCTCTTATTTTGAAAAAAGAAGAATTTTGTTTTAGTTACTGTACGAGAGCTGGGGCTATTCATAAAACAATCAGGGTCCTCTTAGGCGGTGGCCTCATTTATGATACTAGCGGCCTCAGGGTAGAAGCTATGAAATCAATTAATATGCTCAATCTGTTATGCAAATCAAATAGGAAGTCAAAAGAAATAAAACAAAGGAACCATCTGTCCCTCGGTCACATCTGGAGTCAGAAAACTTTAACTGTACATTTTGGAAGCATTTGTTACATTTCTCACTGTATGTCTTTTGTTCTGAGTAAAAAAATAATAATAATACATGCTTGTCCTTTTATTAATGCTCATTGTTTCTAACTGCTAATAGATGTTTGCAAGGCCATTGCGGTTAATAAAGTGTTGCCTCTTAATTGGAAATGGCGAAAAAAAGGTTAAGGAAACCAGAAAACAAATATCACGCTCCATTTCCCAACATCCATCCTCTCGAGGCGCTTCCTCTCTGTTTCCTACAACACGCAGATTGGTATAAACAGCTCGGCACTGTAACAAAGCCTGTTATGCATTCTGCAATCTTGTGTGGATGTTAGTCCATGCTCCTGCCACACTCCACCGACTACAAAATTGGACCATGAACTGAAAACATTGCTTTGGATCCAGCGGTGTATGCAAAAAAAATTAAAAAAAATAAAATAAAATAAGGGACTTAGGAGTTTGTGTGAGGTCCGATGTTTTATTCAAGCGGGAGTCAAATTGGTGGTGAGATATGACGGCTTGTGTTGCTTACAAAATCTTTGTCAATTTTTAACGCTTGAATAGAGCATGACAAGACGGCTGCTTCTCTCTGGCAGCTGGAATGGCTTTGACAAGAATTTGGATCGGATGAGGCACTCACGAGGAAGATTTAACCATCTTTAGGATTAGTTTTTGTCAGTGACGGACATAATGCACCTCATAGATCCACATTTGAAATCGTATTAAACTTAAACTTGAAAGCTTGTGCTCTGAAACTGCTGCTGCTGCTTTTAACCCTTGTGTTATCTTCCTGTCAACCATGAAAATAAAAAACAAAAAAACGTTTTTGGTCACTTTTTTCAACATTATAATGGCTTTTTTTCTGACATTTTTGTCACTTTTTCAATGTTGTGGGTGCTTTTTTTGATATTTTTAGCATTGACATTTTCAGCGCTTATTTCGACGGCCCATTTTTTTGTGCCAAAAAAACAAAAACAAACATTAACTGAAAACGGGTTAAGTTTGACCCAAGGACTACATGAGGGTTTAATCCCTAGGCAGACATTTGCTGAACCAGGTGTTGTGTTCACTGTAGCTGGTTAACTCAGATGCCAAGGCGAAGCAGGAGGTGTGAAGTGAGCTCGGTAGAGATGGGTGGGTTAGTTAGACGCACCCACCCATGTTTAGCATCTGGTTAAAGGGTGGTGGAGGGTGGAATGGGTGGGAATGGATGTGTTTTTACATTTTTGTTAAATATCGAATCTGCTACCCATTGTTATTCCTAATACAGCCTGTAATAATGAAGTTCTGAGCAGTAAAAATATTTTGAAAAAAAAGTGAGCGCTGTAACAGATCAACATTGTTCGTCCGTGCCTTCTAAAAATGTTCCAAATTAAAATGACAGAAATGACTCAGTTTTTTGTTTTTGCTAGTCCCGCATAGCCAGACCTTCCTCCAAAGCGCCGCCAAGGAGGGTCTGGCTAGTCCACACAGCATCCTGGGTTGGGAGAAATACATGCTCTAGTTTATTGGCATGTTTTTAACCCTCATGGTGTCCTAGGGTAAAATTTGACCCGTTTTCTTTTTTTTTTTTGACGCAAAAAATGGGCCGTCGATATAACAGGCACGCCGCACCCACGCTGATTGGACTCGCAAGGCGGCCAAAGAGTAGTAACGTTACGTTTTGAGTGGACAGCGAGCGAGACGCTGAAATGGACGCCTATTAAATTCTGGATGGGAAGTTTCCTTTTTAAAAGTTGAAAAACGTTCCACTGACCATCCAAAAGTGATCTGTGTGAACACATCATCATCATCAACATATCATCGCAGCACCTCCAGTCTGAAATACCACTTGATGGCCAAGCACAAAGCTGATGCCAATTCTCCGCCCCTCCCCCGTCAAAGCCAGGCGACAATGGACGACTTGAGATAGAAGCACATGGTTACCACAACTAAGAAGGAACTTACTGCAGCCATAGCTAAATGGGTGGCTACTGCATGTAGGCGTGTTAATGTTGTGGAGGACGAGGGTCTAGTGATAGCAATCGCATCGCATCCAACGACTGGAGCTACGAAATGCCTTCGAGAGCCGCCGTTACACAAAACTGACAAGGCTAAGGTACAGCAGGCATTGGAGAAGACAAACGCAGTCGGACATCCCTCAGTAATCATAACTACCCCGAGACCTGAACAGGTGACCCTCTGGGAGTTGGGTTGGGAATCGGAGGGTCGCTGGTTCAAGTCCCCATGCGGACCAAAGCAGCTGGAGAGGTACCAGTTCACCTCCTGGGCACTGCCAAGATGCTCTTGAGCAAGGCACCGAACCTCCAACTGCTCGGGGCGCCTTTCCATGGGCACCCCCGACATCATCATCCATTATTGCATGCATAGGTACTAAGCATGTGTGTGTAACTCAGGCCTGTGTGTAATAACAGAGTGTCCTGGCGGGATTAATACAAGTATACAGTATTCCATTATTATACATTATCACAGCCCATTACTTTGATCCACAGTGGAAACATCATGCTTTGGCGGTTATTAAGACAGAAGAGAGGCACCTCGCTAACGCTGTTGCAGAGCACTTTTTGCAAGTAGCTAGAGAGTGGGACATCGAACACAGAGTTGTATCACTGACCACGGACAGTGCAAGCAACAGGATTGCGTCGCCATGCCAACAGCTACTGAGCTGGAAAAACTGAAAAAGCTTGAGGCTGTGTTGGAGCACTGCAGGTCATTTATTGTGTATCTGTGGCGTTGTGTGTATATCTGTTTGTTGCTTTGTCAGAACAGTAATGTTAATGATTAGGTGTGTGTAGGCGTGGGGTAGGCTATGCATGTGTGAAAGATTGGAGTGTGTGTGTAGATGTGAGTGAGTGAACTCTGTGTCTGCAGGTGTGTGTCTGAACGTCCGGGGGGGAGAGAAGTTCTTGCTCAGTGGTGCTGCCAGTGTTGTGTCATCTGTCGCGAGTGATGGAGGTCGCTGAGGACGACCCAGCAGACATGGAGGGTAGGGTAGGACTATATTTCGATTTCCAAAAAAAGAGGACACTCGGCCGGCCACGAGACACAAATTAAGACTGGCTTCTCAGAGGTTAATGACCATGCTTTAGTGTGCCTCAATGGTACGAAAATAACGTATGTAATAAAAAATAAAAATAATAGGTCTCTTTTCAAATAAATAAATATGGAATAATGTTCTAAATATGACTTATTCTGTGTCAGCTTCAAAATCCAGCTTCAACTAAATATCTCTTAAAACCTTTTCAGTGTAATAAGATCAGGTTTTTCGGTGTCCATGTGAGCTTTGGCATCTCCGGCACCTTCATTAGAAACATATGTGCTAGCTTTGCACACGGTGCACTCTGCCTTTTCTTTGCAGTTCAACTGTGAAGCTGCACTCACGCTTTGGCATTTTCCGTGCAATGCTGCTCCGCTGTCTGATCTACGTAAAAAATGGATATGTCTGGGCAAAAGAGGACGTTTGGTCACCTACTGGAGGGTCGCAAGGAGGAGACCAACATTACATGGGAGAGTTGCCACAGCACTTCATTCTTACTCATCTTCATTCTCCGCATTGTGTTTCTCTGTGTTTGTTTTGTCAGGGTGCTTGCTTCTTTACTTTGTATTTTTAGCACTGTAGCGATAGGGGTATAGACACCATTTTGTTATATGTGTACCTGTACTTGTATTACATCATTTAATTTCAAGGTTTAAAAAAAGGACCTCCAGTGTCTGAGCAGACCTGACAGGGCTGGGGTACGGGGTAAGATCCGCGCTCCAGGAGAAGGAGAGGCCTGCACACCTGGACAACCAAGTCACGCCTGAGCCGCCCATGAAGAAACCAGCTCTCATGCTTGCACACAAGTCTTTGTGGGATGAAGAGGAGGACAGTATTGAGCAATGTCTGGAGCGCTACAAGGCAGAGCCTCTCATTGGCATGGATGACTGTCCTCAGGTGTGGTGGTCCACACATGAAGGGTCACACAGTGAAAGGGCCCGTCTTGCACGCAAGTACTTAGCAACACCGGCCACATCAGTACCTTCAGAAAAGTTGTTTTCACTGTTTGGGCATGTTGTACAAAAGGTGCGTGCTTCACTGTTGTCTGAAAATGCCAACAGGCTTGTCTGTTAGAGTTACTGGCTCAAAGCAAAGAAGTAGTAGGCTTACATTTTATTGGTAACTGTTAGTCTTCATTCTTTCTGAAATAAGAAACCGGGTTCATAACAGGAATGAGGCCCTGATAGATTAGCCGTCATAGATTCGGGGAAAACATCTAGCTGAATAACAACTAGGTCATGTTCACCTGTGTTATGATGATGATGTCAGGAATAAAGATATGGGTTCTATTGGACGGTTGAAGAGAATCTTTGGCATGCATGGTGGTGGATGTCAACCATTCTTCCTTTCATGAAAGAATGTTCACTGTTTGAACAAAGCGGCATTTAATCTAAAGTCATCGGACTCATGCGTGAAGTCTCCATCATTTCAGATTCTCACCCTATATCAAGTGTGTTGGAATTGAACACTACAGTATATGCCAATGTTGTTTTCAATTTAAAAAAAATTGCACAAAGCGAGCCAATCCACTTCTCCATTATGATGAGAAATAATAAGGGGACAAAAATAAATCAAGGGACATTTACAATAGGTAAAAATGTGCCATTAATTGTGAGTTAACTATGACATAATGCAATTAAAATCGCGTTTAAATATTTTAATCGTTGGACAGCAGTACTTTAAACCAATCATAATCGCCTTGGGTGGTGCTAAGCGCCGGACGGAGAAACTGTGCCTCTGAAAAGAACTCGTACAAATGTCAAAAGTGGGTGCCTATATATGTATCACTAACTGGATTGTGTATTGCTGTGATAGTGTTTTGTACTAAATGGACTAATGGCATGTGTTTTTAGAGTTTTAATGTTTGCATGCCGTTTTGTCTTATTGCATGAACTGTTGATGTACCACTTTGACAAGACTGAAGCTCCTCCCCCTTTAACTCTCAGACCTGACTAACGACCTAAATGCAGGACAAGTGTGAACACCTGAAGGCAGAGCCGGGATAGACAGGGAGCGGCAACGGGAAGGACACGGACCGGGCAGGCGCAAGGGGGGGTTAAAGGGGAAACACGGACCAGGTAGAAGCAAGGAGGAGATCTCGGAAACAGACAACGAATGAAGAGTGAGAGAGCGTGGAGTTGGACTGACATGGAGGATAGCTAAGTTGGCACACTGGGGAGAGGACATGGGGGTGAGCGGATGGGCTGGAACCGGGGCAGCCGTGACGGATCGTCGGAAGTACAGGTGAACGCGTGGTGGTGCAGACCGGACTACGTCCTTAGAGCCCGAAGCAACAGGGGGACTGCGGCCACCCAAACAAGGAGTTCAACGCATGAGCGCAGATAAGTGAAGGAAAGTCCTCCAGCTGTCCTATGGGAGTGTGTGGAAAAGAACGGCTTTGTATCTTACTTGACTGAGAGCTGCCTTTGTTTTCCCTCAGTGTCGGCCGGGTGGGCAACCCGACGTGGACAGGCGTAGGAAAGGAAGAACCTAGGCTTCCCTGGGCGCAATCGGTCGCTTCTTTGAGATTAATGGACACTGGGAACTAGCGGCAAGGAGATTGCTTCTCAATACTCAATTTTATTACTTGTGTTTTTAATGGATGAACTGTGTTTTAACTTTTAGTCGATTTAGAATAAAGTGCTACATTTAAGTAACTGTCTGGGTCCAATTTGATTTGTCAGTGGAAGGAATTGTGCTGGTATAGTTTTTAAACCAACACACAAGCTTTTGTGACACAAACATGTACAAAGGTCGTTTTAGTCATGAAAACTCAAGAACATAAGAAAACTCCAATTGGACAGATAGTCTAGCTAGCTGTCTGGATTTACCCTGCAGAGATCTGAGGACCAGGTAACCATAGTCCTCAGATTGGACAGATAGTCTAGCTAGCTGTCTGGATTTACCCTGCAGAGACCAGAGGACCAGGTAACCATAGTCCTCAGATTGGACAGATAGTCTAGCTAGCTGTCTGGATTTACCCTGCAGAGATCTGAGGACCAGGTAACCATAGTCCTCAGATTGGACAGATAGTGTAGCTAGCTGTCTGGATTTACCCTGCAGAGATCTGAGGACCAGGTAACCATAGTCCTCAGATTGGACAGATAGTCTAGCTAGCTGTCTGGATTTACCCTGCAGAGATCTGAGGACCAGGTAACCATAGTCCTCAGATTGGACAGATAGTCTAGCTAGCTGTCTGGATTTACCCTACAATGTTTGATCCACTACTGGTTAAGGGTAAGAAACAGCCTTCAAGACTTTTCACTTTGTAAACCTATAACATGCACAATGAAGATATATGTCACAATAACTGAAAGGGAGAAAGCCCAAAAGCATATGAGCACTTTAATCCAATCCATTCCGAATGTCCAAAAACACGTCCTCCCTTAAAAATGTATACAAAAGAATTCAAGTCAGCGGGCATATTATTTGCAAATGGTAATCTGGCCTTGAATTGAATTGAAGCATTTTGCTCAATAGATAAGCTCCTTAAATCACACTCATTTCATTAGCTAAGGTTCCATCCACATGTTTTTATCCAAATTAAGTGATATCGAATGAAAAATGCCTTCTGGAAACAGTCAAATTCGATGGAATTTCATGTATATCAACTCAAAAGAAATACGTTCGGTCTCATCTTTATCTTGATCGATATTCGGCTTATGTGATAAACGCTGATGGAAACATTTGCCGAACGAAAAATAATGAATTGTCGTTAAGTTTCATTTTATGCTTGTTACCCGGCCCCAAACGAAGAAGAAGAAGTTGTAGTTCATTTCCCCCATATTTCCTCTCTGTCTGCACACATGGGGGTGATGATAGTGCTGTTTTGTTATTATACCTCGATTGGTTGCCATCAGCTGGCCCATAAGCACTATTATAACTTAATAGTACAGTGGGGTTTGAAAGTTTGGGCACCCCAGGTAAAAAAATTGTATTAATGTGCATAAAGAGCCAAGAAAAGATGGAAAGATCTCCCAAAAAACTTTTGCAGAAGCCATTTTTTTGTTTTCTGTTATTTTGAAAGTGTAAATGATGGAAATAAAAATCTAACTTTTTTTGGGTGAACTTTTTGTGATCATTTGATGACTTTTGGAGATTTTTCCATCTTTTCTTGGCTTCTTTATGCACATTAATAAAATTTTTACCTGGGGTGCCTAAACTTTCGAGCCCCCACTGTAATATTGATCATGTTTTGGTAGACGGCGCGATCCATTTTGCCTAGTGAACCTTTCTTCGCAAATGTTTTGTTGAATGTTGTGATTCAGTGCGAAAACGAATGGAAATACCTTAAAATGTCTCAAATCAATTCGATACACAAATTTGATCGCAAAACAGCGTGTGACGTCATTACGCAACAGGTTTTTATTGGCTTTAAAGCCGTTTTCACCACTTTCACCAGCTTTGTCACATGGACGAGGTCCAACTATAGAGAGAGTTAAATGATTTCCCCCAGCTTGTCTTAAAGCTGCCGTTCTAAACCCTTCTATTATCGCAATTATTCAACAATTATTTTCCTTTTGTTCCGCAGGCCGCGCCCCCTTACACCTGTGCTCCCCGATCAAGAATTTACATAGTCAAATCTGATTGGTAAAGTCTTGTATCGTAAATTAATCATCTAATCATGTTTTTTTTTCATTTGTTCATTCTAATTTGCGACCTTGGCTTACAAGGAATCTGCCTTAGTGGATGGTGCATTCATGAACATATAAAATGTAAAATAACATGTAAAAGAAACAGGGACTGAGGTCAGGTTGTAGCATTATCCTTGGCAGGATGAATTTCTTCAGCTGTTGCAGGACGTTTGGGTGGGGCTGCAGATTTTTTTTCCAGATATCCATAACCATCCCCTCTGACTTTAGAGGCTTTAGCTCGGAGTTGTCCTGAAATGGACTGAAATGCACTGTTGGTTCGTCAAAAGAGGTCATCACCATAGAGGTCAGGGCAACAGCGCTGTAGTCATTCTGTGATTGTTGGGACGATAGGGGAGGTGGGTACACGGCGTGTCTCTAGTAAGGTGTTAACCCTCCTGGTGTCCTCGGGTCAAATTTGATGCCTTTAAAAATTGTCTTTATCTGAAATCTAATTTTTAATTTGATTGGATTCCTTCCAACGCTCTTTGCAAATACAATTGATCCTTTTCATTCCTCTGATCTTAACTATTAGTCAAACTAATTCATAATTTCTGCTTATTTAACTCAAATATTAGGTATAATTCTCTATAAATGAGAATTATTGACCATGAATTAAAAACAAATAGTGTAAAACTAGTGGTAGTAAGGTGGTGTTAGTGAAAAAAAAAAAGATCTGAAAAAGGGATAAAAAGGTCAAAACTTTTTGACCCGGCAGGGCAACACAAGGGTTAAAGATGTCTGTGAACTGCAGAGACAGCTGATCAGCACAGTGCTTCAAGGCGGAGGTAGAGACAGAGTCGGGGTCGGCTGCATGAGGACTGTTGGGGGGGTCTCAGAGTCTTTCAGTCTCACTGCCTTTCTCAACCTGGACGGTATAAACCTGTCCCTATCCCCACTCCTAAACCCCTTGCCGAAAGACAGAAAACCCCATTTAAAAAGTGCCTGTGGACATGTGGACTAGGCCTAGGTGGGGGAAGTGAAAGAGCCGAGTGCTCCCTCGTTACCACCACTGAGGTGCCCTTGAGCAAGGCCCCCCAACCCCAACCCCAACAAGTGGAGCTGCTCAGACTGTGGTCAGACTGTGCAGCTTCCAGGTTAAATTAAAAAAAAAACAACAAATGCAATAAAATGAATTAATAACTAAATCAGGTCAAGTGTCAATACAAAAAACACAAACGTGGTGATTAAAAATAATTTCTCGTGCCTTGCCGAGGCTCAGTTTTGCCTATATTCAAAGAAAATGCTAATTTGATCTACTTTTGCATCGAAAACATGACATCCCCTTTAAAACTAGTGATACACACCGAGTCCTAAGAAAAATAGTGTATGCTCTGTGTGGCTGTGGAGAATTGGGACAACGACTAGAGCTTTTGAAAGTCATTACTTATTTATGTATTAATGGAATTTGAAATGAGACTTTTCAAAATAACTCAAATGTGATTAATGGTGTTATTTCAGTCGGTAGGTATTACTGGGGCGATTAATAGGCTCAGAGGGTAAACCGCAGCACATTTTTGAATAAAGTGCATGATGGTCTCTACTGTGAATGATCTATTAACACGTATTTATAGTGAAATTGATTAAAACATTTTCTTCAGACAGATAACATCGGGAAGATGTGGGTAGGCTCCTTGGAAAAATCTGATTCATAATTGATGGAGATGCTTAAAAAAAAGTTCATCGGAGAGAACTGCCCTTGAGAAGGATTTGACTTAGTGATCATGTCTTTCTCAAGGGCCCCCAGAAGAACCCAGATCTATGTTGTCTTTTTACTAAAGTAACATTGCTTGAATCCCAATAGTTTCATCTGCTTTTGGAGAAAGCAGCCTATCACATTATGAAGAAGCACATTTACACGTACTGTACTGAGGTACAATTCTTAGGTTTCTTTTGTAGGTTTCTTTTATGCTATCTAATACTTCTTCTCCACTGCATTTTAGAGGCACAAGACTTCCTCTGCCACGGGTTAGAATACGAACACAGTCTCACTCCGAGCATGTCAAAAACCGACGCTTGATCGGGACCCTTCGTCGTTAAGTTACAGACGCAAAAAGTGTCTCTTTCTCTGGAAGGTTGCCAGGTTTGGCCAACATGCCACAAAAAAATCCCCCAGTCATGTTGAACCCTTGTATGGTATTTGGGTTAAATTGACCCATTTCAAATTTTTACAAGAACAAAAATTGTACAAATATACACCTATAATATTTTTTATACCTGAAAATCAACGGCCTTACCTTATTTCCTGTGATAAACATGTATTCCTGACTCAATTCAGAACATTATTCAGGATATGACCTCTTATGTTTTTTCCATAGTGGATTTTTAACATGAATTATAACTCTGTCTTAGTTAATGTAAATGCCAACTAATTTTATTTTTATCCCTCATGTTGTCCTCGGGTCAAATTGACCCATTTTCCTATATCAATGTTGTTTTTAATTCCCCAAAATAACATGATTGATTCCACCCAACGCTCTTTGCCAAGTACAAATCTCTACTTTCATTAATTTTGGGGTGTCTTATTCAATTTTATAGCATTTGGAAGACAAAGTAAAGTGGTTTTGAAATAGTATTGAGTAAAAGTTGACATATTCCAGTCTGTGATTATCATCAACATCCATTCCTTTTAGTCTAAATAATTCGTAATTTCTGCTTTTCTAACTCAAACATTTAGTGTTAAGTAGTGTCAAAAATGTCTAAAAAAGTGACAAACATTGAAAAAAAGCATCAAAAGTGTTGAAAAAAAAAGGACAAAAACGTGAGACGAAGTTAAAAACATCGATACAAAGCGTCAACAAAAGTGGTGATTTTCAGTTTTCCATCAACATCCATTCCTTTAAATTTCAGTCAAAAATAATTCCTAATTTCTGCTTTTCTATGTCAAACATTAGGTATCATTTCCTAAAACAGTTGACCATAAATTCCAAAAATAACTGTAAAACTAAAGTTAACAAGTTAGTAGTACGTAGTGTTGAAAACATCCCAAAAAAGTGACAAAAGTGTTGAAAAATGGGACAAAAACGGTAAAAAAAAAAAAGAAATGAAAAAATTCATAAAAAAGCATCAACATAAGTGTTGATTTTCAATTTTGATTGGACGGGAAGACAACACGAGGGTTAATTACATCCATGGCGGTATTTGACCTTCTAGGGTGGGACCCCTTGGCATTGTTTTTCATTGTGCAGGGTAAAACCATTTAGTCTGGGACCGATCATGGGTAGGGTTAACAATAAAAAGTATGTTTAAGTGACACACAGGACAAGAACGAAGCCCGGTCTCCAAGGTGACTGTCTTGTGTTGTTTGACCGATCAACCACCCCAACCTGCCTCATCGCTTTAAATACTACGTCACCTTATTGCGCCGTGGTTGAGCTGCTGCCCGGTGAGTCCCATACAGACCCTAAAGGGTACGTTTTGCATCTGTATCTGATGCCAATAGTCTCTTATGGTATGCAAGTCCTCAACCGCAACTTCTATAGAGCAACAGGTATAAGCACTCATTTATTCCTCTCGCAGTTAAGATCGTTAATGAGCAGCGATGAACGTAGGACTGTGAATTTTTTTTTAATGTATATCTGTGCATTTTCTCCAAATGCAATGAAATTGAATACAACGCCCCAAAATTAATGAAAGTAGAGATTTGTACTTGGCAAAGAGCGCTGTGTGGAATCAATCATGTTATTTTGGGGAATTAAAAAGAACCCTGATATAGGACAAAATGAGGGTTAAATACATCATTTAAATTTGACCATATGGCCTTGGCAATAAACAAGCCATTCTTTTATGTTGCCAAGTGTCGTCTTGTGCTCTTCCTTAGGGTTAGGGTCTTTCTTTCTTTCTTACTTACTTACAGGTTTAGGCATTGATTAGGCACCACTATCAGAAAAACATAAATAAATAAATACCAAACCCTAGAAAGCAGTACCCCGGGCTGGGAACCACTGCTGGAAGTAATTAAAGTTTAAAGTCATGCTCCAGCCAGAATGAATGGGGGTCACTTTAGATCCAAAGCTTGGCTTTAAATGAACACGATAACAGCCATGATAAGACTGATAAGGTATGTGTGTTTACCTGTGTATTGTCCTGTAGATGTAATTGATTGGTGGAGTCATTTTAACCCCCAATACCCTTGGACTGGTTGCAGCATGCAGTTAATGGAGAGACATTTTAGGATAATGAAATATATATATATATATATATATATATATATATATATATATATATATATATATATATATATATATATATATATATTAAAAAAAAATGGACCAAACATTAGCAGGAGAAAGGCAGAGTGTCTCTCCTGCATCTCTGTTTCCATGGCACCCAGCAGCTTTGAACATGCATTTATCAAGAAACATTGATAAACATGCCCCAGGTTATTTCTGGACTTTATTGAATTACAGAGTTTGTGATGCAAAAGCCATGGTTCACATAAAATATGCTCCAAATATTGAAAATTGTCCATGATGCACGGGTGGTTGAGAATCACAATAAAAGCCCTCTGCCAGTCAGTTCTGATAAAGAAGTTAAATAAGAAAGTAGTGAGAAACAGAAGTGTCAGAAAAAGTACATTATATTGCTGCTTTAGCAGTCTTACTGTACATAAATAAGACTCCCACATCCAAAGACTACGCAGCCCCCCTGGTGTTAGCTGAGAAAAAAAGTACCATGCCTATATCCATGTGCACAGTTTGCAATTCTGTGCGCAGATTATAAACTGTGCATTAGGTTTTCCAATCTGTGTCCTTGTTTTTCCTTTTTTTTCTGAACAGTAGCTAATCAAGTGGAATATTCTGCTATGTAGCTCCCCAGCGATTTAAAAAGTGTTTTTGGGGGGTGGCCTCTAGCTCCCCCAGTAAGAGCGTCAGAGAGTCACTTTTAAAAACGGAAAAGCCTCAAAAAATAATCTTTAAAAAAAAAGTATTTTCAACGTTCAACCGATTTTCTATGCATTGGTATCTAAGTGACTATTGTGAAATCTTTGAAATTGGTCCAGTATTAAGACAATGCATGTAGGGCAAAAACACATCGCCAAATTTGCCTCGACTAAAAGCTGAGCGACAGGCTCAGATTATTATTCCAAGTGTTGTACAACATCATGAAAGGATTCCTACAGAGATACTTTTGTTTGAGTGAAATCCTTTTAGTTTAACATGAAACAATCCCAAAATCACCATCACCAAACCCACCAGACTCCATGTAAAAAATCCCTACTTTTAGCGTGTATAGAGCAGCATATCTCCACCAGACTCCATGTAAATAATCACTACTTTTAGCGTGTATAGAGCAGCATATCTCCACCAGACTCCATGTAAATAATCACTACTTTTAGCGTGTATAGAGCAGCATATCTCCACCAGACTCCATGTAAATAATCACTACTTTTAGCGTGTATAGAGCAGCATATCACCACCAGACTCCATGTAAATAATCACTACTTTTAGCGTGTATAGAGCAGCATATCACCACCAGACTCCATGTAAATAATCACTACTTTTAGCGTGTATAGAGCAGCATATCACCACCAGACTCCTGTAAATAATCACTACTTTTAGCGTGTATAGAGCCAGCTTATCTCCTCCAGACTCCCTGTAAATCATTACTTTTAGCATGTATAGAGCAACATATCTCCACCAGACTCCATGTAAATAACCACTACTTTTAGCATTTATAGGGCCAGCTTATCTCCGCCAGACTCCATGTAAATAATCACTACTTTCAACGTGTATAGAGCAGCATATCACCACCAGACTCCATGTAAATAATCACTACTTTTAGCGTGTATAGAGCAGCATATCACCACCAGACTCCCTGTAAATAATCACTACTTTTAGCGTGTATAGAGCCAGCTTATCTCCTCCAGACTCCCTGTAAATCATTACTTTTAGCATGTATAGAGCAACATATCTCCACCAGACTCCATGTAAATAACCACTACTTTTAGCATTTATAGGGCCAGCTTATCTCCGCCAGACTCCATGTAAATAATCACTACTTTCAACGTGTATAGAGCAGCATATCACCACCAGACTCCATGTAAATAACCACTACTTTCAACGTGTATAGAGCAGCTTATCTCCGCCAGACTCCATGTAAATAATCACTACTTTCAACGTGTATAGAGCAGCATATCTCCACCAGACTCCATGTAAATAACCACTACTTTTAGTGAGTAAAAAGCCAGCATATTTCCACATGTAAATGGGAGAATTAAGGGTTTATTTCCACCAGACCAGAGTGGTGATTGGTAGAACAGTAGAAAGACGAACCAAGATAGTTTTTGATAGTTTAATTTTGTTCTTTCGACTTTTAGTGGAACACAGTTTACAATAATTAAATTACTGTTCATTAAAATAGAGTCCGGTGGATTGGCGCTATCTGTTTCGGGACTGTTCGGATAGCAAGTCATATTTAAATCAATCATTCAAGTTTAAAGACACATAAAACATGCATGTGTAAAGTAAATGGATCAAATGTGCGTTGCACATGCACATCAGACTCCTATCATCCAGATATGAATAAAGCAGACATAATTTATTTATACCAGTAGATATAAATAAAGTAAATTGCTTTCTGCATTCAAGTGTAGAGACATGAAGGTCTTTAAAAATGGAAACGGTTTTGTTTGATGTTCTGCTCTCAATGACTCTAAACCTAAATACCTTTTCAATTTGTATTATTTGAAGTATCAATTTGTTTAAGTTGTGGTAGTGGTCAACCTTGTCAAACTTGTTTTGCCTTCTTTATTGATAAGAACAATAATATTACAGGCGCTGTTGCTTGCATGATTTGCACTGGGTAATCAAAGTGAGATGAATTAGAATGAGGAAGATTGCTTCAAAGACAATATGTGCGAAGAAATGATCGATTCTCCCTGAACCCAAACATAAATCTGTCAGGAGTGTGGTGTAACAGATTACTGCTCTGGCAGCCTTGAAACCGGTCCAACCAGCAGGTAGAGTTTCCGCCAAAGGGAGGATATAGATACAAATGTGTTTGACATTTTGTCAGTTATTGATTTGGATTTTGAGAATGCGGCTTGGCGAGGGGGTCTGACGTGGGAGGTGGAGATGAGGCCTTTTCCACGTGGGGGGGCACATGATGTCAGAGGCTGTCACTGCACAGTGTGGGCTGCCTGTACATCCACAGGGGCCTGCAAGGAGGCTGCAAGCCTGACACAAAAATATACAGCTCATATCAGCACTGAGAGTTTCTGATTAAGGGAGAGAGTGAGAAGGGGGAGGAAAGGTGTGAGGAAGCATGTGTGGATGGAGATGGATGGAGTTAGGTGGGAGAGGGTTGGGGGAGGGAGAGCAGAGACAAATCGGTTATGTTATACAAAGTAGACAATATGGTGGCCCTGAGAGCTCAAAACACTGCACATGAATACATGAAAAACATAGGAAAATAGAAGACACCAGCAAATGAAGACACTACAATGTGATGCACATGGCGGGGACACAATTTTAGTTGCCGTGGTTTGAGGCTGAAGTCACTTCCATATCAGGCGATCCTAGTGTCATTGTGATGGCATGGTTCAGATATACTGTATTAATAAGCAAAAGGCCAACACTAGGTGAATAGCAGATGCAACAACACATGAATCACAATGACTGTGTGTACATGCACACTAATATGACAATATAACGGATTTGAAACAAGTTATGTAAACAGCATATTCCGTTTGGATATTCGAAATGAGACCTTTTTTCAGAATGTAGCATTTCCCGATGAACATGTGTGATATGCCGTTGTTATTCAGCTTTTAGAGGCATTCTTGTGACATGTATGCAGCTCATTTGGAATATGCGTCTCAATCAGGTTTTTTATCCCCCACAGTTTACGTGGTTACAGCTTATGGTCAGCTCTATGCGTTGCTATGGTTTTTGTACGGAAACCAACCAGCCAACAGTTTGCAGAGTTGCGGTAGAGATGCACGGCCAAAAGAAAGAACAAACATCTAATATTAACGCTCATGTTGTCCTTGGGTCAAATTGACCCGTTTTCCTATATCAATGTTCTTTTTAATTCCCCAGAATAACATGATTGATTCCACACAACGCTCTTTGGCAAGTACAAATCTCTACTTTCATTAATTTTGGGGCGTCTTATTCAATTTTATAGCATTTGCAGAAAAAACTTTGAAGTGGTTTTGAAATGGTATTGAGTAAAAGTTGACATATTCCAGTCTGTGATTATCCATTAACATCCTTTCCTTTAATTTTAATCTAAATAATTCCAAATTTCTGCTTTTCAAACTCAAACATTAGGCATAATTTCCTATATATGAGGTTTAATGGCCATAAATTCCAAAAATAACAGTAAAACTAAAGTTGAAATTTTGTTTTTTTAAAAAGGGGCGAAAATGTAATAAAAACGTTAATCAATAAAAAGTTGAAGGTGTGAAAGACGGACGCTATGTTGAGAAGGTCCAACAAGTCCTCCACCACTGGAAAACTGAAAAAACGGGAATATTAGTGATTAGAGTATTAGAATATTCACTTTCAATGGGGGGGGTGTTAGACATTCCTCCTCTTCAGCCACACGTTGTCCTTACGTTGTTAGATTAGTGCTTTAACGTTTCCAATTGTAAGGGTGGACCTCCAGGTGTGTTTTTTTCCAGCTAGGGAGGTAAGTATTGTTATTCTTTTGGGCCATATTTTGGTTCATTAGGTTCATTTCTTACTTTCTAGACAGGGTTGTATTATTTTTGTGGTAGGCCACCCTGAATCTTTATTTAAGTTACCTATATCTGTTTAATCACAAGTGAAATGTAATGTATTTATTTTTATGTCAAATGAATACATTGTGACAACAAGTTTTGTGGCTGCTTGGGACGATGGGGCCTTTCTTCTTATTCATGTTGTGTCCTAGCCCCCTAGACAAACAGACAAACCGAGCTGAAAACATAACCTCCTCCCAAAAACATATACACAACCGGCAACAAGCACTGCGTATTGTAAGCTCTTGCAGTGCTCTTGTACTAGTAATGGTGCCCTGTATGTATCTGCTTACTTACCTGTTTCAAAAAGATTGTGCTTTAAAAAAATGACATTATAGATAGCATAGCAGTATAAAACAAAAACCTTAGATATCGCACTGGGACTCCCTGCACATGATTTACACTGTGAGAACACGCAGAGATACAGCAGTTAAGGAGGCCGTGTCACTGTGTCTTTATTTACTCATACTGTATCTATAAATAAAACACCTAATAATTTATCACACCAGCAAGCATAATTTAAGGACATTTGTTGCACTGCACATTAATAAAACAGAAGGAGAGGCGTCCTGAATAGACTCATTACACAATGTGTGGTGGCAGTACAAACTACAATATCCTTTAATGTGTGGAGAAACTTACTCTTTTTTTCTCATGACTATTACAGTACATTTTGTGAAGCAGCATTGTAAATAAGCAAGTTAAAACAAGTGATAATGATAAATACATCAAGAAAACTTTGCCAGAAAAAAACTATATGATATAGGACAGCATTGAGCTGTCTGCTTATTGAGACGGTGGTCATTACTTTCAGATTAAAAGGAGGGTTTAGTATACAAGAATATAAAGTGAGAGTATATTCAAGTCACACAATGAGGTCTATTAAAAGGATTTGAACATTTTCAGCATTTTTGAAAGTCTAAAATTGATTTGAAGATTTGAATGTCTAGGGATTATTTCTACTGATCATCATCAATCATGGATTGTCAAGTTTAACAAGGCAAAGAGTCTACAGCTAGCCGCTTTGAGCGAAACGCTAATGTCAGCATGCTATCATGCAACAAGTGACAATGGTAAGGCCATGGTCACCATCACGGTTTAGCGTGTTACCATGCTATCATCACCTAATTAGCACTAAATACAAAGTACTGCTGAGTCTAATGTTAGTTGTGCAGGTATTTGGTTGTAGACCAAATACTTTGGTTTACTTGGTAATAAACCAAAGTATTGTACAAACTGAATATCTCACCTAATGATGGCGCGAGATGACAAGTCAGAGGAACACCAAAGGGATTACAATTCATCTTGAAGGGGACGTGAATGTTGTAATGTCTAGGGGTTACACAGGATAGTAGACTATTCGAATATTCAACTATCAAAACTACTAACAGACGGTCACAGTAGGTGCAAGGCGGGAAATATCGCAAAAGTTTAATGAGAAAGAACTCTGTATTTACTTTTGGCAGCAGCCCTGCAGTAGATCACAAATTACATAAAAGGATCTATCTTGTGTATGAATATGAAGTTGTCACTAATTTTCCGATAATGTGCTTTCCAACGCTGTGACAATTTCTCTCTCTCTCACACTATATATATATATATATATATATATATATATATATATATATATATATATATATATATATATATCATCCGTCGACTTTTAGGGAGTAGTTGGTGACTACTAAAATTCATTAGTGCCTCAAGCTCCAAGAAGCTTATAATGAAGCTGGAAGAAAAGTCAGGGGATCATAGAAATTAGTAGGATTCATCATCTGGGGATTATGAATGTCTGTTCCAAATTTCATTGCAATACATTTAGTTAGTGTTTTAGCCAAATTCATTAAAAGGTGTCCTCTGGGCACCCAGGATATCTGTACCAAATGGCAATGGCAATCCATCCAATACTTGGCAGGATATTTCAGTCTAGACCAAAGTTTTCCCAAGCTTGACCAGTGCCAGAGGCTGTCTGTTTTGGCTCTTTTTGGGGGTTCAATCATGGAAAAAGAAATGACGAAACCACAGGCTTTATTTAGGGCTCTTGAAGACAAATACCACACCACTGGTAGCATGTTTGTACTTGGATTGCAGGGAAAATGTCATCTGTTTGCAGTCATTTTAAAATACAGGAGAGGAAGCCTCTGACACTGCCAGTAAAGCACAAAATCAATCGGATTCTTTTTTTTTTTTTTTAAGCCACGCAAAAGTTGACCAATACATGGGCTGCTAAGAACATTGTTGATGTCATTACTTCAGAGTTACTTTTTAACCCTTATTGTCTTCCCCTATAACCAAGAACTTGTCCATCCAGGTCAAAACTGAAAATTAATATTTTTTTGGGCTTTTCCGATGTTTTTGTTGCTTTTTCTGATTTATTTGTCTCTTTTTACATGCTCTTGGCACTTGATTAAAAACCTGAGCTGGTTTGAAAATAGGTTTTACACTTATTCTTGGAATTCATGATCAACAAACCTCATTTATATCAAATTATTCATACGTTTTTAGTTAAAAAAGCAGAAATTATGAATTTTTCGACTAATAGTTGAGAGGATGTTGAGTGGATCACAAGAAGGGTGTATGTCAGAGTTTAGTCTGGATACTGTTTTGAAACCATTAAACAAAATAATGCTATAAGACTAAATAAAAACACCCAAAACATTCAATGAAAGTAATGTATGGAATCATCCATGTTATTTTTGGGCCATTTGGCTGGAAGAAATCCATATTTCTGATGTAAAACACTTTGAAACGGGTCAATTTGACCCGAGGACAACACAAGGGTTAAGGAAGTTCCCGTTTGTTGATGCCGCCTATGAAATTGTAAGCTTTTTGCAGTAATGATGGCTAGGAATAGTATAGTATAGTACAAGAGGTTTGTGTGTGCCGCTGTTATCATTATAGATTGAATTGTAGTAGG
Source organism: Percina caprodes (assembly GCA_013375575.1). Classification (NCBI taxonomy): domain Eukaryota; kingdom Metazoa; phylum Chordata; class Actinopteri; order Perciformes; family Percidae; genus Percina; species Percina caprodes. The sequence goes on from JABXJD010000220.1 coordinate 804,757, forward strand.
ACTCAACTGATCTGGGTCAATGATAGTAGAAACTTGCGTTTCTTGAGTCAATTAAAAGACTTGGGTTAAAGATCCAAGTGAATCACCACTCAAACAGGTTTAATCTTAATACAAGTGGCCCTAAGCCAATGACAAACTTTCACATGCATAGTTGAAAGTCTGCTGACCACAACACATCCAAAATGCGACAACAACAAGAAGTGGATTCATTCCATATGCATAAACGTATAACATTGGTAATGTTTCAGATGTAATGGTGATCACGTCAGACGTTACATTCAAAACATCCAATTGCAACAACAACGCAATACATTTAGCTTATGACTGTCTACTGTGCACACACTTATAAAACGATATGCATGCATCCTGCTGTGCAGTGTACAGCCACAAGAGGTGAAGCACACCTAGCCAGGGATTGGATTGGAAACAGAATTGCTGGTTATTAAGTTTGGGGTTTGGTTGTTGGGGTTTAACTGGGGCTATGCAGATTTGTGCCGTGGCTTTTGCACCCTTAGCCCCGGTGTACTGCAGTGCATAGTAAAACTTGTCAGACATACTGTGTTTCCTTCTACCGTGCCTCTTTTCTCTTTAAATATAAAAGTAATAACAATCAAGTGGTGGATGGGGATAACTGAGAGACATCTAATTCAACGCAAAGTGTAATTTATGATAAAGAATACATGTAAAATGTATATAATTACCACATACAGGAAGTGTGAACGCAGCGTGACACATCTGACACCACTGCTGGTAACAGCATTCTGGAGCAGTTGCAGAGATTTAATGACAGATGCAGGGACTCCAGTGAGGAGGGAGTTGCTGTAGTCACGCGCCTAGATGAGCACCTTTGTGGGTCACTTACTCAGCAAGGAAAGGCTCCTAATGTTGTACAGAAGCAATCTATAGATGCTTATGTAATATGATGTAATATTTACAGATAATCCTGAGAACACACAGGGTCACCCATCACTAGGTTCCTCACTGTCTTGAGCTGGCGTGACCAATGTTTGAATAGGACGCGGTGTTGGCATCCATTCCCCTGATGGATCCAAGTCTTTTTCAGGTTGAGGTTTAGGAGACGACTTGAATTCCAATCCGGACAGCTTGCACCTGACAAGAACATTGGGGTGTCGTTTGTGATAATAGAAGCCAAGTGTATGACGGTGGCAAACTTCCATGTGTGGAGGGAGAAGAGGAGGGGACCCAGAATTGGGCCTTGTGGTATTCCTTCTACTAGGCTGTTTTCAGGGACTGGTCCTTTCCTTGTCCCCAGCTTGGGGACCTGTTAAGTAGCTTTAATCAGAAAGAATGCAGAGACTGTGACATTGAACCTTTCAAGGGTGCAAAGGAGGATCTGGTGGTTTACCGTATTACACCCAGCAGGCTCTTCCAGGAAATTATGTCAGAGGGAAGAGATAATCACTTTGTTTCTCTTAACATCGAAACATGAAGAACCAAGGCAGTAAAGGGTTCTCTACAGAAAGACCTCCTTGAAAAATGCTAGCTATGCTTTTCTGTTTGGAAAGGTTTGTAGTAATGGACAATAAACAATAGTTAAGGTATGGTTACGGTCAGGCAACTAAAAGACTTGTGGTGTGGAAACGTGCAAGGTAATGTACTCTGGGAATAATAGGCTTGACATTCTTAAACCTGCCTACAAAGCATAGACTGCACCAGGCCTGTTAATAACTGAAGACACTGAGACGTGGTATGTGCTTCATAGGTCTGGAATCAGGTTACATAATGCTCCAGACAATTCAATACAAATTCATATTCAATTCCAATTTTCTCTTCAGTCTGAACAAAAAAAGTCAATTTTCATCTGAGTTACAGTTATGCACTAATACCCTCAGAACACAATGTTTTCATGACTATATGTAAATTGACCAAAGATACTTGATACTTGGGTTATATATAGTACTGTCACTACGAATTGGCATCAGATGTGTGGTTGGCCATCAAGTGGTATTTCAGACTGGACGTGCAGCTATGATATGTTGATGATGATGATGTGTTCACACAGATCACTTTGGATGGTCAGTGGAACATTTGGTAACTTTTAAAAAGGAAACTTTCCATCCAGAATCTAATCGGCGTCCATTTCAGCATCTCGCGCTCGGCGTCCACTCAAAACGTAACGTTACTACTCTTTGGCCGCCTCGCAAGCCCAAACGGCGTGTGTGCGGCGTGCCTGTTGTTGTGTTCCCCTTCGAGGGAACTCGAACTGCGTCGGTTACGACACTATGGGAATCGCCTTCAGGCATGACAGGGCTGAATGTGAATGAAAACTACTCCAATCCTATTGGTCCTAGTGAGAACGGTAGCATGTGACGGCATAACCGTAGGGACATATAAGCACACCGGCACATAGCTCATTAGCTTTTTTCTATTCAGCAGGCACGTTGGTTGATGTTGAGTGGCGAGCTACTGTGTTACTCACCTGGAAATGTGTCCGAGCGTTTGTACCGGTTCCGACGATGTGTGTCTCCCTGCCCTCGTTTCATCACGGTAGGTGACTCGCATGAACTGTGTGTCGCTTGTTTGGGCCTGTCGCACGTCACGGCAGCTCTTGAGGGGGCTGTTTGTGTCCATTGCGGGGCCCTGCCCATGCGGGTACTACGGTCCCGCGTGGCCCTCTTTTCCGCGGACGGCCAGATGCGCTCTCCCCGTGGCTCGGACCCCGCGGTCGCTGAGGCGGCTCGGCGATTCCGGTCATGGGGATCGCGGCGGGATCTGCTGGAGGGTTCCGGGACGGCTGTGGCCCTTTCTCGTCCTTCGTCTGCCGATTCCGACTCCCCTGGTCCTCGTTGCTCGGCTTCTTCTGCTCGGGGACGCAGGCTGGAGAGGCGGCCGCACTGTGGCTCTGTGGAGCTGCATGTGCGTCGTGGAGGAGGGTGAGGACTTCCGGGTGTCGCGCCGACGTCATCTGAAGAGCGCCGCGCCGGACTGTGTTGTACTGTTGGCTGTGGTGGCGCGGTCTGTGGCAAAACCCGGACTGGATTAGCCACAGGCTGTCAGGGAGCTTGATCGCTTCCTTCCGCTCCATGCCCCCGCTCCATGCCGTTTTTTTCCCGGTTTTGCACAGTTAGTTGTGCAAATTGTGGGAGAAACCTTACTCTGCCCAGCTTTCTCCTCCCCAGCAGCTGGAGTTTTGGCAATGTGGCGGGGATTAAGGACTGCGGCTACGGGACGATACGACGGGTTGACGACGCTCTGGCGTGTTACTTCTCACCCCTGCTGACGTCGTCTTTGGCCAGCCGGTGCTGCCGATGTGACCATGTCGGGTGTCTTCCTCATTGGTGGGGAAGGCGTGTATGGCGGCGGGCCAGGCTGGAGTGAGCCTGCACACCGTGGCGGTTTTGCAGGCCTGCTAGGCGGACCTGCTGCTGGGAATGGACCAGAGGGGGGTGCCGAGGCGCTCCGGACGCGTGTTGCGCTGAACTCTGTCGTTGACAAGTTTCGCTGTGTCCGGTCCCAGGAGGGGGCGTTCCGGCAGTTTCTCCTTCGCCGGACTAGGTCCCGCTCTGCTAGGATGGCTGGACCTGCTCCCACCGACAGCGCCACTGACGCTGTCTGGCTTCTCGCGGACCCCCTCGAGCGGCTTGGGACGCGGGGCAACGCTCCCACGCACCCCTCCCCGGCAGTTTGGTCCTGAGGGACGTCGTCCAGTCGCGGAGGGGCGAGGCGCGGAGGTCCTGTCTATATGTTTAGCCCTCGGAGGCCGACTGAGGTCCCCTCCTGGGTGGCCGCTTGCGTTGTGTCCCGCCGCCGGGGCGCTCGGGACACGCTAGCCGCCGCCGAGCCTTCTCCACTCTGCCTGCCCCGAGGGGTGGCGGTTGGCCGGTGATTCGGCTCCCGGCCTGCGGATCATCGGCGAGTTCTTCCTGGCGGCCAGCTTCGGGGACTCTTCCGAGATTGGCACGTCGCACCGGCCACCGGCCCGAGGGGTTGGTTCTGATGGCGGATTTCGCAGACGCTCGCCGGGGTTTGGAGAGCATATCCCCGTGGGTTCTGCGCGCCGTCATCAATGGGTACGGGCTGCAGTTCCGGGTCCACCCCCCCGGCTTCACTGGGGTGGTCCGGACTGTGGTGCGCCCTGACCAGGGCCTGGTGCTGGGACAGGAAGTGCGCTTGCTGCTGGAGGACGGGGCCGTGGAGCTCGCTCCCCCGCCGGCCAGCGGGTCCGGTTTCTACAGCCGGTGCTTCCTGGTTCCCGTGAAGGACGGAAGGCCAGCACCCTGTTCTGGATCTGCGGGTTCTGAACCGGTCTCTGAGGAGATACAGGTTCGTGATGCTCACCATCCCTGCCATCATGTGTCACATCCGGTCTGTGGACTGGCTTGTCACCATGGATCCGAGGGATGCATGCTTCTACATCTCCTTTTGTCCTTCCCACAGGAAGTTCCTGAGGTTCGCCTTTGGGGGCGTGGCGTACCAGTATCGGGTTCTTCCCCTCGGCCTGGCACTCTCCCCTCGCACTTTCACCTAGTGTATGGATGCGGCACTGGCCCCTCTGCGGCTCCAGGGCATCCGGGTCCACATTACCTCGATGACTGGCTTATCCTGGCTCAGTCTCGAGAGTTGGCGGTTCGGCGTCGAGATGTCGTCCTCGCTCCTCATCTTCGTTTGGGGCTGAGGCTCGACGATGGTGAGAGTGTGCTGGCACCCGCCCAACGGACTGTGTTCCTAGGGGTGGTGTGGGACTCGCTGTCGATGCTGGCACGTTTGTCTCCGGCTCGTGTCGAGTCCGTTCTGGCCACGGTGCGGAGTGTGAGGCTGGGCCGCGCCATCACAGTGAAGCACTTTCAACGGGTGTTGGGCCTCATGGCGGCTGCTTCCAGCGTGATTCCTTCTGGTCTTCTGCACATGAGGGCCCTGCAGTGGTGGCTGAAATCCAAGGGGTTCTCCCCGAGGGGAAACCCATTCCGCCTGATACGGGTTACGCACAAATGTCTTCGTGCCCTATCGGTGTGGTTGAAGCCTTGGTTCCTGTCCCAAGGGCCCGTGCTGGGGGCGCCCTGTCGCCGTGTGATCGTTTCGACGGACGCTTCCCTCACCGGGTGGGGCGCGGTCATGGACGACCGTTCTGCGATGGGGGTTTGGCAGGAGCGTCACTCGTCATGGCACATCAATTGCCTCGAGATGCTGGCTGTGTTCCGGGCTCTGAGGAGCTTCCTGCCTGCACTCCTGGGCCGCCACGTGCTGGTCAGGTCCGACAATACAGCTGTGGTGGCCTATCTGAATCACCAGGGGGGTCTGCGCTCGCGCCCTCTATGCAGACTGGCGCATCGGATCCTCCTGTGGTCCCAGCGGAGACTGCTCTCTCTCAGGGCGATGTTTATCCCTGGGCTTCAGAATCTGGGGCGGACCTGCTGTCGAGACAGGGGCTGAGGCCCGGGGAATGGCGGCTCCACCCCGAGGTGGTGGAGTCCTTGTGCGCAAGGTTCGGGCCCATAGACGTGGACTTGTTTGCTTCTCGAGAGACTACGCACTGTCCTCTGTGGTTCTCCCTGACGCCCCCGGCCCCGCTGGGGCTGGACGCCATGGTGCGAGAGTGGCCGAGGCTGCGTCTGTACGCGTTTCCCCCAGTCGCTCTGCTCCCAGGGGTCCTGGAGAGGGTCCGTCGGGACGGCATCCGCCTGCTTCTTGTGGCGCCGTTCTGGCCGACCCGGGTGTGGTTTTCGGACCTGATGGAGCTCCTGGACGGTCCGCCGTGGCAGGTCCCTCTGAGGAGGGACCTGCTGTCCCGGGAGGGGGGCCGGGTTCTTCACCCTTGCCCCGCCCTGTGGCGGCTGTGGGTCTGGCCCTTGAGGGGGCCCAGTACTCGAGGCGGGCCTGACGGCGGGTGCGGTCGAGACTCTCCTTAGCTCCAGGGCCCCGTCTACACGGAGGATGTATGGCCAGAAGTGGGCCGTCTTCTCTGCCTGGTGCAGTGGACGCATGCTGGACCCAGTTACCTGCCCGGTGCTTCAGGTGCTGGAGTTTCTGCAGGACCGCTTCTCTGCGGGCCTTTCCCCCTCCACCCTCAAGGTTTACGTGGCTGCCATTTCGGCTTTCCACGCCCCTTCGGGGGTTGGGTCTCTGGGGAGGCTTCCCCTGGTCATTCGGTTCCTCCGTGGGACTCGGAGGATGAGACCTGCGACTCGTCCTAGGGTTCCCACCTGGGATCTGGCGGTGGTTCTTGAGGCGCTGGCTGAGGCCCCCTTCGAACCGTTGGAGTCGGCTGCGGCCAAGTACCTGACCTTGAAGATGGCCTTCCTCCTTGCTATCACCTCTCTGAGGAGGGTGGGGGACCTCCAGGCTCTTTTGGTTGCTTCCCGATGCCTGGAGTTTGCCCCGGGTAATGTGAGGGCCATTCTGCACCCCGTTCCGGGGTACGTTCCCAAGGTGCAGTCCTCTGTCATGGGGCCTGTGGTGCTGCAGGCGTTTCATCCTCCACCTCATGTGACGGCGGAGGACGGGAGGCTCCATTTGCTCTGCCCTGTCAGGCCCTGAGTGTCTTCACTCTGAGGTCCTCCGGGTGGAGGAAATCGGACCAGTTGCTGGTATGTTTCGGGTCCTCCAAGGCTGGGCTTCCCGCTTCTAAACATACTATCAGTAACTGGATCGTTCAGACTATCTCCCTGGACTATCGGGTGCGCGGTTTGCCTTCACCTATGGCTGTACGGGCTCACTCCACGAGGGGCATGGCGGCCTCTACGGCTCTCCTCTCTGGTGCGTCTCTCCAGGGGGTTTGTGATGCAGCTGGCTGGGCCACTCCGCATACCTTCTTCAGGTTCTATAGTCTGGACTTTCCCTCCGCACCTGGCACCCGGGTGCTCTCCTCCTAGTCGTGCCCACGTGTGGTTTCACGCTGGGGCAGGCGGGGTTTCGGCGCGGGTTAGTGGGTATCTCGTTCCCATAGTGTCGTAACCGACGCAGTTTGAGTTCCCTCGAAGGGGAACGTCTCAGGTTACGTATGTAACCTTTGTTCCCCGAGAAAGGGGAACGAGACACTGCGTCGGTTTGCCGCGCCTCACCCCGCCTGGAGTGCCTTGCTTCATAGAAAGAGCTAATGAGCTATGTGCCGGTGTGCTTATATGTCCCTACGGTTATGCCGTCACATGCTACCGTTCTCACTAGGACCAATAGGATTGGAGTAGTTTTCATTCACATTCAGCCCTGTCATGCCTGAAGGCGATTCCCATAGTGTCGTAACCGACGCAGTGTCTCGTTCCCCTTTCTCGGGGAACAAAGGTTACATACGTAACCTGAGACGTTTCCAGTCTAGCTAGATCCAGTGGGTGTTGGAGTTTTTCTAACGTTACTAGATGTTCCAACAGCATGTGAAAAAAACTAAACAAAAAAAAAAGGCTCCCCATAAAAAACTTATTGACACCGTTAAAATGGGTTTGCGTTAACACTGTTAATAATGCATTACTGCCAGTACTAGTTACATCATACAAAAGATTATTAAAGAAAATGTCCCAAAATAGACAGCAATTCAGCATTTAGCAGGATTTACGAAAAATCTTGTAAAGTAGCAGATAGTGACACATCTACTCACTGAACAATGTAATCTCTGCCCTATTTTGCTTTATTGGAAAAAACCATACAACTGGAGACAAGAATCTTTTCATCTTTGCAAAACTGGACAACTTCATAATTTTAGCATCTTAACAGAGAGACTATGGGCAGAGGGGGTTCCTTAAATGATTACAAGGCGAAACTCTCCAGGGAGGCACTCTCATTTCAACAACACCAAGAGCCGGAGAACAAGCATTAATTCACATCTGAAAAGAAGTATAATTGGTCATTTTCAAAATCGTTTTAATTATTAAAACATGATTTCCGCCCCAGAAGAGATAACATCAGCCTTTTAAAAACAAGAGTGAAATCCAATTTTCCCCTCAGTCCACCGGGAGAGGAACGACAAAGGAAGACGTAGACTTTGCTATTAAAGTAGAGTTGGCCTCATTTCGACAGAGGCAGAATTCAGATTTGAAATGTTTGAAAAATGCAAACTATTGTGGCCTAGTTCTCATTTGTCATGCGGAGCGCACTCTGGGGGAAATGGCTTCAGGGGACCTATGCTTTATGGTCATATCTGTGATTGTTGTGGGGGGCTTCATTGCTGCATTGTATTGTTTTTCTATAAACAAACAATATCAAGTACATGTTCTACACAGATACATCATGTTGCTTTAATGAATAACATAAAACATTTAAACTAAATAAGTAATTTATATGTCCCCGCTTCAGTAATAGTAGTAAATGATTCTTATATCAATGTGTGAAATCTGTATGGAGATATGCTGTGTGTTTTATTACTATTATGACAGTATTTGCATATCTTGTAGTTATACTGACTGACATCAAAACTGTTGTTTAGTGACAGAAAATGAATAATTTAATAAACATGATGCAAAACTACCACAGTGCAGATGGTAACAGGCTCAATAGACTTGGCTATGTGAACTTGTAGAAATAGCTGTATAAGCTTAACTTCTACAGAAAAGACAGGAAGGCTTTTTAATGTACTTTCTGACCGGGCAGTAAAATGGGGTGCAAGATAGGCTTACATCTTAATATTTTGCATTGACTGAATTTTTTATGTTGAGCATACATTTTCTTTTTCATTCCTGTAAAAAGTTTGTTCATCTTGTTCACGTACAAGTCATTTTTGTAATGCTGCCGTTTCCTGATTGTTAGCAAATAAACCTGATGCAATGGTCCTTTTTACATAATTGTTGATGCATTTTAAATGTTGATGCATTACAGTAATATTAATTTTAGCAGTCAAGAAGGAATACAAAGCACTACTAATAGGAAATTTGGTAACAAGATTTGCAATGTCAAGTGATGCGTTCCCACCCAAACTTAAGGTATTTTTTGCCCCTAGATAAAAATCCAAGAATCCGGTTGCCAAGAATTGATGGCTGTGGAGTCTCCATTTTCGGAATGGGTATATCTGTGATGATGTGGAATGAAGGAGGACACAAAAGCGGAGAAGGTGAGAGCTTCATTAAGCTTTATTATCAAAAACCCAGTCCAATGAATATGGGATCCAACAAAAAAAAGCCCAAAAATGTCCCAAAACTCCCAAAAAGTTCCAGGTGGAAAAGAAATGTAAAAACAGGGAATGAAGGAAGGGAAAAAAACTCTGGGATAAAAGTACAAGGGAACAGGAAACACCAGGAAAACTGCAACAAGACAACGCACGGCACGGCACGGCACGGCACGGCACGGCACAACAAACTCAAGGACAGGACAAAAGGATCTGACAAGAGACAAGGGAAGCACAGACATTAAATACACAAGGTAATGAGGTAACGAGAGGCAGGTGACAAGAGGGCAGGGAAGCAGGTGTAAAACATCAGGTAATCACAAGAGTGGGAAGACACAGGAAGTAAAACTAAAGACAGGACGAGACAAAAACCTGACTTCAAAATAAAACAGGAAACAGAACATACATACACTCTGTGGAACACAAGACAACACAACAACGGGGAGAACACAAGACCAAACACAAGACAGGACACCCGAACCAAAAAGGGGGAAAATAACCCACAACAAAACCCCAAACCACAACAATATCATTAGTATTAAATCATGGTATATCATGGGTATTATCCCTGCTTTCAGTTCATCAAAGAAAGAACAAGAACATATTAAGTATGTTTATTTTTATAGAGCACAAGATGATACAAAATGATACATATTAAAACACAGTACACAACTAAAATCACATACATAAAATAAAATAAAGTGCAGACAGGTCAAGCAAAAGCAGATTTAACCCTCCTGTTTTCCTTGGGTCAAATTTGACCCCTTTTTGGACGGAATTGCCGAAAATGCCTTGATGGGCCCAAGAAAGAATTCTGTGAACTTAACATGGCCCCTTAAAAGTCTGTAATGGGGTAATTAGAGGGTCACACAGGAATAAATTGTTGCTCCAATCCCATCCCGAGCCCACGAAAATACTCCCTTCATATCCCAATCACGTGACTGGCCAAAAAAATCATGTCCTGCAAAATCCCGACAGAAAGACTCTTGAATCCTATCCCGCTAAAGTTATCAGACTCTGTGCCCCCCCTGTAGCATGTTTGGATAATCACAGTCAAATCACTGAGGTTGCTTTGGAAATTTAGGCTACACTATTACATTACATTACACAGCACATTACACTGCATTACTTGCAGGCCTATGCAATTTTATTACGTAATTCCTAATGGAGATCTTCTCACACTCAAAACACACATTTATGTAACAAAATGCCTCGCAATCTTTGGGTGCACTCATCGCATTGCAGTGTCATTTTTTAAATTTAAAGGTCCCATGGCATGAACATTTTTACTTCATGAGGTTTTTTAACATTAATAGGCATTCCGCCAGCCTGCCTATCGAGCCCTGGGTCTACTTCTCTGCCTTTGAGAAAGTGAAAGCTCAGATGGGCCGATCTGGAATCTTGCCCCTTGATGAGGTCATAATGACGTTCCCTCCCCTTTCTCTGATTTTCCCCCCTCCTTCTCCTCAAAAACTATAGACTCAGAAATGGCACATACTAAGGAAAGCTCATTGTGGGACTGGCTCTAGTGGCTGGAATTCTCGACCAAGGCTAAATTTTGGGAAAGAGACTTCAGATACAGTATTAGGGACCACTAAGGTCTATATAAAAGAGACTTCAGATACAGTATTAGGGGACCACTACGGTCTATTTAAAAGAGACTTCAGATACAGTATTAGGGGACCACTAAGGTCTATATAAAAGAGACTTCAGATACAGTATTAGGGGACCACTAAGGTCTATATAAAAGAGACTTAAGATACAGTATTAGGGGACCACTAAGGTCTATATAAAAGACGCTTCAGATACAGTATTAGGGGACCACTAAGGTCTATATAAAATCATCCAAAGAGCATCATGTCATGGGACCTTTAATCTCCGACTCTATTCCGTCCTTATCACCTTACCAACAGTGAAATTGACTCCCGTACCGCGGGACTGACAACAACGCAACACAAAACAATATATTATATATATCAAGATAAAGTTCAAGAGTGTTTATTTCTTTTATACAGCAATCGAGTGTGACATCAACAGAGGAGTCAGGGACTTTATGAGATACTGAGACTTCTACCTGATGACAAAAAAAGAACTATTCTACTGGCTCCTCTTCATCACTAGGTTTCCTTTACAAAAGTCAATACAGACAGCTTGCCTTTGGTGGCACTCAAAAGTTGACTACCTTCCATGTTTATACAGTATATCGATTGAAAACTAAAGGTATCTTTCATACACTTAAGCAAGAAAAAGGAATTCTGAGCGTTTTCTTATTAACTAAAGAAGGCATATCTCGTGTGTAGCAATGCTTGACAAGCCCAGCTGTAAGTACTTTTTGAACAGACTCCCTGTGGCAGATGGGTACCGTTGGTGTTGAAATAACAGGGATCATTAATTACTCTGAAAGGTCCCTTTGCAGCCCCCTCAGTGCATTAACGAGTCTAGTGCACACACTGAGCTTTACTTTAAGTCTATTTCCTTACCACTGCTGTTCAACAATTATGTTAATCACATCCAGTGATGCTAAGCTTTTTCTCAAACTGTAGGCTACATGATTGGTGACATAAGCAATGCCTGTCATTATTGTCACAGTTTGTCATTTTCTAAATGTGTCTTTGATATTTAGAGTCCATGTAACCTCCAGGAGTTGATGTATAGACTGTGTAGTGACGCAAGAACATATGGATCGCCCCCTGGTGGCTGGCTGCAGTGTAGGTCATAATCCCGCCGCTTCTATGTCAGCGGATGGGACGTGGGCCAAAAAAATCAAAGTACATGTCAAGTATATTTTTACCAAAGATGGTTTCTGTCATTTTATGTAGTTCTGATCACGCTGATGTTTGTTCAAGGGTTCATTATACTGATCAGTTGGGTTTATATTTGATGTTGTAAAAACAGGCTGAAACACCATGACTGACAGCTTTGATTGACTTATCATTGGTGGTGTGGGACTTGGATACCATGGCTCTACTGCTCGATCTCTACTGCAAAGACTCTGGCTCCAAAATGACAAGATGGCGGCACCCGTATCCGGGGGTTTTTGGCTTTAATTTTAATGGAGACGTGGCATTCGTCGTTACATACAGTCAATTGTTTTGATACAGCACACCTTGACTGACAGATGCTCAGCTAACAGTCATTCATAACTCTCACCTTTGCTGACATGCATTTTGTTACAGAATCTGCTCTTCCTGGGTTTTTCCATCACATGCCTTCTGGACATCATCAATACACCTCAATTTGGAAATCATTATACAGCAGAGGTGTGCTTATTTGCTGATGTGGCAGCAGGCTATTCATAAACATGCGTTCACCTTTACTAAGGACAAATCCAATCTCACCCTTGTCAAATGTATCAGTGATTTCAACCCTCATGTTGTCCTCTGGTCAAATTGACCCGTTGTCCTACATCATTGTTCTTTTTAATTCCCCAAAATAACATGATTGATTCCAACCAACGCTCTTTGGCAAGTACAAATATCTACTTTCATTAATTTTGGGGCGTCTTATTCAATTTTATAGCATTTGAAAAAAAAGTGGTTTCCAAATAGTATTGAGTAATTTTTATTAGTTAGTTATTTTATAAAGACATATTCCAGTCTGTGATTATCCATCAACATACATTCCTTTAATTTTAGTCTAAATAATTCCTAATTTCCGCTTTTCTAACTCTAACATAAGGTATAATTTCCTATAAATGAGTTTTATTGACCATAAATTCCAAAACTAACTGTAAAACCAAAGTTAATAAGTTGGTGTTACGTAATGTTAAAAAGGTCAAAAAAAGTGACAAAGACTGAAAAAAAAGCATCAAAAATGGTAAAAAAAGGGACAAAAACTTAACAAAAAGTTTAAATAAACAATAAAAAGGCTCAACAAAAGTGTTGATTTTCAATTTTGACGGGAAGACAACACAAGGGTTAAATATAGAATTATATGCAACCCAGCGTAATTTGTTCAGAGAAAAGTTAAGATTGTCATTTGCTAAAAGTAAAGTGGGGCTTGAAAGTTTTGGCACCCCAGATAAAAATTTGTATTAATGTGCATAAAGAAGCCAAGAAAAGATGGAAAAATCTTCAAAAGGCATCAAAAGACAGATTAGACTTTCGTATAATATGTCACAAAATGTTAGATTTTATTTCCATCATTTACACTTTCAAAATAACAGAAAACAAAAAAATGGGGTCTGCAAAAGTTTGGGCACCCTGCAGAGTTGCTAGCATGCATCCCCCCCCCCTCCTTCGGAAAGGTGAGACCTGACAGAATTGGAGGGTGGCAGTAGCTCAGTTCGTAGAGAGTTGGGTTTGGAACCGGAGGGTCGCTGGTTCAAGTCCCAGTTCAGACCAAAGTATGGTGGTGGAATGGTAGCTGAAGAGGTGCCAGTTCACCTCCTGGGCACTGCCAAGGTGCTCTAGAGCAAAGCACTGAACCCCCATCAGGTCGGGGCGCTTTTCCGTGGTCAACCCCCTCACTCTGACATCTCTCCATTAGTGCATGTGTGTGTAATTCAGGCCTGTGTGTAATAACAGAGTGCAAATTGTAGTTTCCCCTTGTGGGACTAATAAAATTTACATTATTATTGTTCTCAATCATCGTCTGGAAAGACCAGGTGATGTCAATCTTAAGGTTTTACAGTTGTTCTTGATTGCAAAGACATATTGTACTGGCCTCACTAAGTGTAGAGCTACTCAGCTATCCAGCTAGCTTACAACCATCAGGCTAGGACGAACAACGAACGTTGATGCAAGAGATCTTCATTCCTTTTCTCCTTTCCTTTATTTATGCTGTAAAACTGAACACAAATAAAACTACTTTTAGTCCATTAGTCTCATCGTATATGTTACAACACACTTGCTATCTGCGTACATGCAATAAGCACCGTCACTGCCAAGAACGAAAGAACGGCTTATACATATCCCAAACTTTTTTTATATAACATTGTACTTACGGGCATTGCCTTCGTGTGGATAGACAACAGACATTAAACAAATAACTTGTCCGGAGACAGCAGAACGAACACACTTTTGTCGGTGACTACTCTCGTGTGTCAGCACGGTAAACAGGAAGCATACAGTTAGTTACCCGGCAGTCCACCCTCAACTCCCACTATGGTCAGTAGATGGCGCTCCACCACAGCAAACTATATACAAGCTTGTATACAGGAACAGAAATAAATCTTGGTCTGCTCAGACCATGACACATATTTCTTGAAAGCTTTTCTCTAAACTGAACACAAAAACCCAATTTTCAAGCTACATTCACTAAACCTCAGGCTCTTGCAAAAATCTAACTTTCACCTCAAAACAGTTTAATCTATGCTCTAAACTGAAATATGTTGTCAAATCGTGCCCCGAGTCAATCAAAATTCAAAACACTACTGAACAGTCACGAAGCACTACGTAGAAAAATAGAAAACACAACGCTCAGGACATGAACCTGGAGAAATAAATGTTTATTGTTCACTGTAGACTTAATGCATGTTGCGAAACAAAAAAAAACCAAAAGACAAAACAGAAATCTTGTGCATTTACACGTAGCACTTGTAAAAACAAACAGAACTCTTTTGCATTTGCCACTTGTGTACAGTAAGCTCATGTAAAAAATAAAGTACTAAAATATACAATAAGTGCATTACTCAGCCACAGCATCATGTCTCCGTACTGGGTCAGACCACAGGACATCCACATCACAGGCCACATTTAGTCTGGCCCGGCGACGGAGGAAAAAAACCCCTGGCATGCCGTATCCAGCCTGGGCATGCCTCCACACCTATGTCACCACAGGCAAGTCCCATGGCTTGCAGGAGATTTACCCTGGTGTAAGGTTGGCGTTCATATACCTTCCACCGCCATGCGGAGAAGAATTCCTCAATGGGGTTTAGGTAAGGAGAGTACGGTGGAAGGCAAAGATTAATAAAACCTTGGTTCATATTGAACCACTCTCTAACCTGGTGGGCTCTGTGAAAATCCATCGCAACCATTTAGGGGTGGCAGTAGCTCAGTCTGCAGGGAGTTGGGTTGGGAACCGGAGGGTCACTGGTTCAAGTCCCTATATGGACAAAAAAATACCGAGTGTGGATTGGTGGCTGAGTTAGAGCTTTTTGGCCGGAATGAGCAAAGTCATGTTTGGAGAAGAAAGGGCACAGAATTTAATGAAAAGAACCTCCGTCCAACAGTTAAGCATGGGTGGGGGGGATCAATCATGCTTTGGGGTTGTATTGCAGCCAGTGGCACAGGGAACATTTCACGAGTAGAAGGAAAAATGGATTCAATAAAATGTCAGCAAATTTTGGACTCTAACTTGATGCCATCTGTGAAAAAGCTGAAGTTAAAGAGAGGATGGCTTCTACAAAAGGATAATGATCCTAAACACACCTCAAAATCCACGGTGGATTACATCAAGAGCCGTAAACTGAAGGTTTTGCCATGGCCTTTACAATCTCTTGACCTCAACATAATATAAAATCTATGGATAGACCTTAAAAGAGCAGTGCGTGACAGACAGCCCAGAAATCTCAAAGAACTGGAAGACTTTTGGAAGGAAGAACGGGCGAAGATACCTCAAACAAGAATTAAAGACTCTTGGCTGGCTACAAGAAGCGTTTCCAAGCTGTGATACTTTCCAAAGGGGAGGGGGCAGTACAAGATATTAACTCTGCACGGTGCCCAAATTTTGCAGATGCCTTTTTTTATGTTATTTTGAAAGTGTGAATGATGGAAATAAAATATAACTTTTTAAAATATTATACGAATGTATAATCTGTCATTTGATGCCTTTTGGAGATTTTTCCATCTTTTCTTGGCTTCTTTATGCACATTAATACCATTTTTTTACCTAGGGTGCCCAAACTTTCTAGCACCACTGTATACTTATAGTAAAGGACTACTTTAGAAAGCTTCATTATTATGACATGTTTAGCTTGCAGGCAATGGTGACTGTATTCTAGAGGTCTACATTCACATTGCCCCTGGTTGCATCATTGTTGGCTCTCAGACACATTATCCATAGATCAATAGATTGTGATGAGCCTGCTAATCAGTGCAATCCAATATTTGAACCAAGGATTAACAATGAGTGTGTGACAGTGTGACATGCAGACCTACAAAGTGATCATTCAGTCTGCTTGGCTGCATTGTGTTAGCTGCTCTTCACATCTAGGCCTGTAACAAATATTACATAATTGTCAAACGGCAATTTTTTGACGTATTGCGGTTTCTTCGTTTAACCGCAATTGAAGCATTTGAGCATTTTTTTCATGAGATGGGTCAAGAATGTTTGCAATACCTGTGTGCATGCTGTAGTAACACAGAACAGGAGCTATCCCATGATCCTATGGAGTGAAGTCGGCTTTCGAACATTAAAAATCTACCAAAGCACCTTTATGACAACGTGCTGTTTACTTTCCATATTCTGAGACAATCGGCATCCACTACAGCACTTGCTATTATAAATTAAACCATTTGTGATTTTAAAGGTCCCATGAAATGGTGCTCTTTGGATGATTTTATATAATTCAATTCAATTTCAATTCAATTTTATTTATAGTATCAATTCATAACAAGAGTTATCTCAAGACACTTTACAGATAGAGTAGGTCTAGACCACACTCCAGAATTTACAAGGACCCAACAGTTCTAGTAGTTCCCTCCAGAGCAAGCAACAGTGCGACAGTGGCGAGGAAAAACTTCCTTTTAGGAAGAAACCTCGGACAGACCCAGGCTCGTGGTGGGCGGTGTCTGACGACCGGTTGGGGTTAGAATGAAGAGTGGCAATAACAGCCACAGAAAAGATAACAGTTTGTAGTAGTTCTTTGTAGTAGTTCATGGCATAGCAGGGAATTGTGCGGCATTACAAGGCACAGCAGGACGTAGCAGGATGAACACGGCATCACAGGACGTGTAGCGGGACCATGGCTACAGCTGCTACCATGATGTTGGAGCCTTCCTGATCCGAGGGAACATGCTGGGGGGAAAAGAACATAAGGACTCCGGGAATGACTCCCAGAGCTAGGTTAGTAACAAGCATTTCTGGGACATAGATGCACACAAATGGAAAGATAGAAAGATAAAAAGATAGAGCAGAGAGGAGCTCAGTGTGTCAAAGGAATTCCCCCAGCAATCTAAAACTGTTACAGCATAACTGGGAGAGCATAACTAACTAGGAGAGCATGACTAACTAGGAGAGACAGGGTAAAGAGAGCTGCCGGATCGGGCTAGACTCTCCCCAGCCGGATCGGGTTGTATGCCCTGCCTCCCTCTAGTTTTATTATATTATTGATTGTATGATAGATAGATCTGACAACTATGACGAGAAGCAGGTAGGCCGGGTTAGGCGGACAATATTCAATTCTATGCCCTAACTATACGCTTGATCAAAGAGGAAAGTCTTAAGTCTACTCTTAAATGTGGAGACTGTGTCTGCCTCCTGAACCCAAACTGGAACCTGGTTCCACAGGAGAGGAGCCTGATATAGACCTTAGTGGTCCCGTAATACTGTATGTGAAGTCTCTTTATATAGACCTTAGTGGTCCCCTAATACTGTATCTGCAGTCTCTTTTATATAGACCTTAGTGGTCCCGTAATACTGTATCTGAAGTCTCTTTTATATAGACCTTAGTGGTCTATAAAAAAGCAACAGGGCTAGCTGGACCTAAGTCATCCAATGAGTTTGGGTAAAAGGGCAGTTCAAGGTTTCAGCCTGTAAAACAGTTAATAAGAGAATTGTGTTAAACATAGTTGTATTTGAGTGAATATATCTTTATTGTGGATGTGTTTTGATAGAAGTGGATATTTTGTACATCTGTGAAGAGACACTAAGTTAGATTTGTAACAGTGTAATTGTGCACTCCATGTTTCAAGTTTTAAGCAAAACCTTAAAGCGCAGCTCTTGCAAAAAATGCAACCTAGGGTCATTTTGTGAATGTATCTGAGTCAGACTTTTGTTTAAACGCATAATTAGGACGGAAGCGCCACTTTTTAGATTTACCGTACTCTCGTTTTTCAGTCAAACGGCCCTTTGAATAACAGAGCTAGAGGCGCTACTATGATAGCATCAACCTTTTTAAAACCCCAAGAAGGCTCGACACATGAGACTTTGCTCCAAGTATTACCAGTTGCTCTACACATGGACTCAGCATCACCAGGGTCTCTACACATGATCTCAGCATCCCCAGGGGCTCTACACATGGACTCAGCATCACCAGGGCCTCTACACATGGACTCAGCATCACCAGGGCCTCTACACATGGACTCAGCATCACCAGGGCCTCTACACATGGACTCAGCATCACCAGGGGCTCTACACATGGACTCAGCATCACCAGGGGCTCTACACATGGACTCAGCATCACCAGGGGCTCTACACATGGACTCAGCATTGAGAACATTGTTTGTGTACACAGAGTTTACTAAAAAAGGTTTTAACAGACGACCAAGCATGTTATGACGCTAAAGGAGATTTTTAGCGTCATGTAACAACGACAAAGGCACCTGGCCAAATGTCTGGATTTTACGAGATGGGAATGAAAATGTTTTGGAATACGGTAAATCTTAAAAGTGGCGCTTTCGTCCTAATTATGCATTTAAATGAAATTTTGAATTGGGTACATTCACAAAAAGACCCTAGGTTGCATTTTGGCGAGAGTTACGCTTTAAGTTAGGCAATTACAGCTCAGGTCACACTAATGAGCGATAGCAGAGCTGATGCAAGCTGAGTTAACTGCAGAGGATTATATGAACAGTGTTGTGGACTATTTGTCATTAATGTTTTTGCAGAACTGGCCCCTGTAATTAAATGGGTGTTTCATTATCAGCCGGCACAGATTGTTTTCACAGATTACAAATGTAGTATTTAGGTCCTCTTTAGCAAATCCAATTGCAGTCCAAATGTGTACTTCATAACGGGTCAGCACCTTGGATGACAGTTATTTACTCATAATTGACAGGCACATTTTACAAAGTAACAGAGAAATCTTTATAAGATCTTCCCCCACTGCAGATTAGATTGCTACAGCAACACCCAAGATGGGAATGCAATCACAAAGTACTTATTTTAGTCACAAGGGGCCAGACAATAGATAGATAGATAGATAGATAGATAGATAGATAGATAGATATTGATCCCAATAAAATTGGAAATTATAGTGTTACAGCAGCAACACATCAGTCACACAGCACAATATATAAATATAAATGAAATACTAGGATACAACATACATGAAATAATACTAGGATAAAATACAAGAAGAAATATTTGAATATATTCAAGTTGGGAATACAAAAATGTGCAACTGCTTAAATAGTATGATAAATATGTAGATAAAGCTACAGTGCAGGTTGCACTTAGACAGTAAACTGTGGAAGTAACACCAGATTTCTGTTGGGAGTGGTTAAGGTATTACAATAGAGAGAGAGAGGATGCAGAGTGACTGATGCTCACCAAATATTAGGTGTGTAGATTACACTAAAATCCAACAATCTGTGACCTCCGCTGAGATTTATCAGAGGGCTTTCAGTTCAAATTTACAGCCATCTGTCGTCAGGATGACAATCACCGATGGCCTTCACAACTTGACAAACTGCTGGAGGTTTCCAGGTCATACCAATCCACAGAAGAGACTGAAAAATATGTGAGGCGATGTATTTTTATGAGATTACATCCTTTACTTTAGGGTGATGCTTTAAAAAAAAAATCAAGCCAGTACTGTGCTTACTGTGAATCCTGTAAGTCATAAACTTGAGAAAGCTTAATCCTACCTGCTTGGCTACCTCTGTAAGCTTTTCATTATAAAGACAGAGAGTAGAGATATGCATTTTACCGTTTACACACTCTTTCCCATCTCCCCTGAATAACACCTATTGATTCTTTTGTTGGTAGGGGTACAGATTCAATTATTGGCAAATTATGAAAGATGTTTTATCAATATGAATATGGGTATTAATAACGTTACAACACTGACAAAATCAAAACGGGGCCCCACCCTGGAGACCAGGGACCAACAATGAACTGTGAAAACAGTCTCATAGGTGGCGTTCCCATTAAAATACACATCTTAATTCATTTGAATAAATCATCTTGTCTCTCTGAGAGTAACAGACAAAGGGTGAATTGGAGCACTGACCGTGTTCAACCAGCGGTTATTACACATACACAAAATAAATCACAAATAACTGCTATTTAAAGTATAGTAGAATTTATTTAACTTCAAAATTATTAATGGCCAATCAATAATCCTTCATCCACTCATCAAAATGTATATACCTTTTAACACACTACAACAAAGCAAAAACAAAGACATGTAGCAGGCGTGGGTCTGTGTGAGTGAAAGAGGAGTGGGCGGAAGAGACCACAGGGGTTGCTAGGCAACACGGTCAAGACAATTTAAGACAGTGGATTGGGGGGTTTAGCTGCACAAAAGTTGGTAAGCCTCAAGAGGGCGTTAGTGGTCATCGCTGCCCGGAGAAAGAGAGAGAGAGAGAGAGGGAGAGACGGAGAGAGGGAAGTGAAACCCTTGGAAATCTTGATCTCTGTGGGTGTGAAAATAATCCCTCTCTTTGTTTACTTGAGATTCTAACTTAGCAGAAGTTGAGGTTCTGTTTAACGGCAGAGAGATTATTCTCCGCTCCTTTCTGTGAGCGAACAGCTGACTCCGCTGAGCAATAAGTCCCCCCTCCGTGTCCACCCGGGCCCGTGTTATAGCGTCTTTATATCACCGCCGTGGTTGACTGACGAAAGGCAGAATTATGGCTTCACTTGTACAGCAAACTTCTCCACGGCGGAAAGTAAGTAACGCAGTTGGAACACAACTTCAACAGTATCTGGATCAGGGATCCATTCACAGCAATGAATGGGCCACAGCGGTCTTCATCAGATTTTTATTTTTTAAGATAAATTTTTGGGCATTTTAGGCCTTTAATGACAGGACAGCTGAAGAAGTGAAAAGGAATAGAGGGGGAATGACATGCAGCAAAAGGCCACAGGTTGGAGTCGGACGCTGGCCCGCTGCGTTGAGGAGTAAACCTCTATTTATAGGCGCCTACTCTACCAACTGAGCTATCAGGGCACCCGGTCTCCATCAGATTAATAAATCACGTATGCAAAAATAGCACAAGTATAAATCTAAATCACATTAATGTCATAACACAATTGGCAGCATTAGCGGTCATTAGCTTCAATTAACACACTAGTTCTAAAGACTGCCCAGAACTACATAAAGCCTGTCTGTTAGTTTGTCCGGCGGGATTTTTCCCCGGTGAACAGAAGGTAAACTCTCACCAGAGATTATGGCCCGTCCTGTTGGGCACATTGCCAATAACCAGGGTTAATTTACCCTCTCTGCAGGTGATGTAAAATAGTGAGTTTAGTATTTCACTCAGATACTTTTGTATCACGGAAGATACTGACGTCTCACTCGGCCAGCAAATGGTACTAGTTCTTCAAACAGCACTGAATGTTGCCACTGAATGTAAATGAATTACCAGTGAAGAGCCTCGAACGTCTACGACTTTTATCTGTCCCCGCCGCCTAATGGCAGGGTGGTGCGTTCAAAGACCCCGTAGCCAATGGTGTGAAACCCTGCTGTTCCACCAGTCTGCCATGTTTTTCCTCGTGTTTGAAGGTACTGTACATTCTCCATTTTGGAGACTTCTGGGTGTTGTGGTATAATGTTCCAGCCTAGTGACTTCCCTACAGGCCGCTTCTCTGTCTCAGAGGAGGCTTCAGGCCTGTGGCCTGTCTCTTTGTTTCACAAGAGAGTATCTCCAGAACATGTTCCAACACTCTTACAGAGGAGCAGCTTCTCTAAGAGGCTCCGACAGCTTTGATGTTGCACGGACCGCTACAAGAAATCATTCTTACCACAGGCAATAAAAGTCACACTAGGACTAGGACAATACTAAGACTAGACTGCTGCTAATGTGGTCCTGATGGCATCATCGGTCCGTGACCTCCAGCACTCACTGGATCGGTTTGCAGCCGAGTGTGAAGCGGCTTGGATGAGGATCAGCACCTCTAAATCTGAAGCCATGGTTCTCAGTAGGAAATGATGACCGATGGAGTGCCTTCTTCAGGTTGAGAGTGAGTCCTTTCTCCAAGTGAAGGAGTTTACGTACCTTGGGGTTTGTTCATGAGTAAGTGCACAATGGAGCGGGAGATTGGTCGGAGAATCGGAGCAGTGGGTGCGATATTATCTTCAATTTATCGCACCGTTGTGGCGAAAAGAGAGCTGAACCAGAAGGCAAAGCTCTGGATCTACCGGTCAATGTTTGTTCCTACCCTCACCTATGGTCATGAAGGCTGGGTCATGACCGAAAGAACGAGATCCAGGGTACAAGCGGCCGAAATGGGTTTCCTCAGCAGGGTGGCTGGCATCTCCCTTAGAGATAGGGTGAGAAGCTCAGTCATCCGAGAGGAGCTCGGAGTAGAGCCACTGCTCGTTCACATCTAAAGGAGCCAGTTGATAATTCGGGCATCTGGTAAGGATACCTCCTGGGCACCTCCCTAGGGAGGTGTTCCAGGCACATCCAGCTGGGGGGGAGGCCTCAGGGGAAGACCCAGGACTAGGTGGAGAGATTATGTCTCCAATCTTGCCTGGGAACACCTTGGGATCCCCCAGTCGGAGCTAGATGATGTGGCTCGGGAAAGGGAAGTTTGGGGTCCCCTACTGGAGCTGCTGCCCCCACCACCCGGTACCGGATAAGCTGACGAAGATGGATGGATGGGTAATTGCATTTTGAGGTTGGACCAGAATAGGTTTCCATGGTTTCATTTAAAAAAAAAACACCATATTTTGATTGTACTGCACATTGCTGCAGAACCTGTTTTGTTCCTATGTGTTCAGGTCTCTGTTTTAGCTATTGAGTGAGACATCTCACTTCTATACTATGTTTTTTGGGAGTTGCATATGCCTGTAGCTCGATAAGATCCCATCAGCTAGATAACTCTTTCTCCAGCTTTGCAGGATTAGCTGGGAGACTTCTTCTAGACGAGGACCACTTGTGGAATACTTGCAGACCAGGGACAGGAAGCAGTTCTTTGGGAGATTATGGAACGAGATTAGTGGCTGTTGGAGCAGTGTTTTGCTATTGAGAACTAGCCAGCATGCTAGCATGCTATGGTTAGCCACCTTGTCTCTAGCGACGTAGAAAGCCGTGCAGATGTGGAACAGCTCACCCGGAGACTGAAGACAGAGGACATTCATAAACCGGATCTTATTCAAAACAGCATGGATAGTTTTTTTTCCAAGTGGAAGCACCAGAGACACAAAATAACACCCCAAATCACAGAAAAAGTGATTTCTTTTCATGACATGGGCACTTTAAATGATGTTCTCTCATAAAGAGAAAGAGGGAAGGAGGATATCAGCACACCCACATCCTCAAACACTCATTCCTCATTAAAATCAAAAACACAGCCGCCATCTAGACCACTTCATGTCACTCTCTTCATTAGTGTGTGTGCTAAGAGCACAGATGGGGAACTTTATGACAAGCCACTTGCAACCAGCAACATGTCATCACCACGGAGAGGGGGAAAGGAAGCATTTATCTGCGGTGAAGAGCTCCACCGAGGGCACCATTAATGTGGCACATTTGATTGCCTCTGCACTTCCTCTCCCGCTGACACGTCGGCATCCATGTCTTGATTTTATCACCGGTGTTCCTGCTAAGTCATTTGTAACGGCTTCTCCAATCACTGTGTGAGATTTGAAAAGCTTGATATTGACTCAGTAATCAGATTGCTAGCCTCTTGTGTTCAAGAGCCCACAGGAGTCCCAACCCAATGTTCCCCAACAAAATAACACTTCAAAATCAAGGAGAGGCATATGGAGGACTTTGAAGGCAAATAGTATGGATCTAATTGAAGGCACTGGTTACTGACTTTCAGTTTCTCAGCTAAAAACGTTGTTACCTCATCATTTGAGCGAACAAAACCCTGAAATAGTATTAAACTAATCTGAAAGACTGCCCCACATATTTAGCTTTGCACATGGACAATTTAAAAAACAAACATATCGTCTTTTTTAGGCTCAGCCAATCAGTGTTGGGCAACTTACTTCCAAATTATAATATATTATAGATTACTAGTTACTATCATTTTTGAGTAATTAGTAATATTACAATATTACTGTCTCTGAATTGTAATGCGTTACACTACTTTTGAGTTACTTTCACCAAAATAACAGTGGAAGTTTGACTTGGCAGCTAGAGTGTGAATTTAACCACCGGATCAATAAAGTCTCCTCTTTAATACATCATAGACTATTCATTATATTTTGTTAAATTTATACAAATATGCAAAGTAAAGCTATGCAAAGAGATAATTAAAATGTACACTAGGCAAGTAGAAGAAAATGAAAATACTCAATTAAAACTACCTTATAGTTGTAGTAAAGAACGGCATTGTTGTAAAATACACTCACCTATAGGATTATTAGGAACACCGTACTAATACTGTGTTTGACCCCCCTTTATTAATTCTACGTGGCATTGATTCAACAAGGTGCTGAAAGCATTCTTTAGAAATGTTGGCCCATATTGATAGGATAACATCTTGCAGTTGATGGAGATTTGTGGGATCCACATCCAGGGCACCAAGCTCCCGTTCCACCACATCCCAAAGATGCTCTATTGGGTTGAGATCTGGTGACTGGGGGGGGGCCATTTTAGTCCAGTGAACTCATTGTCATGTTCAAGAAACCAATTTGAAATGATTTGAACTTTGTGACATGGTGCATTATCCTGCTGGAAGTAGCCATCAGAGGATGGGTACATGGGGGCCATAAAGGGATGGACATGGTCAGAAACAATGCTCAGGTAAGCCGGGGCATTTAAACCAGGCCCAATGGCACTAAGGGGCCTAAAGTGGGCCAAGAAAACATCCCCCACACCATTACACCACCACCAGCAGCCTGCACAGCGGTAACAAGGCCTGATGGATCCATGTTCTCATTCTGTTTACGCCAAATTCTGACTCTACCATCTGAAGGTCTCAACAGAAACCAGACTCATCAGACCAGGCAACATTTTTCCAGTCTTCAACTGTCCAATTTTGGTGAGCTCTTGCAAATTGTAGCCTCTTTTTCCTATTTGTAGTGGAGATGAGTGGTACCCGGTGGGGTCTTCTGCTGTTGTAGCCCATCCGCCTCAAGGTTGTGCGTGTTGTGGCTTCACAAATGCTTTGCTGCTACCTCGGTTGTAACGAGTGTTTATTTCAGTCAAAGTTGCTCTTCTATCAGCTTGAAACAGTCGGCCCATTCTCCTCTGACCTCTAGCATCAACAAGGCATTTTCGCCCACAGGACTGCTGCATACTGGATGTTTTCCCTTTTCACACCATTCTTTGTAAACCCTAGAAATGGTTGTGGGTGTAAATCCCAGTAACTGAGCAGATTGTGAAATACTCAGACCGGCCCGTCTGGCACCAACAACCATGCCACGCTCCAAATTGCTTAAATCACCTTTCTTTCCCATTCTGACATTCAGTTAGGAGTTCAGGAGATGGTCTGGACCAGGACCACACCCCTAAATGCATTGAAGCAACTGCCATGTGATTGGTTGATCAGATAATTGCATTTATGAGAAATTGAACAGGTGTTCCTACATACACACATATATTATGTGTAGCAAGCCTCAACATTATCCCTGACATGTTTCTGTGTGTCATCAGCTCGGACACACTGCTGTCCATGCTGACCGTCACCTGTTGGG
The DNA here is from genome assembly GCA_013375575.1 of Percina caprodes. Lineage (NCBI taxonomy): Eukaryota > Metazoa > Chordata > Actinopteri > Perciformes > Percidae > Percina > Percina caprodes. Next base: position 830,505 of record JABXJD010000220.1, read on the forward strand.
ACATAGATGTTGTCTCTGACCACGGGGACAGAGAGGGGACAGCACCTCGCTTCAACGCAACGTCGTAACTCCTGAAAATAATATCCATCTTGCAAATGTATCTATCTCTGCAGTCACCTCAACCATTGAATACAGAAACAGGAAATAACACTCACAGCTTTTTTTTCTGTGAAGAATGTTTTGCGGTGTCGGTGAATTCTTAAAAAAAAAAAAAAAAACACCACTAAATGTTGCATTAAAATGCGTTGGAACTCACGTTACTGAAATTGTAAAAAATATAATATTACCGAAATTTAATTAGTAATGCATTATATTACTGTGTTACAGCAAAAAAGAATAGACCACCGTAATTGCGTTACTCCCAACACTGCAGTCAAATGATGTCATCTGACCGAGGGGGGGAAAGCACTTGTGTATATCGTCTTAAAGGGCACTTACAAATTTGACGGCACATTCCTTGTATTGTCATAATAATAAAAGAGATCGTTTTTGGTGTTGGATTTCACACAAAAAAAACCCACTCTGCAGCCAGCTGACTCATTTTTATGAGAGACAATGAATGGAACATAGAAACTCATTTGCATGTCAATAATCACTCACATGCATTTATAATCACTCATAATCACACTACAGTATTAATTCTGTCATATGTGATCTAATACATCATATCAACAAAAAAAAAAGGGAAACTAATCACACTTTGTCTGAATATAAAAAAGGAATGTCCCATTGCAGGAGACCCGTGTGTGTACTATATGCTGTAACAATATCAGGAATGTTATTTATGTTAAACTCATTTGATCATTCTGAAATTCAAAATCTTTAAATTGTATAATTGCTTTAGGTTGATGTGGGTGTGTGCAATCAGATGACATGTGTGTTGACTGTACAAAAGAGATGGAGAAGAAATATAAAGCTTGATGTTTTTGTGTTAGACATCTCATGTTGCCTCCTCGAGTCCTCCACTTGCTTCCCTTCCTTGCGTCTTAGTCCCTCCCGCCTCGGTGATCCCTCCTCGATGCTCGCTCCTTGGTCTTCTGTGCTTTGAGACAGCCTTCAAAGAGGAGGGACAGAACAACTTCTGGTTCAGCCGAAGACCGTTGAGGAGCTCTCAAATAAAGGCCATGAGATGCAGCCAAAATGTGATAGTATATCATTTGCACCATGGATATATTAACCATTTAGTCTCCGCTGTTCTTTCTGACCACGGTGGGAGATCTGTAGCAGGAGAACTTAACCCTCTTCTTGATTTTATGTTGTTCATGGCGGAGAAGAACCAAGAAACAAGTAGGGGGAAAAGCCACACTACCAAGCACTACCAAACAGTAAAGCCATAAAACAATGTATAATATATTATAAACACAAAATAATGATACTAATGGAAGTATAAGACACTATGTGAAAGCCAGAGTTTTCCAGCTCCTCTTAGATCCTCAGGCAGGCGGTTCCAGCATCTCGGTGCATAGTAGCTAAAAGCAGCATCATCATAAGGTTTTGTTCTGCTTTGTGGAAAAGCTAAAAGAGAAGAGTTGGAGGATCTGAGGGGGCGTTCCTGGTTCATAGATGAAGCATTTCTGAGATGCAGTCTGGTGCTAGGCCATGTAGTGCCTAATAGACTATTAAAATACTTGTTTTAAATCAACAGGTAACCAGTGTAAAGATTTTTTAATTGGAGTAACTTTCCCTTTGGTCTTAGTCGGCACTCTTGCAGAGGAATATTGTATTAATTGCAGCTGATTCATTGTATTATTAGGTACAGCAGATAGGGAGCATTATGGGGTAAAAGGTAAGGGTCATGGGTCATCATAATCAAATACAAATACACAGGAAGGGCAAATTTTGGGTCAAAACGTTGTGTGCCTGATTCTGCACCATTGACATTTTTTTTAAAGGTTTTTGACTCCTTGGACTTGGACTAGAATTCCCTTAAAATGCCTGCTGGTGCTAGTTTAATTTTGGAGGACTTGTTGGCACTCTTCTTCACATTCTATCGTGTGGTGTACTTTGCACTGTTTCTGGGGAACATGAGTCTTAGTTATTTTAAATTGATTCCAAACATATGTTTCAGTGTCTAAACAAAAGTAGAAACGCCGTAAACTTATCCCCAAGCAGTTTAATATTGTCAGTAGTTGCACAGTAAAAGTTAGCGATTTATGTTGTGTATATAGAGCATATTATTTTTGGTAATTCCACTAGAGGAACATCAGAAGCCGGGTTAGGTCCCAGCTGTTTGCCTCAAAGTTTCTTTCGCTGCTTCTGCTTTGGAGGACTGCCTACTTGGCAGCACTTCACTGATGGAAACAGGATCCAGGGAAGTGACCCAGCATGCCTTCCCTCCCCAATTCCACATTCATAAAGCTGTCTCCAATTTGGATTTCGCATTTTAATCCAGATTTGATTTCAAAGGCCACCGTGTGCTGGAGCTCCAGACAGGTGATCTTAGTATTGCTGAGTACCGTTTGTACTGTACTGTACACGTTTCTTGAACACATTCAAGGGAGTCTTAATCAAATTACACAGGGCACAATATTGTGACTACATTGCTGTTTATGGGTCATTGGAAACTAAAAAAAGGGAATAGAGTAATACATTTTATTTTGATATTTCTTTGCATTTTGATGTGTTGTTCAATGACAATCTTAAGATTTTTGTATCTTTTTTCAATTTCTGTCACTGTTATGGGGGTTTGTAATATAGGGCTGCGTATCATTCAAAAACTGTCATATATTTTTTCAAGATAATCTTTTGGAGCTGTTCCGCCTTTAATGGACAGGACAGCTAGGTGAGAAAGGGAGAAGACATGTAGGAAATCGTCAAAGGCTAGACTCGAACCCTAGACCTCTGCGTCGAGGCATAAACCTCTAAGTATTTGTGCGCCCGCTCTACCAACTGAGCACACCCGGCCACACAAAAACCTTTAACAATGGTACCAATACCAATACCGTGACTTCAATACGGTTCCTAAACTGTACTTTTTTAAAGATCAATTTTATAAAAGAAAAATAAATTCCAGCATTACCCATGCTGCACTTTTTATAGTTTTTCAGCTCATACTATGTGAGCCGTCTCTGTGTAACGTAAAGTTTTTTCCTGAACATGTAATGCTAGACTGCCAATCACAGACATTATTAGAGCTTAGTAGAAGAATGCTGCATGCTTATTGGCTCACTGACGCTGATGAGATTTACTACTTAGATATTGAAATTATGTATTGAATGACGAGGCATTTCTTAATTCTTGATACTAAGAGGGCAATGTGATCGGTGCCTAAAAGTATTGAATTTGGTATCCAACCCTACTTCTGGATCTATGAGTTCTCCTGTAACTCCCAGACATCATGTATGTTAGGTTCAGTTGTTGTTTCACATAGAACCTTACTGCAGGTATCCAAATGTATTTTCAAATTTTCACATCTTCTCTAAAGTATTTCATGAGGTGGACCTTTCTTCTGGGAATTGAAGATCAGAGGGTTTATGGGTCTATGTGAGAAGATTGGCCAGGATCCAGATGTTGGGGTCTGGGACCATAACAGGAAGGGGCCCTGAAATATTAACTGTCATAGTGTTGGGAAAAACACCAGGGTATGTTCACCTATGACCTTAGTCAGAGGCCCACAGGATAGTGGTGTCTGACTGATGATGAGAGCCTCATGATTGTATGATGAAGTGGAATAAAGCTGCATTTGATATAAAGTCATGGGATTTGTCATGTATGAAGTCTCCATCATTTCCGAGTCTCACCCTACATCAAAAACCATTTTGCCAAACTCAACAAATTTCTCTTCTTAAAACTGATTCTTTCCACCAAAATACCATCAAAATACTCTGCGTTTTGACTTCATGAGGTCATGGTTGTTACGTCCCAATGTCTACGGGTTAACCGAGACGCGACATAACGTGTTTTTTTTGGCCCGATGGAACTGTGGAAATATTAACAGAGATATTTCGGTGAAAGTCTGGAGACAGAAACGGAGACGTTTTGAAGAAGATGAACACTAACCCTGTCTGAAAGAAGAAGATCGACAGCCGACAGGATGGAATTCTTTAATTCTTTCATCAGATCTACAAAACATGACAGAAAATTTCCTGTGGCTGTTCCTCCTGGTGTGCAGAAGGCCTTTGAGGAGGATGGTTTTCCACCAGACGGCTCTTTTGGAGAACAAGGTTTCAGGTGAAGCGTTGCCGACGGTGGGATCCCCTCAGCTGCCAGGCGGCCAAAAGGAGGATGAGGAGAGGGGTCTGTTGGAAGAACATGCGGGTCTATTAGAGGACACGGTGAATCTGTTTGCGCAAGTAGAGGAGAAGGGTCTGTCGGAGGTTGTGGTGAATCTGACGGTGCAAGTAGAGGGGAAGAGTTCCTGTCTGATGGGGCTTTAAAATGGCCCCCGTCCTCCTGGCAACCAATCAGGAGATGGCAATCACCTCTGCTGGACCAATCCGGTATGCGCACCGGTTTACCATTATCTGTGGTTAAGAGATCACCTACTATAGCAGGGTGAGAGACAATATAACACAAAATGTCATAAATTGACCCCAGGGTCATAACAATGGTACATATTTAAATGTATTAAATTGTCTAGAAATGCATTCCTTTTTTAAAGTTCACGTTGTTGTTTTTGTAAAAAAAAAAAAAAAAAAATACCCTGTTGATGGAGGAGGAGACAAAGATTCATAGGGTGTAACAAAAAGGGAGTTTATTCACAAATTGGGTGTGGAGGTTTGGATGGAATCCAGGCAGGGAAATGGAACCGAGCAGTGCAGTGTTGGCTTGTCAAGTGTGGCTGAAAGATGAGGCAGCATGGCAAATAGCATGATTGAAAAGGGCACTGGAGCTCTGAGCAAAGAAAAAAAACTCTCAAAGATGATAAGTACTTGGGTCGGGTTCTAGCTCCCCCAGTAAGAGCGAGAGCCCAATGAAGCTGTTAATGCTAGTGGCTCTGACAGTGAGGAATCCAGGAGCTTCTAAGCAGACAGGTAACAAGGATGATTGCCAGCAGGTGTGGAGGGAAAACCAGGTGCCCACAGGACTGCCACGCCCACACAGAAAAACTCCACACCCAAGCAATAAAGCACTAAATAACAATATAGTCATGGCCAAATCGTCACAGTTTCTGTCCCCAAATAAGTTGCTATTTTAGAGTTTTTTTGTGATCGGTGCCGGCAAAAATCCTTGATTATGCAGCACGTTTTCTTAAAAAAATGTGATGGAATATGCGGGGTATTTATGCAATTTTATGTGATGAAATTGTGGGAACTTGCAAAAACTGCAGTTCGATGAAAAAGAGACTTAGTCTTGTCGCGTAATTACATCGCTTCATAACATTTCCATGGAAACAGGGGAAAAGGCTGCTCATGTGTGAAGTAAACAAAATTTTTCAACTTTCTGCTAAGATATGTGACTTTTTGCATCGAAAATGCAGGGATTATGAAATCATGCAAGCCCAGCATTATTTTGCGCGTGCTGCAGCAGCTTCTGGAGAAAAGACTATTTGTCAAGGCTGAGAAATGTGAGTTTTGCATTCAGTCTGTGCAATTTCTGGATTTTGTCGTCGAGAGTGGGCGGCTTCGTGCGGACCCAGATAAGCTCAAAGCTGTTGGCTGGCCCGTTCCCACCTCCGTTAAGCAGTTTTTTGGGCTTTGCTAACTTTTACTGCCGGTTCATCCACAATTACAGCCGTTTGGCCATCCCTCTCACCCATCTCACCTCCCCTTCCGTTCCCTTCATTTGGTCTCCGGAAGCTGCTGCAGCCTTCTCTCTTATCAAATCCGGGTTCACCTCTGCCCCCATTGTCAACAACTCTGAACCATCCCTTCGGCATTCAGCATTTACCTGAGCGTGGCCCACCGCTGAATAGGACTGCCGGGACTTTGTGGCCGCTTGTGAGGTGCGTGCTCGCACCAAGCCTTCCCATCAGCCGCCTGCCTGGTGCCACATCGCCCTGGACTTTGTCACTGGTCAGCCCAACTCCCAAGGAAACACCGTCATACTCACTATTTTTGACCGGTTCTCCAGATCCGTCCACTTCAACCCTCTGCCTAAGCTACCCACATCCATGGAAACCGCCTGCTTATTGGTTCACCGCATCTTCCGCCTCCACGGGATACCCCAGAAAATCATCTTCAACCGGGGACCCCAGTTTAAGTCATGAAATCCTTCTGCCAAGTCTTTGGCACTACTGTCAGCTTGTCCTCAGGTCACCATCCTCAGACCAATAGACAGACCGGGCGGGCCAACCAGGATCTGGGGATGGCATACCGTATCCCTTCCATGTGGAGTGTCCACCTTCCTTGGGTTGAGTACGCCCACAACTCCTTTCCCATTGCTGCCACTGGGATGTCCCCGTTTATGTGCGCTATGGGGGTTCAAGCTTCTGCTTTTCCCTGCCCTGGAAGAGGAGGTGGCGTTCCCGTCGGTCCAGGTTCATCTTCAGCGGTGTCGACGTGTGTGGAGGGAGGCCAGGGCAGCAATCCAACGCACAACTTCCCGCAAGCTGCAGGGAAGTAAGCGCTTTATTACACCGGCATTATGGTCCTGAACCTGCGGCCTTTGGTCGAGGTGGACTGAGTACTTTGGTCCAGCCTTTTCCATGAAAGGCAGTTGCCGTTCCCTGTACAAGCAGCAGACCTTCAATGAGGATTGTACATGGGACTATAGCTACTGATAGATAAAGAGAGCACCTAGATCCAGAGCTAGGGGAGGGATGTACTTTTTATTTTCAAGTTTAACAATAGCACATTTATTTTTTTCAGTGTCCTCGGCTGTCCAATCTGCTAGAGTTTCTTAAAGGTGAGTTTAGGGTTTTGAGGAGTTTTGTGGTCCAAAATACAGAAAGCAAAAAAAGACTGTTCACATTTTATTCACACTTTTGTTTTTGCGATGGCAAAGTTGGTCATCTGGCTAACACGCAGGAACCGAGCTCAGGGAGCTGTTAGTGTGGAGCCAGTGGTGCTGGAAGGACTGGTCAAGGCCTGTGGGCTGTAGGGGTGTGGGGGGGAGGAGTTTGTTGTTAATTTTTGATTAAGAAAACCACATGTCTCCTTCCACACTCACTCCTCCTGACTTCAATATCCATGTGGACTCCACCAGCGGCACACTAGCCACTGATCTCTCATCTCTACTGGACTGCCTCAACTTCACACAGCATTTGCAAGGTACACACTGGAGCGTGTGTGCTCCACAGGCACTACACCCTTCCATCTACAGTTCCTGGACCTTGCTTTCTCGTTATCGTGTTGTCCTTCTCACTATACCGACTATGCACCCCAGCCCTGACAAATGTGTTAGCCACCAACTTGACCTCCAAAACAGCCCTGACCACAGTGGACACCATGGTAGCCCACTCCGATTGTTGACACTTTTTAATCAATTTTTTTTTTAACTTTTTCTTAGGATTTTGTCCCTTTTGATTCTTTTTTCAATGTTTGTCACTTTTGACGGTTTCAACACTATTAACTTAAGTATTAGTTATTTTTGGAATTTATGGTCATTAAACTTCCTTAATAGGAAATTAAACCTATTTTTTGAGTTAGAAAAGCAGAAATTAGGAATTATTTAGACTAAAATTAAAGGAAAGTATGTTGATGGATAATCACAGACTGGAATATGTCTTTATTAAATAACTTAAATACTATTCGAAACCACTTCAATGTTTTTTTCAAATGCTATAAAATTGAATACAACGCCCCAAAATTAATCAAACTAGAGATTTGTGCCAAAGAGCGTTGTGTGGAATCAATCATGATATTTTGGGTAGTTCAAAAGAACATTGATATAGGAAAACGGGTCAATTTGACCCGAGGACAACATGAGGGTTAAAACCGTTCTGTCTCCTTCACCTGTTCAGCCCCATGAAGGTCTCTGGTCTCTTGTAGGCTGGAGAGCCTTTATAAAAGAACTGAGCTCACTGTCCACCTGGAGGCCTACAACAAATGTGAGCCCCTACTAAGAAACACCATTTTTGATTTGATTTATTTTAATTTAATCAATAATGCTTTACACATGAAAAATGGAATAGACTCTTGTGTGGGGAATGTGGGCAACATTGCAGCCAAAGACAGAGAAACAGCCTGGGAGAAAACTGCTGCTCAGGTCAACGCGTAACTTCCAATATAGTGTTTTCATTTCATATTTAATTAACACAATTTTATTCATACTTGAAAAACCCTCGTGAAAGAAGTTGAAAATAAAATATAAGAAGATAGTTCAAACAGGTAAGACTTAGTTGTAATAGGCTCATAGCTGTACCTCATCTTAATCACATTTTAAATATGAGAGTAAATATTCATTGGCAATTTGAATGTGCTGTAGCTTTATCCCCAACAGATTTTCACACACATAAATGTCCTCTCACATATCCAGTTTTGTTAATTAAAAGGGCCCATTTACATTAACACTTCTACTCGGCCAACAGATAGAAGGCAGAGGACCAGAAAACTGGTGCAGGACCAGCACCACTTCCTCTTAGCCAGACACATCCCAGGACACAAGTGCCTTCATAAGATGTAATAGGCTTATATTTATCTTCATTTATATGCAGTATATTTTAGAGATAATATTTCCCTTTCATGGGTATGTCATTTGGTCCAACAGATTCTGATGGTGTTCTCTCTCTTGTCGACCCTCATACCACAGTAGAACTCCTTGAAGCTGTAAGTAGACAGTTACATACTCCAGACATGATGCAAGTAGTTTAACCCTCCTGTTGTCCTCGGGGTCAAATTGACCTGTTTACAAAAGAATTATATATCAGAACTATGACCAACGAATGTTGGAAAAAGCTTAAAAAAAACTCAGGAAAAATTCAACAAAAACATTTTTTTTTTTTTTTAAACGCTGAAAAGAAATGACCAAACAAACATCGCAAAAGACGACAAAAAGTTTTTTTAAAAGAATTGACAAAAAAAAAAAGGTAAATGTGAGATAAAAACTACAAAAACATAAAAAGTGACAAAAAAAAATTGGAAAAAATCTACAAATACATTGAGAAAAGTGTAGAAAAAAAAAAAAAACATCTTCGACCCAGAAAAACACAAAGTTGCAGGTCGATGGGAAGACAACACAAGGGTTTCAGTCTACCGTAACAATGCTCATCTTCACAGGATGAAACCGATGAGGGATCCAGAGAGGCCTACAGATAGATGATAGATCATCTCCACATTCATAATTCTTAACGCTGCTGTGTGTATCGGTTGCAACACGGTCTGAGGGTACATGGAGAGTGAAATGCATGAGTGGATATTCTTTTTTCCAGAACATGGCTGGGCAACAGGACGAGGGTCCATCAACTTCCACAGTATAGATGAACACAGTGAGATGTGCAACATATGCCACAGGTTCATTCTGTGGTAATGATGTATGCTTTTATGTATCCCCAGTTACCTGGGAAGGACCTATATAAAATAAATATCAAAAGAACGACCTAGAAATAGTATTATTGGACCGCCAGATTCAGAAGACAGATCTGGAAATTGATATCCTGGAACACAAGGTAGAGGTGGGGGCACGGTTCTAAAAACGAGCTCTCAGCAGGCCAATGGTCATGGTCATTTTTTTTATTTCTGTGTTGATCTTCCAATGTTTAGATCAACTCTGACACTTTAAGCTTGATGCTGAAGATTGAGGGCATACTCACATGTGACCCAGTAAAACCAAAAGTCAGATTTGTTGCACTAATGTGATTGCATGGCACGGTTTGGCTCTGTGTATCAGTTTGATCACTAAACGAGCCTAAGTTTTATGAGCTTACACCAAACGATTGAGACGACAGGATTCACACTCCAACTCAGGATTTTATTATGATATTGGAAAATTAGTCTGCAACGATGGAGTCGCTTGGTGTAAGGTCGGCACAAGCCACAACGTAAGCATTGGAGACGGACTCCATTGTGCTGTTCGAGTTTTTCAAATCCAGATTTCTTCAACCCCAAAAGTTGTACGTAATTATAAAAAGCATAGTCTGGTCCTAAATGTTTTATTGCAGTGTGAGTGCAGGGCACAGATCAAGGCAACAGGGCCGAGTGCTTAAACGTTATTCCCAAGAACTGTAGCACAAGGCTAAAATCCCAGGCCTGTGCTCAAGAGACAGGACACTGTGTGTGTGTGTGTTTGTGTAAGATACAGCTCAAAGAGGCTGACTTCCAAACATTTATGAAGCATTCATTAAGGACTGTTAACTCTGAATTGTTAACTACTTTCTAAAAATAAACTCGGACGGATGTGTCTTCACCTCGGTTCGCAAAACAGAAAGTGCATCTGTGTGTGCATTCCCAAAGGAAAAAACAAAAGAAGTGGACTTGTGGGGGCGACTCCACTGGTCGCAAATAAAAGTCAGTTTCACAATGGGGTTAGTGTCTCAATCACTAGTTTCAAGTCTTCTTCAATACAGCATCATATTCATTTTGTAAATTACGGTCCCATTTATTTTAAAACTGACGATAAAGCAGGGGATGTTTTAGAGGTGTGGCTACATGCTGACCTGTCAACCAGGACAGAGGATTAAGCAATGCTAACCATGGCGCTGTGGACATTACTATAGACAATAGAACATGTTTTTGGGTGTTGTCCGGGTTTTTATCTTAAACTTTGACCCACTAACCCCCAACTTCCACAGAATGCGTAACGGAGGCGGATCGGCTCCGCCGTCCAACACCCACCAGGTCTGGATTTGTTGGTGAACGGCTGGGGCCATGACTGACAGCTTAAGTCACAAGGACCCACAAGATCTAGCAAATTCACGTGGATTAGAACCACAAAACCACCAACAGTTTCTTTCCATCCAGAGGAGTAGAGGGGAAACAACTCAGTGCTATTTTCAAGGTGTAGTGCAGGGAGATATGATCCACCGTGAGCACGCTCTTTTTTTTTGGAAAATTAACCTGATGTTTTAATTTGTTTCTGTGCTCGACTTCCTGTCCTGCACTATCTGCCGTGTGCTGAATTTCTGCAGAGCTCTCCAGGGTCCAGCAAAAATCGGAGCAGATACCCAGAGCTTCTGAGGGCTGGGGACCACCAGAGCTGGGATGGAGTCGGGACGCAGCCGTTCCGCAGTTAGTGGACATACACACATTGACTTTAATAGAAACCTAATGACTCCCACGTCGTTCTGGAGAGGATCTGCAGCTGTTCCGCATCCGGTGGAAATTGGAGGTGACTTAGACTTAGCTTTATTAATCCTTTTGGGATGACTCCCGCAAGGAAATTGAAGGGAATGAAAGGCGGCAGGTCCACGTTAACCCGCTGGTAAACTCCACTCGGTGACTCGCATCAGAAGGGTTGAAAATTTCCCTCTTTAGCATTTAGTTCAGTTGTTGCGCCATTGCAATAGGGGTGGGAATCACCATGAGGCCCATGATACGATATCATCACGTTATTTATGTCACAATACCATATTATTGTGATATTATTGTGATTAGAGCCATAAACAACACTGGCTTGCCCGCGTTATCTTCCCCAGCTCCACCCTCTTGTCAAATAATGTCACATCCATTTGCAAAAAACTAGATGGTGAGGCCCGTATCGCCAAACTTGACGTTTCAAAATGGCAGTCCACAAACCAGTGGTTGACATAACGGCTGTTACGTCCACTATTTTTACAGTCAGGGGCAGTCAGGTGATGGGTAAAGGATGGATGGAAGGCAAATGAAGGGAAATAGGGAATAGGGAATGTGGCTGAGGAGGAGGGAGAGAGAGACAAACTGGGACAGATTATATGTCAATGTTGTGTTTGATTATTACAACAGCCGCCCTTAAGTGGCCAAAAGAACATAATATGCTGCAGCTTCAAGTTTAACTGTATGCCATAACACATTCCAGAAGAATTCTATTTTCTTAACAGAATCCTATTAAACAGCAGCACAGTACATTGTTATATGACACTAAACATTGAAGGCTATAGTAATGAAATGGATTAAGGGGATTAGTGGCCCATTAAGACAGGTTTCAGTGCAGCTTTTACAAGAAAATCCTGCCAAACAATAATGGGATCATTTCTGTGTCTCAGGTTTGTTGATGGCCATGGAGTAGCTTTTATTGCATAAAGCAACTGATGTTCAGATTATTTCTTGCCGTTATATAAACCCGATGAAACATATCCCACAGCTTAGCTCAACCAACAGTCTCAGTACAGAACTCTGAGACCCACTTAATGTCTACCTCATTAATTATAGTTACAGTGTGTATCAAGCAAAGTCACTGAAGAGAGGCAGCGGGGACTGATCAAACAACTGTAGTGTAGAAGACTGTGGTAACCATAGCCACCAGGTGATGAATCACCATGGGCCCTTCTACTTGTCATATGACTCTGACAAACCAGTTCACCATGTCTGCTCAACTAACAGTGAGTCACTTCATCAAGATGATAGGGAGACCGTGGACTGTGGAGACTACACCAGTAGTAGTAGACTCAAAACCTGGCTCGGAGAGGACGCTGTTTGTTTGCCGCTTCTCCGCCTGCTATTTCCTCTTGTGCTCGTTAGTTTGTGTCCTCTGTACCCTTTAAGGAAAGCAAGTCTTTGGACGGCCTTAATATATATGAAATCTCACAGAAATTGGCGCCCACATAAACACCTGGGAGATTTGCAAGACTGATTTGGCCGATACTTGTAAGGGGGATCCATAAGCCCCCTAATGTGTGGAAAGGCCTTAACTTGGACATAGTTACTCCGATCGTCACCAGATTTGATATGCATATTGATCTAATCATTGCAGACATATTTCCCATTTACCTTCATTAGCCATTTTGACTTAATGCATTTTCATGTGTTTTACATTCATTCAAACTCCTCCTAGACCGTGATTGCAATCTTCTTGAATCTTTGCAGGTAGTATCTGTCGACACTCATGACAAAAAGTCATCCAAAGAACGTGCAAGTTACAGAGGACCAACTTCCTGTCGGGGGCGGTTGAAAGAGGAAGTTGCGTGTCTGGCCAAGATTTATTCCGATTGCCACCAAACATGACACAGTTGTTCCACATAGAGGCTTCAGTATCCCTGCCAAATCTTGAAAAGAGTTTTGATAGCTAACACGTTGTGCAAGTTTTAGAGGACCAACTTCCTGTAGGCTGCTGTTGAAACAGGAACAGTTGTATCTTGGCAAAAGTCATTCCGATTTACATGAAACTTAGAATGTGTCTACTGTGCTATTGAGCTGCCCCCTATACTCCATCCACACCCATGTACACAGACCATGCCCCCTTCCATAACTTGTGAACCGTTTAAAGGCCATGTTGGTTAAACACCACTGGGTAAAAAAAAAAAAAAAAAACTCAAGATATGTGTATAATTTTTAAAAATGTCTCCAAATAGTGTTAAAAGGCCAGCTTTTTGTCATTTTCGGTATGAGCTGGTTTTTAATTCTTTGGTGATGACGTCACATTCTGGAGAGTAGCCTCAGCCTAGTACTAGAAATATGGCGACTGACTGGGATGAGGAAGAGGTGGAAAGGCCCAGAACCTTAAAATTACAAACCTGCCAGACATGAAAGGGCAAATTAGGTATTGCTGAGAGTTAGGAAAGTCTCCTGGTGAGTTGCTATCATTTAGCAACTGTTGTGATGAAAAAAGAGCTAAGCCAGAAGGCAAAGCTCTCGATCTACCGGTCAGTTTTCGTTCCTACCCTCACCTATGGTCATGAAGGCTGGGTCCTGACCCAAAGAACGAGAGCCAGGGTACAAGCAACTGAAATGGGTTTCCTCAGGAGGGGGCTGGCGTCTCCCTTAGAGATAGGGTTGAGAAGCTCAGTCGGAGTAGAGCCGCTGCTTCTTCGCGTCGAAAAGAGCCAGTTGAGGTGGTTCGGGCATCTGGTAAGGATGCCTCCTGGACGCCTCCCTAGGGAGGTGTTCCAGGCACGTCCAGCTGGGAGGAGGCCTCGGGGAAGATCCAAGACTAGGTGGAGAGATTATATCTCCAACCTGGCCTGGGAACGCCTTGGGATCCCCCATGCCGGATAGGGGACCAGATACTGGATGAGCTGACAAAGATGGATGGATGGTAGATATTATTATTATTATTACTACTACTACATTTCAACAGGGACATTTTTCCAATATTTATGTTTTCACTTAACATACTGGTATACAGCAATTACAACTATAAGCACTCATGTTGGTTAAAATCAGAAGTAACAGCACTACATACTGGTGAAAGCCGGTTCACGTCACATTCGCTTAATCATTCCACAAATTTCACTTGTCCATATCAAACTCAGGTAAGCAGGGAAGTAGTTTGACTTTAAGTGACCTGTGAATTTGCATGCCTGCTGACAGTTTAATTTGTGGAAGACTTTTTTGTCATGCAGCCCCAGTTAATAGATCAAATAGAGAGTCTGAGAATAAAAGGTCACATCTGAATTAAATAAGTGTTCCAGGCAAAGGGAAGTTTCCTCTGATGATCCTTTTTCTCTGTGTTATAAACCTTGAGGTGATAATTACAGCCTTATGAGGAAATCCCATGAAATGAAATGAAGAGATACAGAGTTTGCTTCACATAGCCTTCTTCTGATCCTAACAGTACTCACAGGTAACTTTAAGTCTTCTTTGATTTTCCTGGAGCTGGTCATTGGTTGAGCCTATGCCATTTTGGCTATTCTTCCATCTATTCCAATGGTAGTTGACGGATTTTCCCACGTCTTTCAGGCTTTGGATGCAATTTCAAGGCATTTTAAATCATTTTGGCTGAGTAGACTATACTTTTCTGCAATTTCTTTCCCCTCGCCAATTAACTTTTACTCAAAGTCCGCTGTTTGTTTTGTTAAGTTTTTCAGTGTAAAATGCACTATAACAAGCATGAACAACATTTGCTTCTTTCCTTTATATATATATATATATATATATATATATATATATATATATATATATATATATATATATATATATATATATATATATATATATATATATATATATATATATATAGGCCATAATTAACACCTGTTTCTTCACAGAATAAATCAGCTCACTAATTGAACACAACAATGCTATTATTTTGAACATGCATCTTTCAATTACAGATTCAATTCCACAGAATGAGCAGCATGCATGTCATGCCTGTTGGCTCTGTTGGTTTTCTAGGACTCTACAACGCTTACTAGTAAAATTATTTGCCATGTAGCCATATCACTTCTACCAAAAAATATGATTATGAGGTTGATGATGTTGGACTGCTATTATTTTGAACACAACTGTATGTGCCTCTGCCAGTGGTGGAAGAAATATTCTGATCATTTACTTAAGTAAAAAAAATACTAATACCACACTTTAAAAAAAAAAATACTACAATTTACAGTCCTGCATTGAAAATGATACTTGAGTAAAAATACAGTAGTATCATGAGGGAAATCTCCTTCAAGTATTAAAAGTAAAAGTGCTCAACATTTTAAAAATTGAAAACAAAGCGGTTCTGTTGAGAATATAGTCTCAATTTGCCAGGCCTAGGGTCTAGCTAGTCCACACAGCATTCTGGGATGGGAGAAAAATATGCTGGTTTCTTAGCGTTTCCGTAAACCAATCACAATTGTCATGGGCGGTGCTAAAGAGTTAAGCGATCAGCTAGAATCCCCCTCGCAAAGTCCCATTGCTGAAAAAGAAAAAAGACATGAACTCAATAGGTTGACACTGGCCAAAGGTAAAATTGATGAGCAAAATATATTGCATACCAGGGATCATGGATCAGTTTCAATACATCAAAATACTTTGTTGCCTTATGCTAAAGAGGAAATGCCTTTTTCAGCAAGAGAATGACCCAAAACACACCAGTAAGGAGCAAAGTCTTAGTTCCAGATGAACCAGATTGATGTTATTGAGTGGCCAGCCCAACCCCCGGACCTCAGTCCCATAGAACACTTGTGAGGAGACATCATAAATGTTGTTTCTGAGGAAAAACCCAATAATGTAGAGGAATTGTGGAATGTAGTTCAATGGTCCTGGGCTGGAATACCTGTTCTCAGAAGACTCCATGCAACACAGATGTGAAGCCGTTCTCAGAAATAATGGTTATGCAACTAAATATTAGTGCAGTGATTAAACGGTCGAGGCAGATGCCCCCCCACCCTGAGGTTTCTGCCTCATATTAAAGGAAGTTTTTCCTTGCCTCGGTCGCCTAGTGCTTGCTCTTGGTGGGAACGGTTGGGTTTCTGTAAATAACAAAGTACGGTCTAGATCTGCTCTTTATGGAAAGCACAATAAGAGAACTGTTGTTGAGATTTAGCGCTATAATAAAATTGAATTGATTAAAGCAAACCCTTTAGACATTTTTCAGCTTATCCAGTAAATGTTTGAGTTTGTAAAGAAAAATGCTAATACTGCTATTTTTTGACAGTCTAATATTACTTTTTCTTCACTTTCTGTAAAAAGGTAGAACATAAACTTGATACATTTTGGTCATGTTTTGATTTGGAATTAAATTTGAATGTGCTGTGTTCCCAATGCATTGCTATTGTGGAATTAAAAGCTATTCTAAGGATTTTGAGCAGTATTCACTACAGTAGGCCCGCTTTGTAAAAAGCACATGGAGGTGGTTTTTTTAAACTCTCACTGCTCCGTCTTTGACACTGCCATTCAACCATTTTTTAAGCAATATAGTTCACACACACAAGGAGACATCCCTTATCACTTACCATATAGCCCTCCAACTTAAGTTTCTCAACTATAAAACCGTCAGAGGTTACACTATTGTTGATCCACAGCCTGACATTTTCCTTTTCCTGCTCAGCCTTGCTGTTGACCTTCTCCACAGTACGGAGAACCTCCAGCCGAGCGATGCAATATTCTCTATAGGTGCATATCAACTGCCAAGACCGTTTTCAAAAGGTTCCTCCCACCCTGAGACACCTCACCCGGGAACTACAAAGAACAGGCATTTTCAATCACAGGTCTCAGATGCAGTGGCCTTAGTATCCATGGCCCCTGGGCGCTCCTGCACACCGCTGACCCTTCAGCTCAGTGGTGGGAGCAGTTCAAAGCCGAGCAGGGACAGACAGCCATCTCTCAGCCTCTAACACATACAACACACGTCCACGTTAACCCGTGGGCAAACACTCGCTGGCCCGAGCCACTCAGGCAACTCTGGAGATGTCTGGGTAAAATAATTGCCCGAATTATAAATGATCCCGACACATTTAGTCAAACACTTTCTCTTTGTTGATACTCACTAATGATGATTTATGATCATAGGCCGTTAATGCACATGCAGTGCTTCATCACAGCCCTAAAAGCTGCAAGACTCACTAACTCAGATTATTAGATTAATATTTCATGACAGTAATTAGGGCAGCACAGACTGGTTGGGGAGTAAAGACAAAAACACTGCTGATAAAAAGGCAAATAGAAGTCACACTTCACACAGAGATGGGCTTCATTTGGAGGATGTGGCCCCATGTAAACAATTTATGCACATATATCAGACATATCTTATGTTAGTAGTTTAACGGACATCTTGTCAAAATGCAAAATCACTACAACAGGGTCCAACAGGGAAAAGAAATGCGAGTAATCAGACAAGTTGTAAACAAAACAGTTTTGCCAGATTTTCTAAACCAATTCAATTCAATGTAGGTAAAAATGGTGGCGGCATGATGGAAATTCCCACATATTATCCTGTTAACTTGCCATATTGTTTATTAACCCTTGTGTTGTCCTCAGGTCAAATTTGAATCAGAAAAGTGGGTTTCTTTTTTTCAGAAAAATAAGGTGGACTGCTCCACACGCTCTTCACAAGCAAAATGAAATAATCAGCCCACTACTTTCTTTCAAATTTTTATTTAATTGTATAGCATTAGAAAAAAAAAAAAGTTATGAAAGAACATTGAAAAAAGTGTCAAAAATATCCCAAAACTTAAAATGTGGAGGAAAAAAAAACCCCACAAAACATCAAAAGGTGCAGAAAAAAAAAATTGACAAAACCACTTCAGTTTTGAAAGAGAACATTTAAAAAAAAAAAATAAAGTTTAAATTTAGACCCAGAAAAACAAAAAGTTGCACGGTTGACGGGAAGACAACACAAGGGTTAAAAGGATCCCCATTAGCTGATGCCGCAGCTACTCTTCCTGGGGTCCATCACAGACAACCCATTACAAGAATATATGTGAAATCACATAAGGTGAAATACCCTTTGTGCCCACAAACCCACGCCTGAGCGGGAATGTGCAGCCGGTGAGTGCTTCAGGACCTGCTTATATCTTCTTTTCAACTTCATTTCTTGACACCATCAGTTCATTTGTTGACCTACTGCTCCCACGCAGCAAACAAACAAATACAGCCGCCGAGTGTGAAGTAGATCAGATGAACAGCTCTCGAGATATGCGAATGGTGGATAGACAATGTACGGCAAGAAAAATTGCTTCCTTTATAGTTTTATAGATAACATACTGGATAACAGGAGGTATATATATGGCTGTAGATTATCACTGAAGGCATCAAAACTAGGAATGTGGAACACGTGGAATTATGTACTTAACAAAAAAAATGTGAAATAACTGAAAACATGTCTTATTTTCTAGTTTCTTCAAAGTAGCCACCCTTTGCTTTTTTTATAGCGCTGCAAACCCTTGGTGTTCTCTCAATGAGCTTCATGAGGTAGTCACCTGAAATGGTTTTCACTTCACAGCCGACAGCTCTATTGGACAACTGGTAGAATTCATATTATGGCAAGAACCAATCAGCTAAGTCAAGAGAAACGAGTGGCCACCATTACTTTAAGAAATGATGGTCAGTCAGTCCGGAAAATTGCAAAAACTTTGAATTGGTCCCCAAGTGCAGTCGCAAAAACCATCAAGCGCTACAACAAAACTGGCTCACATGAGGACCGCCCCAGGAAAGGAAGACCAAGAGTCACCTCTGCTGCTGAGGAGAAGTTCATCTGAGTCACCAGCCTCAGAAATCACAAGTTACCAGCAGCTCAGATTAGAGACTAGATGAATACCACACAGAGTTCTAGCAGCAGACTAGAACAACTGTTAAGGAGAATCAGGCCTTCATGGTCAAATAGCAGCTAGGAAACCACTGCTAAGGAGAGGCAACAAGCTGAAGAGATTTGTTTGGGCCAAGAAACACAAGGAATGGACATTAGACCAGTGGAAATCTGGGCTTTGGTCTGATGAGTCCAGGTTTGAGATCTTTGGTTCCAACTGCCGTGTCTTTGGACGACGCAGAAAAGGTGGATTGATTCTACATGCCTGGTTCCCATGTGAAGCATGGAGGAGGAGGTGTGATGGTGTGGGGGGGCTTTGCTGGTAACACTGATGGGGATTTATTCCAAATTGAAGGCATACTGAACCAGCAAGGCTACCACAGCATCCTGCAGCAACATGCCATCCCATCCGGTTTGCGTTTAGTTGGACCATTTATTTTTCAACAGGACCATGACCCCAAACACACCTCCAGGCTGTGTAAGGGCTATTTGACCAAGGAGGAGAATGATGGAGTGCTGCACCTCCACAGTCACCGGACCTGAACCCAATTGAGATGGTTTGGGGTGAGCTGGACCGCAGAGTGAAGGGAAAAGGGCCAACAAGTGCTACACATCTCTGGGAACTCCTTTCAGACTGTTGGGAAACCATTTCAGGTGACAACCTCTTGAAGCTCATCAAGAGAATGTTCAAAGCAGTAATCAGAGCCAAGGGGGGTACTTTGAAGAAACTAGAATATAAGACATGTTTTCAGTTATTTCACACTTTTTGTTAAGTACATAATTCTTTTCAGACAATGGCAGCTACAGACTGTTGTTGGAATCCTCTCCAGTGAAATACTTTACTTATTGGTTTGGGTTAACATTTTCACATAAACAATATCAGTTATGTCACCCTGAATGACAAACTAATTTTATATTTCGTACAATGGCAAGAAAAAGTATGTGGACCTTTTGGAATTTTATTGTTTTCTGAATAAATTTGTCAAAATGTGATCTGATCTTCATCTAAGTCATGGGTATTGACAAATATGTGTCTAATATAAAAAAATTTTTTATAGAGAACCAAAGAAAACCTCATAGTGCCTCTGGAAAAGATAGCAAAGATTTGGGTTAATGACTTCAAAAAAAGCTAATTGGAGTCAGGTTTTAGCACACCTGGAGTCTTGTTAAGAGAGTTTGGAGGTTGTGGACTACAGCTAGCTTTGACTGATTTAAAAAATAAAAAAACATAGCAGGTAGAACCAGCAGGGTATTTACGGCAGGACACCACAAAGGAACTGCTTACTAAAAAGAACATTGCTGCAACCCTGAAGTTTGCAAAAGAGCACATTGACACTCCAGACCGGTTCTGGCAAAGGATCCGGTATCGGTACTGATATTGGTTCAAATGCCAAAGATTTACCCGAGCCTAGTGTCAATAGACAGATATTTCAGCCTAGTCTCATGGCAGTTTGTGAAATGGTCACATTATTTTATCTATTGATTCGTGTACAAGTCACGTTAATGTATTTCATTGGGAAGCCTATTTTGTGATCACAGGACGATTATGGTAGTGAGTAGTACTGAAGAGCCAAAAACCCGCATAGGGAGGTTGGTCAGGGGGTGGATGGGTCAAAATACGACTTTCACAGGACTTTAACCCGTTCTTTTGTTCCTCACCACCATCATCCCGTTGTTATGGCCGGCGTGTGGCGTTTCATTTCCCTGTTGTTCTATGCCACAGAGACCGTGGATCGTATCCCGGAGCCCGGGGATCGCGTCCCTAGTGTGGCGGTCCGTCCCGTTGTTGTGGCCGGCGTGTGGCGTTTCATTTCCCGTTGTTTCGTCCCCCTGGATCAGCCTAGCGTCATGGCAGGTTGTGAAAATCCTGACAAATACACAAGTTAAATCAAAATAACGTGCTGTTCACTACTAGGGTACGCTCTTCCCCCATGTCAACTTTACAGAAGAAGAATGTGTGCACCAACACACCAAGCCAAAGATAATGATTACAAACCCCAATTCCAATAAAGTTTTTTTTTTTTTGCAAATATTCCCTCATTTGGAATTTGATGCTATAACACATTCCAAAAAAGCTGGTACAGGACGGTGTTACATCATCTTTCCTTTTAACAACACTCACTAAGCATTTGGGAACGGAGGACATTAAATGTTGAAGCTTTGTAGGTGGAATTCTCTCATTCTCGCTTGATGTACGACTTCAGTTACTCAACAGTCCGGGGTCTCCGTTGTCATATTTTGTGCTTCATAATACTAACACCACACTGGAAAAATACTCTGTTAGTATAAGTCCTGCATTGAAAATGTTACTTAAGTAAAACTACTAGGAAAATCTACTTAAAGCTGTCCTGTTTCTGTACAGTCTGTAGATAATGTTGATATTCATGATGTTAATACTTTGACCGGCAGGTCAGACTGACATAGGCCGATTTAATGCCGGTGAAATTTATGCACTTATCTTATGCACTAATCTCAGTCTGTCAGCAGCAAAACAAGCACTTTTATGAACGTAAATACAAGCTGGACAAGTTTCCTATTAACTTTCACTGTAGCTTGTTTCTCTGCTGCCGACTGCAGCGATCTCGTTTAATATTCCGTTAATGTCAAAGGAAAATATTTCCTCAATAGTTTTTATTGTATCCGATACTCAACGAGCTGTTGCAGAAACAAGCCTGAAGCAATAAAGGAAAAGCTGTCAGATAAATGTAGTTCAGTAAACATTATGAAATATTAGGACTTTCTTTCTTGAAATATTAGGACTTTCTTTCTTGAAATATTACGACTTTTTATCTTGAAATATTAGGACTTTTTATCTTGAAATATTAGGACTTTTTATCTTGAAATATTAGGACTTTTATCTTGAAATATTAGGACTTTTTATCTTGAAATATTAGGACTTTATCTTGAAATATTAGGACTTTTATCTTGAAATATTCCCCTCTGAGGTGTAGTGGAGTGGAGTATGAAGTAGCAGCAGGGGTGAGTCTAGGATCAGACCTTTTGTGTTGTTTATATTTTACAAAAATAAAAACGTGACGTGTTTTGGAGGTATATACGCTTCTGAGCTAAAAATGTCACCGGATTTTGTCTGAGAAATCTGGTCACGTTACGGCAGAGCAGTCTGCTCTACTGATCTCAGGTCAGCCGCTCCCCCCCGAGGCTGAACAACTGGAACAAGAAAGCCGCCCTCACAGCTCCAGTATATCGGAAAATAGCATTGGGCACACTGACTTTGATGAATTTAATATTTATCAGACCCCAGATGAGACAAGAAGCTAACGTTAGCGAACACTGCGGTGGCGGTCCCTCCGCCTCTGGCGCCCCGCTGCAGGAGTGTATTCCTCCGACACGCTTTATAATGTTAGTTTAAAAGGCTTTAGGTTAGGTTAGGTTAGTTCAAAACCTACATTAAAAACATACCATCTTCCCTCAGTGTTGAGTTTTGTTGCTAAACCGTGTGTAGAATGAGCAGTGACGTTAAATCATCTTTTAATCAACACACCTAGGGTACCGTCTATTTGCTGGATTGTTCCGAGGTAACCATAACGTCAGCCGATAAGTCCGTTGGTATTGTGGATTGATTTATTCGATTAGGACAATGCACATTAATCAACATTTCTGTAAATGTGCCAGTGTTAGCCAGTCGTCCTACGTAGCATGCATGTCTTTTATGGTGGGAACATACCACATGTACGCACATTGACAAATAAAGAAAACTTACTAAAAAAGGAACTACACGCTGTTTTCAGGTAATGTTACTGTTGACATTCAAACAGGCTTGTGTGTGTGTGTGTGTGTGTGTTTTGAGAAATATTACACACCATAGCAATATTTATTTTGTTATTTCTATATTATTTTATTGCCATTACCTGTTCTCCCTGTTTTCATACATACAGAAGTTTAGTTTGGTAAAAATATCAAATTTTTCTAGTTGGATATTGGATGTGAAAACAAGGAAATGGTTTGTGTGAATTTGCAACACCAGTTGTAATTTATATCGGTTTTTTATAGGCATCGATTATTTGGTCAAATAATAATCAATTGTAAAATGTAAAATTAACTATTAACAAAAAAATAGAAAATAAATATTTGTGTGTGTGCGCTTAACTCTTGTTTTGTCTTTCCGTCAACCGTGAAAAAAAGATTATCATCACTTTTTCCAACATGTTTGTCACCTTTTCAATGTTGTGGATGCTTTTTTTAAATGTTTTTCCAAAGTTTAATATTGTTAATGTTGACATTGTTGACTTAATTAACTGAAAATGGGTCAAATTTGACCCAAGTAAAACATGAAGGTTAA
This sequence comes from Percina caprodes, assembly GCA_013375575.1. Classification (NCBI taxonomy): domain Eukaryota; kingdom Metazoa; phylum Chordata; class Actinopteri; order Perciformes; family Percidae; genus Percina; species Percina caprodes. The sequence goes on from JABXJD010000220.1 coordinate 853,705, forward strand.
ATGGGTTAGATAATATAAAATCAGTATCGGCAGGCCAAAATCAATGAAAAATGGGAATCAGCCTAGAAAGTTGTAATTGGTGCATCTGTAGTCACAACGGTGCGATAAATTGAATGTAATACCGCACATTGTGTCAATGATAATAAATTGAACAGAAAGTTCTGTGTTTAATGGGCTTATTTCAGCTGGACGTCTGGGCCGTGATTTTGTGTATGTTACGTTTTGTAATCATACTCAGAGGCGGAGACAGATCACCACTGACAGATGGTTTTAGGTAACAAACACAAAAGCATGAACAGAGGTTCTGCAGGCCATTTCAAGTCAAATTTAAGACTTTGTAAGACCTTTCAAAAGTTAATTTAAATAAAAAATATGCATGAGGTAGCATTGCATGGAGATAGAAACATTTAGATCCAAGTCCTAGATCAAAAATTTAAGACTTTTTTAACACTCTGATAAACTTGCTTTTACAGCCTTAAAGTTGGCAGTAGTTCTCTACTACTTGATAGGAATAATGTGGCGCCAAACATCATGGGAAACCAGAAGTCTTTATGCAGGAGAGTTGATTGGAGAAGACTGTCAGGTGTGTTGATTGGCAACAATCCTCAGGTGTGTAACCCGTTGTCTCTGTTCCAGTTTTTTTGTCAATCCGGTTCTTTTGCTTACTATACATTCTGGAATGATTTTAGCCTGCTGTCTAGAGGGCTCCTTTGGTTGTATATATACTGTATATTTTTTTATTGCGATTAAATCCTCAAGTTCACCACTGCCTGGCTGTCTCTGCATTTCGGTCTTCCAATACTTTGAACCCCGTGACCAGAATACAAAATAGGAAATGTGATTCCTTTTTTTCACCTTTTTTGGAAAAAAACAAACAAAAAAAAACTGGCTGGTAAAAAGTCTAGTCATCAAAAAAGTTAACTTCAGACCCCGGACGCGCACTAATAGCATTTATTAATCAGATCACATTAATGTCATAACCCAGCTGCAGCATTAACAGTTACTACATTAATAAACTACAAACATGTCTCAGCCCAGAACACTATGAAGTGTCGTACTGTGTGTGTGTGTGTGTGTGTGTGTGTGTGGTCTGTCAGTTTGGTCTGGTGGATTTTCCACGGGGAACCGAAAACGGGTTAACCACTTGGCCAGTGATCAATGAAACAAACAACTCCACCCGGGCAGGGTGTGTGGGGTGGTCCAGAGTCGACTAGGACGGGAGAAGTGGTCCGTGGGGTCCAGGTTTTGAAAACACGAGGTGTGGGTTTTACAGGATCCAAATGGTGTTCTCCAGAACACTGAAATACATTTTGCACCCGAAGCGACTTGGGTAAGACGTGGTTTTTGGGTGCTCCGGAGCTAATATTCCTCCTCCACCGTGGTGTGTTCAGGTTCCAGGAACCAATGGGAAGTCAGGTACTCTGGCGGCCGTCCCTGGTGCAGGGGCCTCAGCCAATGAAGCTCCAGTCAAACCTGAGCCTGTCCGTCCTTAGTCTCTCTATTTTGTAAACTTTTTCACGCCAAGATGTGAGATTTTAAGGCTCTAAATGTCCCATGGAGGCCCAAAATCTTTTGTCTCAGGCACTACCATTGCCTGTAGGCCACATTCTTTGTCCCAGGCACATGTTGGCCCTTTTTGTTTTTTTAATCAGTTAAATGCCCTGTGAAAAAAGTCAGCTGTCAAAAAATCATTTAAAATGTTTCAAAGAGCCAATGCTGTGGTTTTCTGGGGAGAACAGTCTCCCACTATGGTCAGGGTCAACCTACCCCTAAATGCATCCGTCATGCTTTTCATTGATCCGTCAACCGGCGCTCTAATGTGACTTGAGAGTGCAGGCCAATCAGGCTCCTTATAATGAATGTATTGTAATAAATGGATCAGCTGCAGCATAATAACCAGTGCTAATTTATTCACCAGTAATAATCATCTACTGTGAAATCAAAACAGCAGGAGGACAGACGTGGAGCTTAGTGAGCGGGGGCACGATGGCAATTCCCAGCATTCTCAGTAATGTGATGCCATCGCCATTGTTTGTTCAATGGATAGGAAAGCTGATATATCTAGATATGTGCTCCCGCTCTACCAACTGGGCTAACCGGCCACTGCCATCATCACACCATTCATCTCCATGAACAGCAGAAAAGAAAATCAGATAACTTTCCCTTAAGTTGACTAACACTAGCGGTAGCTAGCAAGCTTGCTTACATTCCCCCCCCCCCCAGTCTTTACATATGACAGTCTTTAACATAAGATGTGAGACTTTAATCTTTTTAAAGTCTGTTCAAACACTTCTAGTGTAAGGTAGGCCACACCAATGACATACAATGAAAACCAAGATTTTTAACATTTTATAAAGTGCTTAGTTCAACCCAAACCTGTATCTTTCCCTAAATCTGAATAGGTTGTTTTGTACCTAAACCATAAAACCACAGCCTAAACCATAGCTTGAAAATATTAATATATAAAAAACCTTTCTACTTTGGAAACAGCAAACAAAATGTATAGTGCACAGTGCTAACATGTGTTCTTTGGTTTATACAATATATTTGAAATCATGTATGTTTTGTAAAGAAATACAGTCTAAAAGGACATTTCTTTTAAATATTTAAAGTGACCAGCAAACAAAGAAATAATGAATGCCACTGATGTTATTATATACAATGATGAACTGTGCACTGTGCCACTCGCTTACAATATATGATCTCAAAAGAAGATGGTGTATAGAGTGGAGGATGTGCTGCATGGACAATCCTGCTGAAGCTGCAGTCTGACTGATGAAACAGGTAAGTCATCAGGACATATTCATATGCTGATAAAGATAGGGCTCCGTTTATGGCACCCACTAACGCTTTAAAGGAAAGGGCCAAAACTTTAAATGGGTTAGATTTTTGATTTCTTGTAGGGTCAGCAAGCTGTGCCTCCAAACCATTGATGATAAATGACCATCCCCTCACCTAAAATTGGAGTCCCCTCAAAGAAATGCGGTAATTGACTCATTTTTCACAAAGCGATTGAACTAAAAGAAGTTTCTTCTTGACAGGATGGCGGACCAAACGGAACCCCCACCCAAGGACACCAGCCATAAAAACCATTGCCTCCACTGATGGAGATCTGTGTTGCAGAGGCGGTGGCTGGTAGATATCATTTCTATTGTTTTGATAGTGTACAGTAGGTATTCTTAAGTATATCTGAAATTGCATTTATTTGTGTGCCAATACTATGACTATAAACACATTTGGGCTTGGGCTGAGGGGGGAATTGAGACATGACAGGTGGGGTGTGCCAAACGGGAGAACATTTTCCTTTTTATGCCTTTATATCTTTATCCAGGCATTCCAACTGTCTTGGTGTTCCACCAAAAGCTGTGACCCATCAGGAACTGTGACCGCAGAGGGCGCTGTTGCACGTTGTCGGCCCGCGTGCCGTAGACAATGCAGGGCATAGAAGAGCGTTTACGGTAAATTTTATTAAAACCGGACCCCTGCAAGCGCGACTGTTCTCCGCACTTGCCTTGGTTATGGATCCATTCAATGCAGCAGGTTGGTATCTTTACATTTTATTGGATATTATAGTCATATATTATACTTGCATTTTATTTATGTTGCATGCTACTTACTAACTGGAATGGATTGTTGTCACACAGATTTCTTTGTGTTTATTATGCAATGACAAATAAGGTAAGCCTATTTATTTGTATTCTGTCTGCAGCACTTGCTGTGGAGGACCAGTTTATTGAGATGACATCGGACTCCACCCTGAAGCTCAGGTTTAAAGCTCAGACTCTTATGATTTCTGGTTTGGAGTGGAGAGGGAGTGTCCACTCATCGGGCAGAGTGCTGTGTGCATTCTTCTTCCTTTGCCACATCATATCTCTGTGAGATTGGCTTTTCAGCTGTTGAAAACAAAGTACAAATCTCAGCTGAACATTGAGCATGACTTGAGAGTGGCAGTATCAAGCCTGCAACCTCATATACACACACATATATATATACACACACATATATATATACACACACATATATATATATATATATATATATATATATATATATATATATATATACACACACATATATATATATATATATATATATATATATATATATACACACACATATATATATATATATATATATATATATATATATATATACACACACATATATATATATATATATATATATATATATACACACACATATATATATATATATATATACATATATATATATATATATACATATATATACATATATACACATATATACATATATACACATATATACATATATACACATATATATATATATATATATATATATATATATATATATATATATATATATATATATATATATATATATATATACACACATTTTTGTATTTATTTTTGATCGTTAGAAAAATAGATGAATCAAGACTTTATTAAATTTCCCATTGTTGAACGGAGGTTCAGTTGAAAACCCAAGAAACACAAAGCTAAAAGCTATATATGTATTTGCTTGAAGTATAACTCACAGCTAAAATATATGTGTTTGTTTGAAATATAATTCACTGCTAAAATATATATATACACTGCTTAAAGTGTGCTATGTAACCCATGATATATATTGTCTTGATGAAAGTATGAACTAAATATTAGAAACAGTTGAAACTTTATAATATTCATTGGGAGTGACCTTTGGCACATTTTTAAGTGTGCTAAGGGTCACACTTACTGTACAGTGGAACTGGTCTGAACCACGGCGGCGGCCACCTGCAAGATTACGTAGTGGTGACAATACCCTGTTATCAAGAAGGGAGGGTTTTTAGCCTTGACTTTGAGTATAAATATGAATTGATGTGGCCTCTCTCTTCAGCGAAAGCATACCCACTTATCGGGTTTTTTTTTATTCTCTGATTTTGATACTCTTTGCTTTTAGGGCAGAAAGAGAAGGGATTATTTCTGTATTTTGTACCTGTTTTTTGATTATTCACTAAATAATAAAACTACCTGAGCTTGTTGTGAGCTAGGAGACCAAAAGACTTGTATTCCTTGATTTTAGTCATTTAATTTCTCTCTCTCACACCTCGGCTTTCCGAGGGCAGAAGTTTCCCTCCCGTGAGGGCAGTTAAGACTCCTCTTTAACCACCTGGGCGAGTTGCAGCCCGGCGGGGATCGACATTGACAGTCAGACCTCCTGTTATTTCCTAGTGGGAGTGCATTCCCCATCCGCTCTGCCGGTCAGAGCCACCGAGCGCTTAGCCTCTCTCGGACCGGCGACCAACGAAGGCTAGCGGGCGTCCTTGAGAAGGAGGGGACCTCCGGTGACCCTGGGAGGAACGGTTCGTGACCGTGAGTACTAAAGAAAAATCATTGGTTGTAAAGATCCCCTCGGGCAGTGCTTCAAATATACAGGGGGACAAGAGCCCGTTAGTGGGGGACGTCTGGGGTAAAAATCTGAAAAGGCCTCTTGCCTCGTCTCCGGTTTTCCTGATCCGGGCGGGGGCCCTTTAAATTTAGCAAGGGTGTGTGTGTCTCTAGTAAAAAGAAACAAAACTGATTATTACTAGAAATAATAATTACTAATTAATTTTAAAGTGTTAAATTAGCGAATCACTGTGTGTGGATCGAAAATCTAGCATTTATTCAATCAGGGAAGTATCAAAGTAACTCCTTTTAATATAGGCCTAACCATCCGCCCCGCTGATAGTAACGGGTGTTATTATACGGCAGAAGCGGGCATAGTAGGAGCGGGGGTTACTGAGGGGAAGGTATAAAAGGAGTTAGCCCTCAACCAAACGAGAGCGATACGACGCCTCATTAACTGTCACACCGTTCGACACCATGGCATGAAAATTTCACTATGAGGTTTTTTAGCCAGCCTGCCTATGGCCCCCCCCAGTGGCTAGAAATGGAGATAGGTGTAAACCGAGCCCTGGGTATCTTGCTCTGCCTTTGAGAAAATGAAAGCTGGGTGGGCCGATCTGGAATTTATCGGGAGAGAGAGCTGGTGGAGACCGGTTTGACCTGGGAGATGTGAAAGACAGGATGGATCTTGACAGCGGCAGGGTTGAGTACAGCTTCCATGGGGTAGGGACCCACAAACTGGGGAACGAGTTTCTTGGAAGTGGACTGGAACAGAAAATCCAGAGAGCGTGAGGGAGCCACACCCACTGGCCCAGTCGGTAGACAGGAGCAGGTGTACGATGACAATCTGCCAGGCGCTTGTTCTGATCCGTGTTGGGTATCCGAGAACCCCCCTGGCCTCCCTCCACATACGTCTGCACCTCCGTAGGTGTGCTTGGACTGAAGGGACTGCCACCTCCCCCTCCAGAGACAGAAAAAGCGGGTGCTGGAACCCCACCGCACACATGAACGGTGACATCCCCGTGGCAGCGCAGACAAGTGAGGGCTGAACAGACTGGCGGGCGGTTGGTGGGTAGCCTTGGCACGGGCACACACATGCTGCCACAAATTCTCTGCAGTACTTATCCATTTGAGGCCACCAGAATATCTGAGGGAACAGGAACAAGATTCTGGCCATTCCAGGGTGGCACATAAACGTGGAGGCGTGAGCCCAGTGAAGGACCTAGTAGAGGACACTTGAGGGGACGTAGATGCGATTGGAGGGACTGGTACCAGGGTCGGGTCCGTGGACTGGGCACAGCGGAAGGATTCCACTTCTCAGACTAGGGAAGCGACTAGGCAGGAATGGGGCAGGATGGTGTCGGGTGGACCAGCTGGTTCATCAGATGCATTGATTCGGGACAGGGCGTCGGGTTTGGTATTACGTGAGCCAGGACGGAAAGACAGGGTGAAGTTGAATCGGGTGAAGAACCGAGTCCACCTAGCCTGGAGGGAATTCAGTCTCTGGGAATTTTGGATGTATGACAAGTTCTTGTGGTTCTTCCAGACCAGGAAGTAATGTTCTGCGCCTTCCAACCAGTGCCTTCGCTCCTCCAGTGGCAGTTTAACAGGGAATAGCTCACGGTCTCCCACGTTGTAGTTGCGCTTGGTGGGAGTCAGGCGGCGGGAAAAATTGGTTCACCTATGCAGGAGAAATGTGAACATTAATTTCGAAATTGGTGCGTTCTAGGCCGAGAAACGGATGAAAGACTCCAAATCCCCGAATGCACTTTCTTCGAGTCCACTCCCACGACATGCCTACCGTTTACTGACTTAGATAGACAGTGAGGAATTCAACTCAAGTAAAGTGTGCTTTATTGTCATTTCAACCATATACACGAAAATGGCTCCGTGGCTGAAGCGCCAAACGAAACAGGCTACATCTAGTGCATACATATTATAGGCTCTGTAAAGTTAAGCTAATGCATACTAGCATTAGCGCTTGGTGTGATGTAAACACTGAGTATAAACACAGCCATAAATTTACATGGAATGTAGACTGGTCGACATCTAACACACACATATATATAGTCACAAAACTCCACCAGCGGTTAGCAGTAGTTGGATAAAGCCCCCCCACCCCTCCATTTCTGCGGGCCTGCTGTCTTCTGTGTTGTCTGTCTGTCTGTGTGTTTCGTCATCCACTAGAGGGCCCTCCTACGAAGATCCAGATAGAGGCGTGTCTACTCAGCCCCCACCCGTCTTGCTGCACAGCTGAGCCTTATCATCATTATCACCTTATCCATATTTAAACCTGGGCTGACCACCTTTTCAGCGCCAGTTCGTTACCAAAATTCCCGTGGTAACTGGTCCAGTACTAGCTCGTTGTTTTTCCCCATACCTTGCTCTACTTACCTTGTGTTTCTGCCACAGCTTTCGTGTCCCGTCTCGTCTTCTGTGCTGCTTCACCAGATGCTCGTTTTGAATCTCCATCATATCCCACATCACCTCCCATGTCAAGATTGTTGTTTGTTTATGCTGAAAACCTCAGTATTAAAACCTGTTCTTTTATCGTACCCTTTCTCATGGTCGTTCTGTGTCCGGGTCCAACACAAACCCTTAACACAAAGGAGTTTGAAGCGACTGATGAAAGCCACATTGTTTTTAGTCTGGTCTCATGATATACGTACTGTACCTCTGGACATTTTTTTGCAGCGCCACAAATACGCGCCTCCTAGGCTTAATATATTGTTCCGTGTCGCATCTCTAGTGGGAGTTGAAGTTTTGAAATACATTAGTATATTTCTCATGAGTAGAAGTTGGCTGTGTAGACCTTTAGATACTCCCTGGGTTTGTTTGGGATGGTGAACACATCCCCAGCTGGGAGGAGGCCTCGGGGAAGACCCAGGACTAGGTGGAGGGATTATATCGCCAAACTGGCCTGGGAACGCCTCGGGATCCCCCAGTCAGAGCTGGTTAATGTGGCTCGGGAAATGGAAGTTTGGGGTCCCCTGCTGGTCTCCCCAAGACCCGATAGTGGATAAGCGGACGAAGATGGATGGATGGATGGTGAACACATTGGTGTTATCAGATTTTAAAAATCCAATCGTTAAACAGGTGAAAATAGCTTATTCCCATATTATAGGCACACTGGCTGTTGCCCGGGCAACAATAGCACATATTTGTACATGTCCCTGGACAGCTGTAATATTGCATTGCAGCTGTAAGTACTGTATCTGGCAATGAACCCATGTTGCCTAGGTCTTTATTTCCCTTTTATTTCCTACAGGTGAAATAAGCAAGCAGTACATTAAATACAACTCAAAATGATAAGTAGCGGGCTTGGATAGGGAGGGGGGGACATTACACCCTTGTGTTATCACTTCTATTATAAAAATGTCAAAGAAATTGTTCAAATAATGAATAGATATGTCACTAAATTGTAAAAGTAATCTTCAAAAACATCGTGTAGAGCTTTTGCAGTCATTGAATAGCATTAGATAGCACTGGTGTTCCTGTTATTGTGTCCAGCCCGGCCCTGGTGCACATACTCGGTACACAGAAACACATAAGATAGAAATATTTTAGGCATGCATGGCACACACCGTGCATATTAGGAATACAAAGAGCACAAGCAGGCTGGTATAGGGAGTGGAGCATGACAGGGTTGCCTGTGGTGAGCCGTGCAGTTCCTGGAAACTAATGACCCTTGGCCCCTGGGGGAGTCGATGGCCCCACAATGAGCTGTGCTAGTATTGAGGTTGTCCTGGGAATACCCGGCCCAGTGGTTTGAATCGGGAACATCTCTGCAGCTCCATTATGGAGTGGGAAATTGTACCCATGAGTAAATGCTTTCCACCACCATGCCCTTCTCTTAATTACTTTTAATTTAAGCAATTATTAATCTTGTTGAGGATTTTTGTTTCATTTGTCAGGGTGTAGTGGACACCATGACATCATGCATGCTGATTGCACACCCCTTGAGAAAGCCTGTCATGTGCCTTTCTTTGGCATGGCCTAACAATGCTGCAGGCGTGAAAGAGCCAGCTCAGGCCTCATTGATTATGTATTCTGAGCTGATGGGAAGCCTTTATGATAGAAAATGATATCCTCTGTCACAGTTCCTGTCCAGGGAGGAGAACACAATGAATGAAGACTGGAACAGCAAGGAATACAGAATTGGTAAATTGTGTTCATTTGAATATTTAAATAATTTTACAGTGGGCATGCTCGTATTTCCACAGAATGTCTTTGACCTCCTATTCGCTTCATTTTAAAGTCAAACTCACACTGAAATACAGTATTAATTTTTTAAAATCATAAAAGAGGCAAAGAGTAGCTTCTTTGGAGTTCATTATGCACGTAGCATTCAAGCCGCATCCTCTCTCAAAGAGGAGCTCCTCTTTATGAAACTACCGTTAGAATGCAATATTGAAAAAAATTGGCGATATGGACACTTCCTTTCTGAGTGTTTCTGATATGCATAATGGTGCATTTCACATGTAAGATGTATTATTTAAATGCTGCGTGATGAAAAAAGCTGATGATGCGCCACGTATGCAGTGTTAAGATATACTTAACATATCGTGTAAGCTCTCATTTTTAGGAATTGATAGATTTTTTGTTGTGTAGAAAACCAACTAAATGGTTCTTAAAGGTGCCCTGCCACATGTATTTCATGACTTGTGGTAATGTCTGAAGTTCTACCATGGACTACCATGTAACTTGTTTACCTTGGTTACCTTGTTTCAAGCCATTCTAGTGTGGTATAGAAAGAATGCATACTGAAGGATATAATAATTTAGAAAGCATTTATGCAACTGATGTTTATACATCCTGACCATAATTTGATTTCCACAGTAATGTGGAAAAAAAAGTTTTAAAAGGTTATTCATAAAGACAAAAAAATTCATCTGCAACAGTTTTTCTCACTTTTTTTTTACACAGTTTAAATGTTGTACTTTGTGGCATGTATTCATTGGAAATCAATTTGCACAGCTGTAAACACAACCAGCGGCAATGTAAGGGTTAAGGCCCAAAAAAGGTGCCCATTGTCAGGTATTAATGGACGCCGACGAGGTGTGAACCGTCCAACGCGCAAAAAATAGATATTTTTATTGAAATCTAAAGTTTTTCCAACAATAACTCTGCTTTCCTGGCTATGCATGAGGGTTTGACTAATACCTGGAACAATTATTCCCATCCCATAAGATTCTTATGCAATACAAACATTATTCCCTGCACCAGGCAATAGAACGGACATTAGAAACAACTTGACACCCTTAGCAACAGGACATATTTATAGTCCGGCTAAGCTTGTAGAACCCTTAAGCTCAGACAGCTACAAGACAGAAAGCTACCTAATGCTATGCTAGCAAGATCCAAAGTCAATAACATTGTGTGCAATTGGCAATCAATAGCTACAAATAATTTTGTAGATGGAGTGCTGTATGTTGTTTTTTGTGTGTTATGTTCAGCTGCTCTCTGCAATTGAGGGCAGCGTGCAATCTTTTTCCTTCATTACTGGAGCTTTAAACTTAATTTATTTTTCAAAATGGCCCTAAAATAAATTAAAAATTAAAAACTATTCAAGTCAAGTACATGGTGTTTATTAAACAAACACATTTGCCTTAAGGGGCTTCACAATCTGTACGGCATTTGACAGCTTTCATCCTTGGATCCTCTACTTGGATAACCCCCTAAAAAACAAGTATTCTAGTATCGAGGGGGTCAGCCATATTTCTGTGAGGCAGAATATGTCAATGCATCTGAAGTATGCATATGGTAGTGTTGTATATTTGTTGTATATAATATCACAAAGGAACCTTTTTACACCACTGTATCCTTTATTATAATAGTGTGTGATTTAATTAGTGTGTATGTGTGCAGTTGTTTGTTCATTTGTCCCTCAGGGTTGATTGACATTACAAGGTTTAACTAATTAAACCGGCACTGTTGCATCTTTGTGGGGTTTAAGGAGCTTTTTTTGCCCCTGACTATTTATGTGGGCTGACTTAATTGAGTCGACATTATATCAAAAATCTTGCAGCGTGCATTGCCCCTAACCTGTTCTCTGAGTGTGTAGAGGTCCTTAACACAACAGATGGAGCTCATGGGGTTGTGGGTTTCCTTTTAATTAATTTGCCTCAATAAGCAATTTACATATGATGAGGTGGCTTACAAGGAACACCAATTAATTCTCACAGATCAGGAAGTGGAATCCAGGGTACATGGAGGAAATTGATTTATAGCAGCTAGAACACAATTTATTTAACCTCAACAGCCAAGTGGAGTTAGAGCCTAACTTTCAATGCATCTTCTAGTCTATCAATCTAATAGTTGCCCATGAATAGACTAACTTATTAGAGCCCTGGGCCTAAAATGGGCAGGTGTGCCTCTATTCGTAAACTTGGAGCGATTTCCCCCTGGTTGGGTTTCACACCTTTTAAAATCCAAATATACCAAAATGCGTCACTACAAATTAGCAAGCAAACGTTTATTTTGCTTGTCAGAGCAGGCAGTAGCAAGAACGTAAATACAGGAAGAAGGTCCTGTGTCCTGGACAAGTTTACATTTCTTCCATCTCCATGGTTACCCCAGCTCATTTCTTTTAAAATGACTCTGCTGTGCCGGTGTCTGTCTCAATCTTTAGCGGCGGCTGGTTTGCATAGCAGACTGCGAAGTACCCCTGACTACAGGAGCCGTTTAGCTCAGACTTGTGGAGTACAGTTGGGGCAGTTCAAGGTTGGATCACATTCTCACAACTGAACCGCTCCAGAGTTTGGTCCGCATTTGGTGTGATTTGCCACATTCAAACTTGCCCAAACATACCATACCAATGGGGCAAACAAACTCTGGGGCATGTGTGAAAGACCCTTAGTCAGCAGACTGGACTAGGGGGTTGGGCAGAAAAGGACTAAGAAATGAAAAATTGACCATGAAATAGTCAAGATTAACAAGCCCTGAGTTCAGACCCAAATAAAGACTAACATTTTTTAAGTCCAGTCCCTAGTCAAGGCCAACTAGTCCCATATATGGTCCTAAATCTAAACCAACAAATCTGGATTTAAGTACCAAGTCAAGACTAGCAAGTACAGCGTCAATCCCAAGTCAAGACAGACAAGTCCTAACATCCTAAAATCAAGTCTCAAGTCAAGATCAGCAAGTCCAGAGTATATTCCCAAGTCATGATTAACAAGCCCTGGGTTCAGACCCAAGGGAAGACCAACAATTCCCAAATCCAGTCCAAAATCAAGACTGAAGGACGTTTAATGCTTTCGCCTTGGCTTGGTATTGATACCATAGCTGGCATGTGTGTGTATCTGCTCATCAGATGAAAACATTTACACATTTACACTCCGAAGGCGCAGCATCTGGGGCAACCATTGCAGGCATTTGCAGGCAACCGCTCTACCACTGAGCCACAGCCGCCCCTTTGGAGCGAGTACCGACTCTAGAGTCATAGTGACAGAAACCAAGTGTCTCCTCTGTTCTTTCTATGACATAGGGACTGGTGTAAACACAGAGGGGTCTGTGGGGGTACGCCGTCGATTCGCAGACGCATAAAACAGCCTTAACAAGTTCTGAGTTACTTAAATCGACCCTAAGAAGTCCCAAGTCAAGGGAAAGACATCCAAAGTTCATTCCCAAATCAAGTCCAAAACCAAGTCCCACATCCAGCCCCAAGCCACAACCAACAAGTCCAGATTCCTCATTATGATTCAAGACCAAATCCTTGACCTTCAAGACTGAGAAGGCTGCAATATTCAATTGTATAAAGAAGAGTGTGTGACTTGAAAACATGTATCAAGCCTTTCAGGGTCACACTAATACCGAAAGAAAGATAATATCTGCGTATAGCTGGATTAGTTTGCATGTTTTTCAGAAGGTCAGTAAACAAGCACAAGCAAACACCCCTCCTCCCCATCCCGTACACACCCAAACCTCTTGTACTCGAGTTATCTCGTAGTCTGTGGATTGATGAGTTTTCTTCAGCCTGGTCGGCCAAGTGTAAAATCCTGTGTAATACATTCCTTTTTAATTTGGGTCGCCTCTATTCGCTGCATACCAATGCAGTCTTGCAAGGCCTGCATGCAGGTGGCTCTTAGTCCTTTTCTGCCCCCCCCCTGCCAGTCTGCTTACTAACAATGCCTCTCAGCATCAGACTCAAATTTAGATTGCTCTATCATGCCATTTATGTGTGTGTGCACAGCTTACACTGTTCATCCTCACCCCTACCTATCAACATTGTGCAATTAAATTGTAAACCATATCACTGCATACAGCTCTTACTGATTTGTGAATGGACACACCTCATTTTAAATTACAGTGAACCCTCGTTTATCACGGGGGTTACGTTCCAAGAAGAACCCGTGATAAGTGAAATCCGTGAAGTAGTAACCTTTTTTTTTTTTAACCATTATTATACGATGAAATACTCCATTATACACTGAAACCAAAGAACAAAACCTTTTTACAGGCCCAAGCCTTTGTTTAACAAATAAAAGTACTGTATAAACGATTTTTTACAAATAACTACTGTACTGTAAAATAATAATTTTAATCATCAATACGAACTGAAGGCTTCAAATTGCGGAGATCAGCACCGCCCCCCCGCGACCAGAGTCATTGGAACGGGAGAAAATGGAAAATAATTATGAAAAAAAATACAAAGTAAAGTACAGTAGGAAAAACCGTGACTCAGGTGTATTTCCCTGCCCTTCTGACGGAGCCGCTGCATCCCGACTCCGCTCTGTAGCGTTTTTTTCTTCTAAAGCCCGCGGTGCAGGTGTGTTTTTTCGAGAGAAGAACATAGTTATCGGTAGTTGTTGTCGCTCTTTTTTCTTCTGGGCAAAAAGATTCTTATAAACCGACATGCCACCATTGATTATGTTTGCAGAATGCAGAACACAATGCATGATGCAAATCCGTGAAGTAGCGAAACCGTGAAAGGTGAACCGTGATATAGCGAGGGTTCACTGCACTCTGTGATTTAGTCTTTAATTTAAAATTGCAGAGCCCATTTTGTGCATGTATTTCTGTAATACAATGTCTAAAATACCTATGTTATATTTTTTGTTGAGTTTTGTATTTTATCCTAAATGTTACCAACAACATTCAATCCCAGAGAAATCTGTAATTAAAATCAATGTAATGACACTACACTTCAGAAACCTCAGACATAATCTGAGTCCAGGTGGGCGGCCATCGGCCTTCTAATAATTTTAGCAGTGGCTATTATGGAATGACATGATTATGAATTGCAGGTTATTTGTAAACTTTAGCATAGTCTCGCATTGCCAGACCTTCCTCCACGGCACAGAGGAGGGTCTGGCTAGTCCATACAGCATTTCATAATGGGAGAAACCCATGATCTGGTTTACTGGCATTACATTAAACCAATCACAATCCTCTTGGGCGGTCCAAAGCGCTGGACGGCGCCATGGTGCTTCTGCACAATAGCCTCGGGAAGGAACTTGTTTTGGATGGAACATGTGTACGTTCAGAAGTAGTTTTAGTCGTGCAACAGAGAACTCAGATTTGACAGATAGTCTAGCTAATCTAGAGATCTGAGGAGCATAGTCCTTAGTAATCACCAGAGGTTAAAACGCCAACACAAAGAAAGCGGAAGTTAACAAACTTCCATCCAGTAACATCTGACTTAGTACTGTGGTGAACCTTATAAGCAATTTGTTGTTTCAATAAAACATAAAAAAATGGATAAACTTTTTTTTTTCTGCAGGATGTTGGATGGAACTAATCATTTTGAGATTGGCCTGAAGTTACTGAGTATGGTCTAATCTGGGTTTCATCTTTTGAGAACTTTACAGCAACAAGAAGCCCGAGCAGCTCCTTGAGGAATGTATTTATCATGAACATCCTATCCGATCATAACTCCCCATGTCTATTAGCCCATGCTGTCTCTTCTGTGCCTGAGGAAAAGCTATCTGTTCACTGCTAGTCCAGGGGAGGAGGGCTCAGGAACATACCATCCTCATAATCTTAGTACTCACATAAGCAAAGGGGCAATAACGCCTTATCGGAAAGTCCCGGGAGAGATGTGGAGGATGATAGCATTACTTTTATTAACAGAGGTGTTGTGTTGTAAGGTGAGTGATGTTGATGGGATGTTAGTTATAGCTCAGCAAATCTCTTAGACCTGATTATCTGAATATTTTGTGCTTGATTGCGAGAGATGATCTAGTTAGGACATAGAGAAGAAGATGGTGGGCTGAAATGCTTTTATTCTGAAGGAAAGGGAGGAAAAAAAACCTCTGGAAACAGATGCAGGGTCATTAGGGTTACTCGTCCATACAGCATTTTTATATTGGTTGCTCATTCGTCAAACTCCTTCACAGGTTCATGCATAAACACACTATCACGCACACACACAAACTGATGTCTTCATTTGCATCCATTCTGCAGTCATAAGGGTGTGTGTGTGTGTCGTGAAGGGTGTTGCTGAGTGTGCTGTTTTCCCAGCTGTACTACCCAGCCTGCTTTCCACTGGAGCCTGACAAATTTGTCTTCATTCTCTACCAAAAGCCCATGTCACTCTGACACCAACCAGAGAGTGAACACTAAATAGTTCCTGAAGAGTACAGGATGAAGAAAAAAAAAAAAAAATCACATCACATCACAGCAGTGTGTCCTATGTAGTGTATCTGTTGTTGTTGTTGCTAGTTCAATCAATCAATCCATTTTATTTGTCACATGACATCCTATGAGGTTACCCATGAAATCCAGAGTTTTTGCGAGCACACATTTGAATTAGCTCAGCGAATTACTCTGGCATCAAGTAATGCTGCTTATTTACTATGCCCTTGTAGCTGAGCTGCACCAATCACATTGGTGTATCTGATATAGGCGGGGCCAAATGCGAGTTGAACAGACGACGACAGCCGCTGAGAAGAAGTCATTAGTAAACATTGCACGATGGCTACGGATGAACACCAGTTCTCTGCAAAAGGATACCACAGCTCCCACATCCCGCTAGAATCCGACGGAGGCTCGGAGGCCACGAAGCAGAGAGGAGGCAGTCCGGTGTTCAATTCCTCCACGCTTGCCCTGGCTCCCCCTGTGATGTACAGATGCAAATGGATGCAGAGATGGTTTTGCTTGTCCATGTTGTTGGGATTGTAGCCATAGGTCGTAGCAATCTTCACCTTTCTTTCTGTCTTTCCATTTAAAAACTTTGGCTGGCCAGGCTAGCAAAGCCAGAAGGAGCCTGCTGAGTGAATTTCCCGACAATAATGAGACTCAAAGCTACATGCCATCACCACATAAAGTCCAGACCAAACATTAATGACGAAACAATTGTAACTTTTTAATTTGCATTGAGCTGGTGTGCAACCTTCTAAAGCCTGCCAGTTCACACCAATGTGACAATGCTACAAGACTGTATCATCATCATAGCAATAACTCTTTTTAATTCTGTCCTAACTTCCGACTTTCAAGCCTTTTTTCCCCCTGGATTTATCATTTGTTCTGTCTAAATTGGAATGTAGATAATAGGGGTGGGGGAAGAAAAAAAATCGATACAGCATAGTATAGCGATATTTTCTGTTGCAATACTGTATCGATACACAGGCGCCAATTATGGATCTTTTATTATATATGTGTTGGTCAGTTTGTCTGCTTGACAATCCCATTTTGCAGCAACAAAATTGAAGTGATATGAACAAACAGAGAAATGTTTATTTTTAGACAAAACATTTGAAATTGGAAAAAAAATTTGAAGTTGGAAAAAAGGTTATAAATTGCAATATGTCGCAGAATATTGCAATATGTTTAAAATCGCAATAATAGTGTATCGTGGCTTAAGTATCGTGATGATATCGTATCGGGAGGCGTCTGTTGATTCCCCCCCCCATATATAACATTAGTGAGATGTTTGCAACAGCTTAATTTCTAGGGATGAAATGGCTAAAACAACAAGCACTTCATCTTACATCTCACTGTTCATCTTTTACTCATGGTATATTTGTGTCAATGCTGATTTACCCTCCTCCCACCTGGACTTCCCTGGAACGCCAGTGGAGGCACCTCCCTGGCTCCTTTAGATTCAAAGGAGCAGCGGCTCTACTCCTAGTTCCTTGCGAACAAGACCCTGAGGTACTCCACTTGGGGTAATGATTCATTCCCTACCCGGAATTCACTCAAAAAGGTGAAAAACAGGGTTAACAAGGGTTAACTCAACCAGCGTAATTGTGTAACTTAATCTGCTATCAGACGTGAAGGTGCACTATAATTAATAAGTCCATAATGGATCCACAGTAGCTGTTTTTTACTCCTTATCATCCATATCCCACCGCTTCACTCTGTCCAATACTGAAGTCCCTCTGGAGCGGTTCCAAATCAATCACATTGGCAGAACTATTATCCTGCTCAATCACATCAGCCAGCTGATCACCTCAACACATCTGAATGCCACAGTAAATAACACGCACTCGCACAGTAATACATAACCTCACTCGGAGGTGTGTGCTGCGATTACACATCATTATTCCTATTCTCCTGTCCATTAGATCTGTGTAATATGAAACACAGGAGATGCATGACGTCCTTCATGAACTCCTTTGCCTTTAGCATTGGGGTTGTGATAATCAACCCTAATGGGTAGGTTGCCAAGGAAACCAAGACAAAAGTGTTTTACTATAAATTTCTAAATTACATCTAGTATTCAGATAATAGCCACATTTTCTCTGCTCTGCACCTCTGGGTTGTGTTCCAACTGTTGTTTTTTTTTCCATGTATGACAAACAGATAGCATGTAGCTACATACTGAATAACAATCACATCCTCTATGGCAGTTGTAATTATTCAACAGTAAAAAGAAGAGGGGGGAACAAAAAAATTTAAATAAAAAATAAACTGTAATTATGATGTTACTATAACAATTAATTACGATACGCAAATAGAGAATAAGAAAGATAATAAATTAAAATTTAAATAAATAGTAATTGAAATAAATAATAACTAAATAAGGGGCGTTCGTCCCTAGGGTATCAGGGGAAAATTAAGACGGCAGGGTGGGAGTGCTCCCAGCGCCATTGATAGAAGAGAAGTAAGAAAGGAATGGATTTCAAATTGTCCTGAATTTCTCTCAGATATCTTATATTCTACAGATGGATGCAACTCATTAAGTCACATACTCAGTTTCTATGAGTAGGTGGTTGGCTTGACTTCCAATTGAGGAGAACCAGTCGCCTGGCTATTAGAGTACAGAAGGCGAGTGCTCCGTTGTGGAGGTTTGACAAATTTGCAGTTCTGGCAAGTAGGCAAGGGTTAATTACAGAGCCCAGTGCAACAGACATAGAATTAAAAGTAAATTTCCAGAAGTCAGTCAAATTTGGACAAAGCCAGAACATGTGAAGCAGGGAAGCTGGGGCCTGCCTGCACCTATCACATGTAGGATCTATCTCTGGTTTGATCCTTGCTAACTTGACTTTAGTCCAATATATGCGATGAATGAATATAAATTGGCTAAGACTATGGCAACTGCTTATGGAGGAGCAATGGATCCTATCTAGAGCTTGTTTCCATTCCTCTTCAGTAAACCTATAGTCCAGATCGACCTCCCAGTTTTGTCTAGCTGTAACAGCAGAGGAAGGGGAAAATCCTGGGATACAATCAAAAGCGGATATAGCGCCCTTGTAAATGTTTAATAAATGTAAAAATGTAAATGTATTAATATTAATTAAGAGTGGTGCCGAGCTGTGTTGGGGATGCAAGATTGGAAATTGAGGAGAAATCTTCCTAATATACTTTTCTAATCTGAAAGTATCTGAAAAGGTGCTTGGAAGGAACATTAAGGACTGGGTGAAGGAGGACAACGTCTTGTCTACATACAGGTATTTAAATGGTCTTATTCCCGTTTTGAACCAGAGTTTAAAGACATTGTTCAATGAGGGGGGAAAGGCTGGGTTTTTGTCACAGGGAGATGAAAACAGGAAACTCTGGAACCCGAAATGTGATCTGAATTGTCTCCAAATACGTAAAGACTGACTACTGCGCTGCAGTTTGGACGTTTAGGAATTGAAGCTAGCGGGGAGTAGGGCTGTTAGAGATAATGATTTGCATGAGGCTTCTTCTAATTGTACCCACGTGGGAACCCAATCACTCAGACCAAAATGGCAGTGTAGCTAGTAAAGGAGGTGTTGAATATTGGCAGCCCAGTACTATGACTGAAAATCTGGGAGGGTAAGTCCTCCAGAGGTTTTTTTAGATTTTCTTATCCTGCAACGGCCGTTATTCCAGATAAAAGAAGATATTGTTTGGTTGAGAGTTTGAAAGAAAAATTTCAGAACAAAAGATTGGAACACATTGAAAAAGATACAGAAATCTGGGTAATACATTCATTTTTACAGAGTTAATATGGCCTGTTAAGGATAGAGGGAGAGAGGACCGCAAGAAGAACGCAAAAGATCCGACTTAACACGTTCCATGGCAGGGATGAAGTTCCTATTAAGTAGGTTGTATTAGTAGTATTTACGTTTGATAACAATTCCGAGGTAGATAGATATTTATTGATCCCACAAATTTTGAAATTATGGTGTTACAGCAGCAAACACATCAGTCACACAGCACAGAACATAAATATAAATGACATACTAGGATACAATGTACATTAAATATACATGAAATAATAATAATAATAATAATAATAATAATAATAATAATAATAATAATAATAATAATAGGAATAATATTTGGAGTTATCCATGATAGATAACAGTTTGTTCAGAGACCTCCTCTCCACCACAGCTTCAAATGTGTCCTGTCTGGAGCCGATCACAGAGCCAGCCTTCCTGATCAGTCTGTTTGTGTCGCTGGCTCCGATGCTGCTGCCCCCCCAGCAGATGGCGGAGGAGAACAGAGCGCTGGCCACAACAGACTGGTAGAACATCAACATTCTGCTGCACATGTTGAAGGATCTCAGCATCCTCAGGAAATAGAGTCTGCTCATCCCCTTCTTGTAAACAGCAGTGCTGTTGATCTTCCAGTTCAGCCTGCTGTCGATGTTGACACCCAGGTATCTGTACTCCTCCACCATGTCCACGTCTCTTCCCAGGATGCAAAGGGGCTGCGGAGCCGTTTGCTTCCTCCTGAAGTCAATCACCATCTGTCTGGTCTTATCCACGTTCAGCAGCAGGCGATTCTTACCAGACCACTCCAAAAAGTCCTCCACCAGTGCTCTTAATTCTCCCTCCTGTCCATCCCTTACACATCCAACAACTGCAAAGCCATCAGAAAACTTCTGGAGGTGACATGACTCTGAGTTCTACTGGAAGTCTGTGGTGTATAAGGTGAAAAGAAAAGGAGACAGCAAAGTCCCCTATTGGGCCCCCGTACCACTCAACACCACATCAGACACAACACGGTCCAGGCGGACAAACTGTGGTCCGTCTGTCAGGTAGTCAGTGATCTAGGAGACTGTGGCCGCACCGACACCCATCACCCGCAGCTTCTCACCTAGTAGCTGTGGCTGGATGGTGTTTGGAGAAATCCAAAAATGTGATTCTTACAGTGCAGCCACCGCCATCAAGGTGCAAATGAGCTTGCTGCAGAAGATAGATGAAAGCATCGTCCACTCCCAGACGAGGCTGGTAGGCAAACTGTAGAGGGTCCAGAGAAGAACTCACCTGCGGCCTCAGGTAGGCCAAGACCAGCCTCTACAGCACCTTCATCACATGGGATGTGAGAGCCACTGGGCGGTAGTCCTTGTTGCCAGATGGAGTCGACTTCTTGGGGACCGGGACAAGGCAGGACATCTTCCACAGCAGCGGCACCCTCTGCAAGCTCAGGCTCAGGTTGAAGAGGTACTGGAGAACACCAGACAGCTGACTGGCGCAGGTCTTCAGGACCCTGGGGCTGATGTCGTCCGAGCCAGCAGCCTTGCACTGGTGAAGCCTCTCCAGCTGTCTCTTCACCTGACCAGGTGTGAATGCAAGCAGGGGTGGGTGCTTGAAGTGTCAGTGGGGGAAAGAAAATGTGCTGTTGTGGTGGGGGGGCGTGGGCTAAATGCTGGAGGGCTGACTACATGGGAGTGAGGAAGGAGGTGTGGTAACAAAAGAAGGGGGGGACGAGGCAATGAGGGGTTTAGGGGTTGGTGGCGTGGTAGAGGAGGCAGGGGATGGCTGTAAGCTAAACCAATTGACATAACAATTTATTAATTAATAATTTGCTCTTTCCCGGCTGCCTGGTGTTTGTCTTCTTCACCCCCACACCCGGTGATCTCTTTCATGATTAGGTATTTCAAGTATTTCAATTCATCCAGGTTACTTTAAAGGGTGCAGAAGAGGGTGGGAGACAGCACGCATCCATGTTGAGAGGGAAGAGCTTGCTCTTACTTACATTTAGCTTGTAGAGAAGTCGCCAAACCTCTCCAAGCATATAAGAATTCTACGCAGTGATACAGCGGGGTTGGAATTGCAAAGGATTATATCGTCGGCATAGAGGGAAATATTTTTGTTCGAGATCTTTCCTGGTGATACCTGAGATTCCACTATCTGAGCGAATGGCTATTGCGAGGCATCCATAGCAAGGGCAAAAAAGGAATGGGAAGAGAGGGCACCCGTCTTGTACCACGCAACAACTGCAAGTATGAGGTATCATTAGAATAAACGCGACAGGAGAAGTATAAAGAATCCAACTAATGAGAACTTCTCCAAAACTGAAACGCTGCAGAGTGTCGAATAGCTATTACCACTCGACACGGTCGAATGCTTTCTCTGCATCGAGCATAGCTCTGACTTCAGGGGATATGGAATTGGGAGGAGAGTAAATAACATTAAATAAAGATTTTCTATTTATGAAATATTTTCTCTTCATGATTCCTGTCTGATCATAATATATAAGCTCAGGTGACACAGGCTCCAACCGACGAACAAGAACTTTAGCAGAATGTTTCTGTCTGTAATTACCACAGTCCAGGGGGTCCTTATTCTTCTTAGGGATAAAAAAAATTGAGTCCTGGCGGGTAGAAAAGGACAGAAGCCCAATTTATAGGGTGTCATTAAACATATCAAGCATTGGTCTCACCAGAATGCTGTTTGCCGCTTTAAAAAAATTCAACAGAAAAGCCATGTGGCCGTGGTGATTTTCCGCTTTGCATGTACTGAGTGGCCTAGGTTGGTCAAGTTGCACCTTGCAATTATTGCTGATAGAGTGGATCTGTAAATTATTAAAGAAAAATTCTAATGATTCTATATCTGCAGTTGATTGTGTTTGGTAGGGGGCAGGGAAACTGTGTTGCAGTTGCACAAATAGTGTAAAAATATAAATAAAGAAATATAAGGAGTGTGGATATGTATGGTATTTACATTAAATTAAAGTAATGTTATGATACAGTATTTACATAACATAATTAAGGAGTTGCAATGGTGAAAAGTAATAATAATAATAATAATAATAATAATAATAATAATAATAATATTTATAGCAGCAGTTGAGTATTGCACACATTCCAGGCCAGTGTTATTGCACAAAACAGATAATATTGTCCAGTTTCAACCTGTCTGAATGTCAGACACTTAGAGGGAGGAGTTATAAAATTTGATGGCCACAGGCAGGAAGGACTTCCTGTGGCGCTCTGTGGTGCATTTTGGGAGAATGAGTCTATCACTAAAAGTGCTCCTGTGATTTAGCAGCAGGCCATGGAGTGGGTGCGAGACATCGTCCAAGATGGCATGTAGTTTAGACAGCGTCCTCCTCTCCAACCCCACCGACAGAGAGTCCAGCTCCACCCCCACGACGTCACTGGCCTTGCGGATCAGTCTGTTGGCGTCCGCTACCCTCAGCCTGCGGCCCCAGCATGCAACTCCGAAGAGGATAGCACTGGCCACCACAGACTCATGAAACATCCTCAGCATCGTCCTGCAGATGTTGAAGGACCTCAGTCTGCTCAGAAAATAGAGACGGCTTTGGCCCTTTGGTGGGGATATCGCCATTGGGAGACCGGATCTGAGGAATCTAATTTTGAGCCTTCTGTTTTCTTAGCTGCAAGGCTAGTAATTTGCTGGGTTTATCCCCAAATTCTAAATTAATTTTGCCGTGTTTTGCGGAGTAATTGGACAGCTTTATTGGTATATAACAGGTCGAACTTGGTTTGCAATACAAGTCTCCGCTTGTAATTTAGACCGTCGTTGCCTAGCAATATGTCAGGTATGAGAGATAATTTGGCCACGGATGTATGCTTTGTGAGTTTCCCAAGTTGTACAGTGACATACCAGTTGTTGAATTGATTTCCAGAAAGTCTTTTCTTTGATTAGTAAGAATCCAGGCGTAACTCTCGTCCGATAACTGAAGGGAATTGAATCTCCACGGTCTACAGCC
Source organism: Percina caprodes (assembly GCA_013375575.1). Classification (NCBI taxonomy): domain Eukaryota; kingdom Metazoa; phylum Chordata; class Actinopteri; order Perciformes; family Percidae; genus Percina; species Percina caprodes. The sequence continues at coordinate 877,371 of JABXJD010000220.1, forward strand.
AGTAGGTTTATCATGAAAATGCAGGCCCATAAACAGTGGTGCATGGTCAGAGATCGTAATACTTTCATATGAACTGGACTTTCATGAAGTATGAGTATTGACGCCAGGTAGGGTGTAAAAATCTCCACGCATCAGCAATGGTGTAGTTATATATAAGGAAGGACTGGATGGCTCCAGCAGTGAGAGAGATGTTGGCTGATCTGGGGGAAGAACAGTCCAGAGAGGGATTTAGCACACAGTTAAAATCACCTCCCTTGATAAGTTGAGGGGAGTTAAGATTGGGTAGGAGTGCTTAATTTATAAAGTACTTGGCGCCACCTCCACAGTCTCGGATCACCAGAGCTGTTGTAAACAGGGACTGTGAGGTTCCTTTTAAAAAAAAAAAAACTCCTTCAGCCATAATGCACTATCTATTAAACGTAGTGCATTATGGAACACACTTTCCCCAAATATAAGGGAATGTCCCACTTTGGCCTCCTTTAAGAGCGAGGTAAGGCTGTGGCTTAGAGCTAACCAAACGTGTAACCACCTCTAACTTTATGCTGCACTGACTGAGCCCAGTAGAATAAGTATGTTCCAGTGGAGCATAATAATGAATTGTTTCCATTTTAACTTCTACTAATGAATTGTCTTGTTCTTTTCCCTTTTTTGTTTCTTCTTGTTTTATATATTAAATGTTACTATCTTTTCTCTTTTTTATTGTAACTCCAACCTGCCTAATGGACTGCAGATGGAAATTAGCCCTCGGGCTACAATCTGGCACATTTACTTGTACTGCTGTACTTGTTCATCAATGTGCATTGTTCTGAATTATTAAATAATTTAGCTATACATTGGTTGTCGTCCCAATTTGAGAGCATATACATTGCAGAGTGTAACTCTAGAGGAGTACAGAAGGCCCCTGGCTTTACTCACAAACATTGAGTGCAAATATCTGTGAGATCAAGGTGCCTTTTAACCCTCGTGTTTGTTTCTTGTAGAAATAATATGTCCACATTAAAGTTTCGGATTTGGTTATTATGTTTAATTGGGGAATTAAGACCTTTCACATTCCAGCTTAAAAAGTTAACCACTCCTCCCTTGGCCAAAGTGGTCTTGTTCACTTGATTGTCTGCCTGTGAGAGTCATGTTTTTCGACTTCTCTAATGCCACGACTTAGCTGCTCAGAGTGAAGATTAATGGTGCATGGACAATGGACTATCTCAATAACAGACCACAGTATCACTGTGTGTCTGACGTGGTGCACTGCAGCACAGGTGTCCCTCAGGGTACGATGCTCTCCCCCTTCCTTTTCACCCTCTACACCTGACTTCACACACAACACCACCCACTGCCCCATCCAGAATCTCTCTGAGATGGCCGTTGTTGGATGTATTTCTGAGGGGAACAATCTGGAATAGAGGTCAGTTATCAGGGACTTTGTCAGCTGGTATGAGCTCTACCAGCTTCAGCTTAACACCAACAAGATGAAGGAGATGATCGTCGACTTTAGGAGGAAAGCATCCCACTTCTCACCGGTGAGCATCCAGGGATCGGCCATTCAGGTATTGGACAGCTACAGATTCTTGGGTTTTCACCTAAACAATAAACTGAACTGGACTGACAACACCCATAACCTCTACAAGAAGGGCCAGAGTCCTCCATCTGCTGAAGAGACCCAGGTCCTCTGGAGTGTGCACAACTCTCCTCAGGATTTTTTATGATTCTGTGGTGGCCTCTGCCAACCTTTATGCTGTGGTCTGCTGGGGGCAGCTCGGACAGGGACAGGAGCAGACTCAATAGACTGATCAGGAGAGCGAGCTCTGTCCTGGACTGTCCTCTGGACCCCATAGAGGAAGTAGGGGAGAGAAGGATGTTAGCTAAGTTGACATCCATCATGGACAAAACCTCTCCCCCCCCTACGTGACACTGTGGGGTTCCTGAGCAGCTCCTTCAGCAGCAGACTGACACCCCCCCCCAGTGTAAGGAGAGGTACTGCAGGTCGTTCATCCCAGTCTATCTATTATTTACTTACATTGCAATATTTTTTGTACTATGGCCACTTCACTTTACAATACTTGTTATATAATGCCACTTTACATTCATTCAGTAATTTTTGCACATTGTCTGCTGTTTCTTTGCTTGTTTGTTGGTTTGCTTTTTACTGTGTAAAACTGCTGCTGTAGCAATAGAATTTTCCCATTGTGGGATGAATAAAGTATTATCTAATCTAATCATAAGGAGGGTATGTGAGAATATGAACAGTAAGTCTTGTATCTAACTGACAGTTCTGGGGGACGAGAGGGAAATAACAACACAGAGGGAAAAACTAATAAGAGAAAAATGCTTCCACAAATGAGGAAGACCATTTGAAAGGAAACATGTAAAAAGCATGCCCGCTAACAGGGAACGTGGGGCATCCAGAACATACTCGATCACTAGCGGGGTATAAATACTTTAAATAATAAGCAGCAAAATTGTAGTGTAGTGAAATGTCAAAAATATATAAAATGCATAATTGCCTGTGTATTAAAGAGGATGTTTGAGTGTATACAACAGACAGAACAGTCAACGGATGTTTAGAAACATAACAGGGTCTTAATGGATGCATTACATTAGAAATCGTTGAGAACACAAAACATCTACACACACTAATGCTCTCATATAAAAATACAGTAGAGAGCTTGTAATGATAATTTAATTCAATTAGAAAAAAGGCCCTCAGACCACTACATCCTTTCGAAATGTCTGCCTGAAAAAAAAAAAATAATTTATACATATAGTACAGTTTCCCAACCTAACAAGTGGATTGATAGGTGTCATATATTAGAATTCAAAAGATCTGCAAACCATATTATCCTCTCATAATAATAAGATGCTAGTAAGCCACCACATTTCAACACTTTACCAGATTGCACTGAAGCAGCAGTTCAAAGAAAGTGTCCGCTGTTTCCATCAATGGGCAGGAAGAGCTGTTTGCCTACGGGGTAGTTAGAGTCGACAATATTTTGTCGGTGTAAAAAGCTGTAGCAGCAGATGGATCGTCAAACTCTCTGTTGTGGAACCGAACCATCAGTTTACAGGGATGCACATGAGGGAATTTAAAGCCTGCATTGTAGAGCTGAGCTCTGATCTCTTTTTACCCTTTTGTGGCTTTCTCCCCAAGGATTTTGTCACTTTTTCATCCTTTGTCAACTTTTTCTGAGCCTCTTCAAATATTTGTGGGTCTTTCCACAAATTTTTTCCCCCCAAATTTGTTTGACATTTGTCACTTAATTTGACATTTGTTCATATTTGACATTTTTCTCTTTTTACACTTTTTTTAAAGTTCTTTTAACCATTGTTTTTTCTCCAAATGCTATAAAATTGACACAAAAAAAAAAAGAAATTCAATGAAAGTAATGAACTGATTGTTGTTGGGAACCATCCCATTCATCAAAATCTGTTTGAAAGACACCCAAATTTCTGATATAGAAACTTTTTGGAAAGGGGTCAAATTTGACCCGAAGACAACAGGAGAGTTCAGCTGAGAGATCAGGGAAGTTAATTCTGTCCCTCTCGCTCCGAGAAAGTTTAAGTATCTCCTCATTCATTTGGTAATGGTGGAAGTGGACTATTATTACCCGAGGGGGGGGCGTCAGGGAGAGGGCTTAGGGTTGAGGGAGCGATGCGCACGTTCAATTTAGTGACAAATGAAGCTTTGTTGAAGCACTGAACCACTTAGATGAATTGTTTTGAAAATGGGTACATGGGAAAATGTGGCACAAGTTGAGTGTGCTTGTGTAACTATGGCCAGGGGGTATACCAACAATTTTTATTAAGGAACATTCTTTTTTCCACACTTTTTGGACTGAGCCTGTTTCTTTGCTCACAACCTCTCCACATTTAGAGAACATGAGGGAACGGATGACGCCGGTGTGCATTAAAACTGTTTAGCCAGTATAAAAAGGTAAGGGTACACATTTTGGTGATTTATCCAGTACACCAGTGGTTCGTCAGATCTTTCCAGCGGTGGATCTGTCATGTACCGCTGTCCCTCCACTGTAGCATCCACCATGGCATTTCTGGACATTCTTGCTTCAGAAGCATCTCTGTCCAGAGATTCCCAAGGGTTAACATCAGAAAGACAAACATGACAGTAATCAGTACTGGCAGGTTTCATTTTTCATCCATTTATTACCTGTAGATACTGGAACTTCAAAATTAGCTGGAGCTGGTTGAGATGATGTGGAAGGTTGTTCCGTGGCAGGTGTTTCTTAATAATTCTGAACATTGTAAAATGAGTCGTTTTACAGCTGCTTATGCATTTGACTGTAAAAACCAATTGATTTAAATCGAGGATCCAACAGAGTGAATGGGTTAATGCTGTCAGTTTCTTTTCTACGCTGTCAAATTAGTTTTGCATCATTATGATCATGTTCTCTCCCAGTTTTTTGGCTGTGGTGTGACTTGTTTTCCCCCATTGAATCAAACAAGTACAGCATAAACATTTTGATCTTTGGGATGATCTTTGACCCAGAGACTCTCTTCTCCTCAGATAATTCTACTGTGGCCTGGTAGAAGGGGGCATGCAATTTCAGGCACGCAGAGATGCTGTCATGGTCCTCTGAGGACAGAGGTCTCACATCAGTCCTGACCGTTGCAAGAGCTGCCCGCACTGATGGTCTTTCCTCAAAAAGGCGCTGAAGCATGTGAAAAGTGCTATTCCAACGTGTGTCCACCTCCTGAATAAGCGTCATGACTGGACGCTACATTTGCTCCTGCACTTCTCTTACCTTTTCCTTGGCTGTGGTCTTAAAATATGTCACCACCGTCCTTGCTCTTGATCGTATGTCTGCTACCCCAGGAGTTGCATCCAGGCTCTTTTTAACCACTAAATTAAGAGCACGTGCAACCACGTGGCGAAGATTTAAATTTCTCACAGAGGCAACCATATTGGCTCCTGCATCAGTCACAATGGAGGTGACTTTGGTTTCAGTACCCCATTCCTCCATGAGCAACCTCTGTGCAGCTGAGATGTCATCTGCTGTATGAGCCAAAGGTAAAGGCAGCACTCCCAAAAGAACTGGGGAGAGCTTTGAAGAGTCATCCACATAATGTCAGGTGACTGCTAGATATGCGTCTATATTAATGGAGGTCCACATATCACCAGACAGGCTAACAGCTTCTACCTGATGCATGACAGCCCTAGCCTTGATCTTCTCCTCCTCATACTTCTGGACCACCATGTTCTTCAGAGTCCGTCTAGATGGGAGTGTATGTGGGATCTAGCAGAGCCACAAAGTCCTTGAAACCACCGTCATCCACGATGGAAAAAGGCTGCAGGTCTTTCACAATCATATTCACAAGAGCCTCATCTAGCGGTTTTCAGTCCACTAAAAAAAAACAAATAAATTAAAGATTTATGTAAAATGACAGGCCTAGGAGTCATGGAATAACATATTGACAGAGTAGTGTGTCTAATAATGAAACATATACCTTACAATGGCTTGTGTTCCCCTGCTTTACAGCAGTAGTGTCTATTCATGGATGAAGTATTCCATGGTACTTCAGTTCAGCAGAACAGACCAAGCACCTGCAACACAACAACTTTTAGAAATATTTTTTATCATTATTTGTAAAAAAACAGCATTTAGAGTCTAGACTAATCATACAGGCCTATATAAAGTAGGATTTGGTTTTGTTTGTCTTTTTATACTGACTTGAGACATCTATTACTATAGGCTACTGATACTTACACTTCTTTAAATTTACTTTAAGCCTAATATCTAATAATACTTAACAGCCAGTGCCCATACCTTATCAGGAGTGATCAGAATAAAGTTGTCCCCCATGTCAGAACGAGCTCTCACCCTAGATGCTTCCATGTTAATGAAAATAAATCGACTGCTTGTCACTGTAGAGGCTACTACAAACCAAACATAACGTTTTTGTGCATTGAGCGCTACAATTCAGATGGAAACGAGGCGGCGCCAGTTGCAGTGGCAGCACCTGACTAGTTTCCATGTGCCGGTGGAGCTGCGAACCAATCAGCTGATTCATTCAGAGAATGAAGCAGTTGCTGCTTTGGATGTCACGTGATTTTCCCGAACCAAAGCAACCTTCAGAGCTGTGGTTCAAATGGGATTCTTCAGTGTCAGACTGCCATCACTTGTTCAATTACCGGAGTGCGAGACAGTTTTCCATCTCCAAACAAAGTGGTAAAAAAAGATGACATAAAATCAGAGGGTCATCCCTGGTCCACCCCCTCAGGAATGCCTGTAACCCGGAGGTTCACTCTTTGTGCAAGGTTTTTGAGTCAGTTTTCTCCCGGTGGTGTTGATTTTCTGTGGCTAAAACAGCGCATTGCTTCTCAGGTCCTTGGAGGCTGCAGGTCGGTAGGGGCTGACACCACTGCCACAATTCTGGTCCCGTGGTCTTCAATAGTGCCCACCTGAGCAGAGTATGACTTACAATGTTCTGAAAGAAACTCAGTCCTCGGTTCGGAAATTTCTTTCCTAATTGTTACGACCCCTGTGGGGGCTGTCTTGTGACTTTCCTGTGCTTGTCTGATTAGGTTAATCGTGGACACCTGAGGGCCCCAGTGTGTGCCGATTACTTAAGCCTGGTGCTAGTGCAGTAGACAACTCTTCTTCTTTCCCCGTCAGCAGAGGCGTTCCCCCAAGGATGTGGCTACCGTCTGAGTTTTTTGTTGTTTTACTTCCATGTGTAATTTATTGTTTGTAACGTAACAATAAATTACTTTTGTTATATCTTTAAATGTGGTGTTTCTCCATACTTGTCACGGTCCGGGAGCCAGATCGTGACAAATGGGGGCTCGACCGGGTGAGTTTGTAGGTTAAGTTGCTTTAACTTATTAAAGAGTTTGGTTGGCACGTGGTTTGCCGGATGATCAGTCACCGGTGCGTGTGTGGTTAATTTGTTTGGTCTTGGAGTCGCACCACACTTTAGGGGTGGTTGGGTTTGCCTCGTTTTCACGGGAGTCATTTGTGGTCCGAAGAGAAGGTAAGTGTGCTTCCCTGATGCGCTGTGCTTTGGAGTTTCCCCCTGGTAGGATTTAGGGCGTTTACCCCTTTGGGTTGCATCAGTTTTTGTTTTCTTTTGTAGTGCTGTGGCAACGTGGTTAGCGTCAGCTGTTGTTTTGACAGCTGTCTCGAGAGCGTCCGTGTGATTTTGTGAAGTTGCCTGGTAACGGGTTTCTTTACGAATCCGCTGGTTTTTAGTGCGTAAATACCCACCGCAAGCCGCATGAAGACTAGGGGTGAGTTTTGTAAAAGTTGGCTAGGCAGTTAGAGGGGAATATTCCTGAGGCTGGTTGGGCCTCATGCGTGCAGTTGGGGTTGTTACACTGTGCATTCTGTTGGGTCCAGTTGGTAAAGTATGGCTTCCGTTTTGGAATTTTTTGAGTCGCCGTCAGAAGCGTTTATTAAATACTTTACGAAGAAGCAGTCATTGCAGATAGCTGAGCATTACAGTATTGATGTGTCTGATAAGAAATGTAAAGATGAAGTGAAAAGTGCTGTCTGGTCCGCTTTATGGAAGACGGGGGTCCTTCAGAAGGTAGAGAGTTTGTCGGATGTGGCGGTGTCAGAGTCCGTGTTGATGTTGGGGTTGACTTTTGAGCAGCGAAAGGAGTTGTTGAGTTGGAGTTGGCACTTCATTGATGTCTGGTCCCTCACAGGTGCCTAAACCTTTGCGCAGTGGAAATGAGAGTGGCAAGGTGTGTCATTATTGTCACGGCACTGGCCACTGGAAAGATCACCGTCCTGTTTTGAGGTCTAGAAGTAGGGGTAAATCTTCGGCACAGTCACCTGCTCCTGCCTTGGCCTGCTCTAGTGTGTCAGAACTAAAGCCCGTATGTGTTAATCTGGATTGTGGAACTGGGTTTGAACCGTTTATTGCTGATGCAGTGGTGTCTTTGGTTGGTGAGGAGGAACGCGTGCAAATAAAGATTTTGCGTGATACAGGCGCTAAGCATTCATTCACTGTTCAGTCTGTGTTGCCGTTTTCATCTGCTACAGAAACGGGGGATTTCGTTTTGATGCAGGGGATGGGGATGGGTTTGATACCTGTGCCGCGGCATGATATAAGGTTGGAGCGCGATTTAGTGAAAGGTGTTGTGGCTTTTGGCGTGCGTCCTGCACTGCCTATTGACGGTGTAGTGATGATTTTGGGGAACGATCTGGCTGGTGGTGCAGTGTGGGCCGATGGGCCGCCTTCTCCTGTGGTCGTTGCTAAACCGCTGGCATCCAATGATCGGAGTGAAGGTGGTCTGAGTTTTCCGGGGGTGTTTCCGGCTTGTGTCTTAACGCATGCACAGAGCCGGGTGGTCGCTCCGGGTGCGCCTGAGCCACGTGTTGACTCTGTCTGTTTCTGGCAACGCTGAACTTTCTGGGTTCTGTTAAGTCTAAACGTTGTTGTGCTGGAAGTATCTTTGGAGAGGATGATCTCAGCGTGTCTTAAAGCACCAGGAAAACTGTCACTTTGTAAGTCTGCAATGGAAACTGGAGAAATTCTGCAGACGTTAGTCACCCAAAAGAATCAATTTTTTTTCTCAATGCTCCCCTCTTGTATCTTCCGCATAATATTGGAATGTCTTGTGGGTCTGCAAAGGGTTAGTTTTAGGGTTCATGTGTCATGACAATGTCATGTCACAATTATGTAGATACCTTGAAGTAAAAGTGTTACCAAAAAATCTCAAAGAAAAGCACATTACAATACTCAAATATAATATAAAATGTGGTACAACTGCAAATCTTTCCCATCAAGAAAAGCCTTCCGTGCTCTCCAGTTCTGATTTAATTCATGTTGGTCTTTTTTGGAGCCCATGTCAAGGTAAGACAAAACTCTTTGGTGTGCCAGATTCAGCCTTGACAAGACTCCACACACCACCGTCACGACAGGCCAAATCCATTGCCTGTAGGAGATTTTCCCTGGTGTAGGGGTTTTGGCCACAGACCTTCCACTACCATTCAAAGAAAAACTCTTTTATTGGATTGAGGACATGGTGGAAGGCAAACATTTATGAATCGCTGGTTCACGTTGAACCACTCCAGTATCTGGACACCACAGTGAAAACGGACCAAATTAGCACACTTTACATAACTTCAGTCCAAGCTTACTCTATCTGCTGATCAAGGTTAACTATTACTTTAATTTTCATGGAATTCTGTACCTTATTTACAGTTGTGTTCAGAATAATAGCAGTGTGTTTAAAAAGCGAATAATGCTCAAAATCCTTAGAATAGCTTTTAATTCTATAATAGCAATGCATTGGGAATACTGCACATTCAATTCCAAATCAAAACATGTAAAAATTTATTAAGTTTGATCTACCTTGACAGAAAGTGAAGAAAAAGGAATATTTGGCTGTTAAAAAATAGCAGTATTTGCATTTTACTTTACAAACTCAAACATTTACTGTATAAACTGAAAAATGTCTCAAGGGTTTGCTTTACTTTGAATCACTGCACTAATATTTAGTTGCATAACCATTATTTCTGAGAACTGCTTTGCAACTGTGTTGCATGGAGTCAATTAACTTCTGGCAACTGTGAACAGGTATTCCAGCCCAGAACCATTGAACTACATTCCATAATTCCTCTGCATTACTGGGTTTGGCCTCAGAAACAGCATTTCTGATCTCACCCCACAAGTGTTCTATGGGATTGAGGTCCGGGGGTTGGGCTGGCCACTCAATAACATCAATCTGGTTCATCTGGAACTAAGACTTTGCTCCTTACTGGTGTGTTTTGGGTCATTGTCTTATTGAAAGACCCAATTCAAAGGCATTCCCTCTTCAGCATAAGGCAATGTTCGTACATAAGTACATAAGTATTTTGATGTTTTGAAACTTATCTATAATCCCTGGTATGCGATAAATAGGCCCAACACCACGGTATGAGAAACCTCCCCATAACCACCATGATTCACTGTCCTCAGTGTACTGTGGCTTGAATTCAGTGCAGGGGGGGGGTCGGAGATTAAACTGTCTGCGGCTCCAAGACCCAAAAAGAACAATTTTTATCTCATCAGTCCACAGAATGTTGAACCATTTCTCCTTTGGCAAGTCAATGTGTCCTTTGGCCAATTTTAACCAATTCAGTACATGTCTTTTTTTTTCCAGCAATGAGATTTGGGGGCTTCTAGCTGATAGCTTTGCTTCACATAGCCTTGTGATTGTAACACTACTCACAGTACTACTTTAAGTCTTGCCAGTTCAAGGCATTTCAAATCCTTTTGGCTGAGCAACCTATAATTTTCTGTATTTCTTTATATGTTTTCAGTGTGAAACGCACTATAACCAGCATGCACAACAATTCCTTCCTTCCATATGGGCCATAATTCATACTTTGCACTCATATGTGTGACATTGTGGGAATGAAGGAGGACCGAAAAGCAGAGTAAGAGAGAGCTTCAATAGCTTTATTAACAAAAAAAACAAGTCCACAAAAATCCAGAACAACAATCCCAAAACAGTCTAGGGGGGAAAGCAGAGCAAAACATGACGGCAGGGAAAAACTCACGGGGAAAGCTCCAGACAGGACAAAGAACAGAACGGCACCAAGGATCACAAGAACAGGACACTAGTCCTGACAAGAGACAAGGGAAGCACAGACATTAAATATACACGGTAATGAGGTAACGAGAGGCAGGTGACAAGAGGGCAGGGAAGCAGGTGGAAAACATCAGGTAATCACAGGAGTGGAAAGACACAGGAAGTAAAACTAAAGACAGGACGAGACAAGACTTAGGGAGTTTCTCAATCTGTGTTCTTCTATGGACTTGTGTTCTTGTGAAACGTCATGTTCGGTTGTCAAAGTTCTGACCCAATACACAAGTCAGCATTTCACCAAGAACAGTTAAAATTCCCGGATGTGTTCTCGACATGCCCATTTTACCGAGGATACATCAGATGGTAACTTGTGTGAACTTGGCAGGGCCAGTATCCCAGAATTCAATTTGGGTGTAAAGCGCGGATGGTTTCCGGTACACACATACAACAGAAGTGGAAAGTTTTTCACAATTTACGTCTTTTATTAAATCAATAATTTCATTTTTGAGACGTTTTAAGGCGATAAACCAACTGTGTAGATTTTGAATATAGGCAGTTTAACCAAAATTGATGGTGAATTAAAAAAGCCTTCGGAGTACGCCAGCCGCAAATGACTCTCGCCAGTCAGTCAGTCAGCTCACAGACCCCCCCTGCCCCCCATTTAGACAGACCACTGCAGCAGCGACAATGGCAGAGATAAGCCAGGTTCACAACTGTAAGATATTTAAAACAATTTTTACCGCTGTTATTCTGTATTTCATTCATTACATTTGGCGTTTTGTTCTGTGTATTGTTGTAATTGTTTTTATCGGGGACAACTGAGGAAACCAGGGCCAGCGCCCTCTGTACTGGGGGTGTTGGACCAGCCTCTCTGTGCTGGGGGTGTTGCGCAATAACAGAACGCTTTGTCTCAAAAACTGTCAACAGCGTTTTGTGTGCTTCTGAACTTGCGAGTTCATTCTTCCAGGTACAACCAGCAAGAACGGTCCCCCCAAGAACACAAGTCCGTTCTTTGCTTACTTGGTATTGAGAAACGCCCTTAGACTTCTCTTTATTAATCTTTTTGGGATGACTCCAGCAAGGAAATTGAAATTCCAGCATCAGTTTTTGCAAGAAATACAGTAAAAGACAGTATAGAGAAAAACAACAATAATAATAATAATAATAATAATAATAATAATAATAATAATAATAATAATAATAATAATAATGATGAACATTCGGCTGTAAAAGGACAAAAGTGTCAGTGCAAGTCTGGGTATGTGTGTGTGCGTGTGTATGTATGCATGTATGTATGTATGTATTGTCCTCGCTGCCCACTTTCCTGCTCCCCCCGAGTAAGGAGTTGGAGAATCTGATGGCATGAGGGACAAAGGAGTCCTTGAGTCTGTTGGTCCGACACTTGGGAAGGAGCAGCCTTCCACTGAACCGGCTCCTCTGGGTGCTGATGACGGGGTGCAGGGGGTGGCTGGCAAGAACCCAACTTCAAAAGGAGACACAAGACAGGACCAACAACACAAGACCAGGGCGAAAACAAGATACAAACACAAGACGGGATTAAAAAAAAGAGGAAAAGATGTCCAAAGCAAAAAAATAAATGGCAATGAACAGTGGCCAGCCAGAGGAATTGCAGCCTTGCAGATTTCCAATACTACAATCGATCAACTATTAAGACCATTTGTCACCAAATGTTCAATTCAATTTTATTTATAGTATCAATTCATAACAAACGTTATCTCGAGACACTTTACAGATAGAGCAGGTCTAGACCACACTCCAGAATTTACAAGGACCCAACAGTTCTAGTAGTTTCCTCCAGAGCAAGCAACAGTGCGACAGTGGCAATGTTAAAATTAGATACCATGAAAAGATTAACATACTCTGAACTTGTGATCCATACACAGCACCCGCTCATGTTTTCATTGCTTTGAGGCAAAGTCTCTCCCCGACTTGGAATTTGGAGATATTGTATTTACATCTGTCACCTTACACAGCACAAAAAATGACAGCCCACAAAAGTCCGGATAGCTATCTTTTTTTCAAGAGCGGATGTGTTAACGCGGTCGTATGGTAGGCGAAAAACAGGAATGTGTTCATAATCAAGCAAAGGGGAGTTTTACTAGCTAGCTACCCGCTAACGTTTGATAATCCCTCGTGTGACGTCTTCATCTGAATACGTAGCGCTACACCCTGCCTACGCTGAAATGTTATTATATAAATGATATCCCGATCATCGATGTAGACAGACGCGTTCAGCGTATAATTTTAACAGTGTGTGTGTGTGTGTGTGTCTGCTTGTATGAGTCAATCGTAGCGGTTTGCATCTTTATAATCTGTGCAGCCAGTCTTACAATGTAGCCTGTAATTGTAACCATGGTTGCCATGCCTGTTGTTATCCGTCTGGTTTTAACCAATCCCACCAAGATTTCGCTGTCTTTTTGAGATTGTTGCAGCCCAAAATGCTTGATTTCGCGGGGAGCTTTTGTAAAAAATTGCAATAAAAGTTCCTCTATGTCTTTTGTATGTTTGTGGACTGACAAGAGGAACCGCATGACCATTCCCACTTTAACCCTTGTGTGGTGTTTGGGTCTGTGGGACCCGTTGTCAATGGTTGCTAAAAGAAAAGCATGAGCAGCATGCATGTCATTTGCCATGTAGAAATATCACTTCTACCAAAAAAGTATGATGTATGAGGTTAAGGATGTTGGACTGCTATTATTTTGAACACAACTGCATATAGCGGGTTCAGTGTCTTCCTTCCAATGGTTGGACAATCCCCACATGTCTTGCATATAGACAGATAGAAACACAGCCAAGTCCCAGTTACTGCTTTGGTGTCAGGCTATACTGTATTCAGGCATCTCCAAATAAGCAAATCTGAAATTACTGCACTGCTGAGTGAGGAGATGATCATCATGCTCAGTTTAATTCACAAAAGCATAATTGACTATTTCAATGTCTGCTGAGGCTCTAAAACTAGAAGAGCTAAACATATATAAAACATAAACCAAAGTATATTAGTGAATGGAATGACTAAGTGACATAAACATCATTATAATCACCAGAACCAGGCCATGTGTGGGGATGCTTTTGACTAGTAAGCTCTTTCATGTTCACTGTGAGGGAGAGACAGGGGTGACTAAGTAGATTTTTTAAATATTAACGCCTCAGGAAAGGATTTCTGCTCTCGCATTTCAACACTAAATTCTCAAAGACCTAGATTTGCAAGGCATCTGTGACATGGCGTTCCCTGAATCTTCTTTAGCTTCCAACAGAATCCTAATTGGAAAGTGGGACCAGGAGCTGCACTGCTTTTTAAAGTCCACAGGCCGGATTGCTATCAGCGCTACAACAATGGTGCACTGATGCCCGAAAGGAGTTGGCTGACATGGTGAGGACACTCCAATCAAAGTACAGAACAACATTGTGCTACAGAAACTGAAGCCAATAAAACATTGTAAGACAAAGAAAATGGCCTCCGAAGCCCAGTCGTGAGAAAAGGTGCACACAGGGGAAAGTGCTGCAGAAACCATCGAGGGAGTGAATGCTCAGACAGGCTGCGGATTGTTCTTCTTTTCTTCCTCTACGTGTAGGATGTCTTTGTCCTGTGTGTATGTGCAGGCTTCTTACGACGACAACAACTCGTACGGAAGCATGGTGCAGTCTCAACACTAACAGCCCGACACAAATGTGTACAGGCTGACCTGTGGCTCTCATTGATTGCCTGTTATCGGGCCTGTGTGCTCCTCTGGCCCTCGGATGCTTTTCTCTTCCGCTGCTCTGACGTCCGATACTAATCAAAAAGAAACCTGACGATGAGTTGTCCTCTGTTAGGGCTGATTTGATATATATCAGGTCACCTCGCCTCTTCCCTCTTCACGGCCCCTCTGCCCCCAGTGCAAAAAATAAAAAACAGGAACAAAACTAATTAAAGCTGCAAGCAGCGATGAACGGGCCCTCGCTAACCTGCGCGAGTCGGGGATACTGGCGGACGCCTCTCCTTGCGGCCGTGCATTTGCGCGTCACTCAGACACTGAACATCGTCTCAAATGAAAAGGGAACTCCCTGCTGAGTTCAATGACACCTCACACAAGATTCTACGTCATACGTTTCATTATCTGTGAAAGGGGGCGTGGCCGCATCATGGGGGGGCGGGTCTAACATCACCAATGAAAAGGAACTCTCTGCTGAGTTCATTGACACCTCACACAAAGCTATACCTTAAACGGTTCAAATGTTATGAAAGTGGGCGTGGCTTACGCATAGGGGGCGGGCCAAACCATCACCAATAAAGAAGGAAGTCTCTGCTGAGTTCATTGACACCTCACACAAGACTCTACGTTAAACGGTTCAAATGTTATGAAAGGGGGCGTGGCCTGGGTGACTGGGCGTGGTCAAATTATAGGGGCCGCCTCAGTATCACATGTAGACCACACATTCTAAGTTTCATGTAAATCGGATGATGTTTGTCATATAAGCCATATTTCCTGTTACCAGATGGTGGCGCTGTCTCCAAAAGTCCATATTGGCCTGTAGTTGTCCTCAGGCCAGGACTCTTGGTGATTGTGGGAAATTTCAAGCAGATACGACAAGGTACGCTGTAGTTACAGCCACTTTCTCCTTCATCGCTAAACACTCAAAATGGCCGCCATGCCACGCCCACACCGTTGGACGAAAAGTTTTTCTTTTAATAACTTTTCATCTTCAACATCTTAAGATGACTCACACCAAGTTTGAAGTTGATCAGATGAAAGCTCTAGGAGGAGTTCGTTAAAGTATAGCACCTTGTCTTTTAGGCCTACTTCCTGTTGCCACTAGGGGCGCTATGACTTTGAGCCAATAGCGGCGTGTAGATGTCGTCAGGGCGGACTCTGATGAATCCTGAAAAGTTTCGACCAATCGGACACTGTACGCTCGAGTTACACCCACTTCCTGTTTTGGTGGCGAATCGCACAAAATGGCCGCCCTGCCACGGCCACGCCCTATGACGAAAAGTTTTTCTTTTAATAACTTTTCATCGTTAACATCTTAAGATGACACACACCAAGTTTGAAGCTGATTGGATGAAAGCTCTAGGAGGAGTTCGTTAAAGTACGACACGTGGAAATGGCCAAAATCGCACTAATTTCGAACATTCAATCCAAAATGGCGGACTTCCTGTTGGGTTTAGGGGGGGGCTACAATGGAGTTTTATGTCCGTCCTGCCATGCTACATATGTGGACCAAGTTTCGTCACTCTACGTTAAACGTAGTACAGGGGCTGAATTTTCAAATTATTGTAGGGGCGCTAGCGAGCCATTTTGTGCGCCTATTCCCGAAACCATTAAAATACGTAAATTTTCACCAGACTTGATGCGACCGCCAAATATGGTGAGTTTTTGAATATGATAAGTCCCCCAAAAAGGCAATTCATTTGACGGAAAAAGAAAGAAAGAAAGAATAATTAAAGCTGCAAGCAGCGATGAACGGGCCCTCGCTAACCTGCGCGAGTCGGGGATACTGGCGGACGCCTCTCCTTGCGGCCGTGCATTTGCGCGTCACTCAGACACTGAACATCGTCGCCAATGAAAAGTGAACTCCCTGCTGAGTTCAATGATACCTCACACAAGACTCTACGTCATACGGTTCATTATCTGTGAAAGGGGGCGTGGCCGCATCATAAGGGCGGGTCAAACTTTACCAATGAAAAGGAAGTCTCTGCTGAGTTCAATGACACCTCACACAAGATTATAAATCATACAGGTCATTATCTGTGAAAGGGGGCGTGGCCGCATCATAGGGGGCGGGTCAAACATCACCAATGAAAAAGGAACTCTCTGCTGAGTTCAATGACACCTCACACAAGATTCTACGTCATACGGTTCATTATCTGTGAAAGGGGGCGTGGCCGCATCATGGGGGGGCGGGTCTAACATCACCAATGAAAAAGGAAGTCTCTGCTGAGTTCAATGATACCTCACACAAGACTGTACCTTAAATGGGTCACCAGTTATGAAAGTGGGCGTGGCTTACGCATAGGGGCGGGCCAAACCATCACCAATAAAGAAGGAAGTCTCTGCTGAGTTCATTGACACCTCACACAAAGCTATACCTTAAACGGTTCAAATGTTATGAAAGGGGCGTGGCCTGAGTGACTGGGCGTGGTCAAAATATAGGGGCCGCCTCAGTATCACATGTAGACCACACATTCTAAGTTTCATGTAAATCGGATGATGTTTGTCATATAAGGCATATTTCCTGCTGCCAGATGGTGGCGCTGTCTCCAAAAGTCCATATTGGCCTGTAGGTGTCCTCAGGCCTGGACTCTTGGTGATTGTGGGAAATTTCAAGCAGATACAACAACGTACGCTGTAGTTACAGCCACTTTCTCCTTCATCGCTAAACACTCAAAATGGCCGCCATGCCACGCCCACACCGTTGGACGAAAAGTTTTTCTTTTAATAACTTTTCATCGACAACATCTTAAGATGACACACACCAAGTTTGAAGTTGATCAGATGAAAGCTCTAGGAGGAGTTCGTTAAAGTATAGCACCTTGTCTTTTAGGCCTACTTCCTGTTGCCACTAGGGGCGCTATGACTTTGAGCCAATAGCGGCGTGTATATGTCGTCAGGGGCGGACTCTGATGAATCCTGACAAGTTTCGAACCAATCGGACACTGTACGCTCGAGTTACACCCACTTCCTGTTTTGGTGGCGAATCGCACAAAATGGCCGCCCCGCCACGGCCACGCCCTATGACGAAAAGTTTTTCTTTCAATAACTTTTCATCGTTAACATGTTAAGATGACACACACCAAGTTTGAAGCTGATTGGATGAAAGCTCTAGGAGGAGTTCGTTAAAGTACGACACGTGGAAATGGCCAAAATCGCACTAATTTCGAACATTCAATACAAAATGGCGGACTTCCTGTTGGGTTTAGGGGGGGGCTACAATGGAGTTTTATGTCCGCCCTGCCATGCTACATATGTGGACCAAGTTTCGTGGCTCTACGTTAAACGTAGTGCAGGGGCTGAATTTTCAAATTATTGTAGGGGGCGCTAGCGAGCCATTTTTGTGCGCCTATTCCCGAAACCATTAAAATACGTAAATTTTCACCAGACTTGATGCGACCGCCAAATATGGTGAGTTTTTGAATATGATAAGTCCCTCAAAAAGGCAATTCATTTGCCGGAATAATAATAATAATTAAAGCTGCAAGCAGCGATGAACAGGCCCTCGCTAACCTGCGCGAGTCGGGATACTGGCGGACGCCTCTCCTTGCGGCCGTGCATTTGCGCGTCACTCAGACACTGAACATCGTCCCAAATGAAAAGGAACTCCCTGCTGAGTTCAATGACACCTCACACAAGACTCTACGTCATACGGTTCATTATCTGTGAAAGGGGGCGTGGCCGCATCATGGGGGGGCGGGTCAAACATCACCAATGAAGAAGGAACTCTCTGCTGAGTTCAATGACACCTCACACAACACTATACGTCATACAGTTCAATATATTTGAAAAGGGGCGTGGCCGCATCATAGGGGGGCGGGTCAAACATCACCAATGAAAAAGGAATTCTCTGCTGAGTTCATTGACAC
This sequence comes from Percina caprodes, assembly GCA_013375575.1. Lineage (NCBI taxonomy): Eukaryota > Metazoa > Chordata > Actinopteri > Perciformes > Percidae > Percina > Percina caprodes. Next base: position 895,487 of record JABXJD010000220.1, read on the forward strand.
CTCACACAAAGCTGTACCTTAAACGGTTCAAATGTTATAAAAGTGGGCGTGGCTTACGCATAGGGGGCGGGCCAAACCATCACCAATAAAGAAGGAAGTCTCTGCTGAGTTCATTGACACCTCACACAAAGCTATACCTTAAACGGTTCAAATGTTATGAAAGGGGGCGTGGCCTGAGTGACTGGGCGTGGTCAAATTATAGGGGCCGCCTCAGTATCACATGTAGACCACACATTCTAAGTTTCATGTAAATCGGATGATGTTTGTCATATAAGGCATATTTCCTTTTGCCAGATGGTGGCGCTGTCTCCAAAAGTCCATATTGGCCTGTAGGTGTCCTCAGGCCTGGACTCTTGGTGATTGTGGGAAATTTCAAGCAGATACGACAACGTACGCTGTAGTTACAGCCACTTTCTCCTTCATCGCTAAACACTCAAAATGGCCGCCATGCCACGCCCACACCGTGTGACGAAAAGTTTTTCTTTTAATAACTTTTCATTGTCAACATGTTAAGATGACACACACCAAGTTTGAAGTTGATCAGATGAAAGCTCTAGGAGGAGTTCGTTAAAGTATAGCACCTTGTCTTTTAGGCCTACTTCCTGTTGCCACTAGGGGGCGCTATGACTTTGAGCCAATAGCGGCGTGTAGATGTCGTCAGGGGCGGACTCTGATGAATCCTGGAAAATTTCGATCCAATCGGACAACGTACGCTCAAGTTACACCCACTTCCTGTTTCGGTGGCGAATCGCACAAAATGGCCGCCCCGCCACGGCCACGCCCTATGACGAAAAGTTTTTCTTTTAATAACTTTTCATCGTTAACATCTTAAGATGACACACACCAAGTTTGAAGCTGATTGGATGAAAGCTCTAGGAGGAGTTCGTTAAAGTACGACACGTGGAAATGGCCAAAATCGCACTAATTTCGAACATTCAATCCAAAATGGCGGACTTCCTGTTGGGTTTAGGGGGGGGCTACAATGGAGTTTTATGTCCGTCCTGCCATGCTACATATGTGGACCAAGTTTCGTCACTCTACGTTAAACGTAGTACAGGGGCTGAATTTTCAAATTATTGTAGGGGGCGCTAGCGAGCCATTTTTGTGCGCCTATTCCCGAAACCATTAAAATACGTAAATTTTCACCAGACTTGATGCGACCGCCAAATATGGTGAGTTTTTGAATATGATAAGTCCCCCAAAAAGGCAATTCATTTGACGGAAAAAGAAAGAAAGAAAGAATAATAATAATTCCTTCAGTTTCAATAGGGCCTTCGCCGCTGTCGGCGCTCGGGCCCTAATAATTCCTTCAGTTTCAATAGGGCCTTCGCCGCTGTCGGCGCTCGGGCCCTAATAATTGAAAGTGAGATAGCAAGGGGGGACCAAAGGGCAGAAAATTGTAGCAGGGAGCACTTCACTTGGAAATAAGGCACATCCAATCTCAGTGGAATCAGAAGAGCCGGAGCCGTATTCTCCTCAGCCCTCCCTCTCAATTTGTATTCAAAGACTGGAGTTGTGCTGCTCGGATGAGAGCAAATTCAGTTTCCTATACGGAGTCTCTACTCTACTGCCAGCCATTAAATGACCCCTATTTTTACTCTCCATATTGCATTCAAAAAGCCACATCAACAAAGAGTTCTGTTTGAGTTCCACATAGTGGGGACTTCAATGTTTTGTAGAAATAGGCTGACATGAAAGTGCACAAATCATTGCAAGTTGCAGAAATGTCTTTATTTTCTTTTTGTCATTTTATCGTTGTCATCATTGTCATTCAGTTAGCTGAATCAGATGGCATGTTTGACCCTTTGGCTGCATTCAGACGGGGAAACAGTGATCCGGCAGTTTGCCGCAAGGTAGTCCGAACAAATGGCCCATATACGTGACATCCTGTTGTGTGCTTTAACCCACCAATGTAGTACAAGCAGACCTTATATTTCACAATTTCCGTTTTCTGTGATGTTTCCTTTTTTCTTGTACGGGACTCTCACACTGCCAAAAGTTGAATCGGTCCGTTGCATTTTTTTGTCCCCCCTCCCCGCCGCAGCCTAAACACACTACCTCCATTCAATATGAATAGATTTCCTTCAACCTGCTTAGCCAATCTGAGACACCAGAGGCCTGTACTAGGAAGCAAGTTCAACATACCCTGCACATTTTTTTAGAATGTTTTTAGAGTAGCCTGAAATGTGTAAAAATATGGCTTTAACAGCCTGATAAAGATTTCTAATATTGCTTTACTTGAACACATAAGCCTTTAATTTTAACATCCTACATCAGAATGGTCGGATATTACCTGTGTGACACACGGAATATATGATGTCTCACCCAGACTTGGAATGAAGCTGGCTTAACAGGAGGATTCTTTTTTAGAGTAGCCTGAAAAAAGACTAAAATATTGCTTTAACAGCCGGAAAACAATTTCAGATGTAGCTTTACTTGGACAATTAAGCCTTTAATTTTAGAATCCTACATCAGAATTGTCTGATATTACCTGAGAGACACAATAGAAATGTGATGTCTCACCCAGACTTGGAATGTAGCTGGCTTAACAGGATGATTCATTTGTAGAGTTCCGTGAAAAAGACAAAAAATATGGCTTTAAAAGCCTAAACATTATTACAAATATAGCTTTGTAAATTTATGCCTTTCATTTTAAAATCCTACATCAGAATAGTTCAATATTACCGGAGTGAAACACTGGATATGTGTTGTCTCACCCAGAGTTGGAATGAAGCTGGCTTAACAGGAGGATTCAGTTCTACAGTAGCCTGAAAAAGAGTAAAATATGGCTTTAACAGTCTGAATGAGATGTCAAATATACTGTAGATTTACTTGGACATTTTAGCCTTTCATTTTAAAATCCTACATCAAAATGGTGTGATATTACCTGTGTGACACCATGGATATGAGATGTCTCACCCAGACTTGGAAGGAAGCTGGCTTAACAGGAGGATTCAGTTCTACAGTAGCCTGAAAAAAAAGTAAAATATGGCTGTAACAGACTGAAAAAGATGTCAAATATACTGAAGATTTACTTGGACATGTTAGCTTTTAATTTTAACATCCTACATCAGAATGGTGTGATATTACCCGTGTGACACCATGGATATGTGATGTCTTTTCATGCTTCCTGCTTCTTACAGTGCAGACGCTTTGCTGCTTGCTCCTGCCTCTGCTTGCATATTTTTGCTGATAATCTTGCTTTTCCTCTGAGAGAAACTATGAGCAACGGCTCTTGGATATTTATAAATCATTGGACTATACATTTTTGGTAGCCATAGTAGGCTATTGCCATATTTTAACATTTTTCTGCCTGAGCGTGGCCTACCAATAGCTCAAGCCTGTCCTACAGTGACTGCAGCTAAAGCTAATTAGCAGCAAGATGCCTCCTTTTTCCGTGGATGACTACTACAAACTCCTTCAGAAGATTGCACTTCTGGAAACCAAGGTTCACCTATTAGAAGTGAACGTGGAAGTGAACAGATCTTGTGGAAATGACACCACTTTACCATGGACCCAAAACAATGGACAAAAGCATGCTAACACACGGCTAATTAGCACCAAGAAGACTACAAAGAAACAGGAGGGCAGTGGAACGGGTAATAAATCAACAAGTGGTAGTCCCCCCTGGAACTCGGCTGGTGCGAAGCCTAAGAGTAAATCATTTTCCTGGGAAATGGGAGGACGACTAACGGGCAGGGCACAGCGCCCTGAGATCTGTGATACGACCGGCTGGCCTGCATTATCATCCCAGCAGAGCGCCTCTTCAACCCCTGTACCTAGTCGGACACAGCCGTGGACAGCTGCAAAAGGAAAATAAGCAACAAAATGCCTCCCCAACAACTTTGTTTGCAACAAGATAACAGATATGCTCCTCTGCTGCTGGACGATGGACAGCCATCTGATGACCGGGATTGCAACTCATCGCCACACAGCAGGGTAAGGACCAAGAGCAATTCAAAAAGTAAAAAGCTAACAACTGGGCCTCAAACCCTGATTGTGGGTGACTCTGCTGTAAAAGATTTAAAAAACAGTAAAAACACCAAAATACTCTGTTTTCCCAAAGACACGGTGTCTGACTTGACCCAAAGAATCCCAGATGTCATGGCAGAACACCCAACTGTGAAGAACATTATACTACATATAGGGTCACATGATGTTGTAAAGCAACAGTCTGAATTGCAGAAACTGGACTTTATGGATCTGCTAAACCAAGTCAGTTCCTTAAACGCAGATGTGTTTATCAGTGGGCCTATACCGCCAGTGAGAAGAGGAGCTGAGAGATTTAGCCGACTGTTGGCACTAAACAAATGGCTTTCAACTCAATGTATTGTCCATTCTCTGCAGTTCATTGACAATTTTAACATTTTCTGGGAGCGCTTACATCTTTTTAAAGCAGATGGACTTTTCCTTAACAGGCCAGGAGTAAAGCTGTTCACCTCTAACCTACTTTACTCTCTACGCTACACTGCTCCCCCCGTCAAGGACACAAGACCAGACCAATCTAAACAAGAGGAAAATAAAACAAAGTTTGGCAGTGATTCACCACAGCCCCCACCTGTGCACAGATTTGACCGTGGGAGACCAGACAGCAGAGATACGGAACCCCAACTCTCCTTTTCACCCGTCCAGCACCCCTCAAACCCCCCTACCAGCCCCGAATCCCTTGAGGAGCCATCGCTATCTCCATGCACTCTTTCCCCTCTTTCCCCTACCCACATGTTGGAGTTCACTGACCAGATGAAGCAGCTGGTAGATGTAGGAACCAAATTTACCCCCCTTCCTTCACCCATGACTCAACCCCGGACAAAAGTAAAACGCCAGGCACCTCTGCCCGATAAGGACGCTTGTGTGCAAAATCCAGCAAGCAAAAACTGATATGTGCCGGGCCTAGGCTCCAGGACTAGTGACACTCATGACTTTTTCAAAGACAAGCCCGGGCCCTGTGTTTTCAATTCTTCCTCAATTTATGTTGTGATAGGCAATAGAAAAATGATGGTGAATAAGCACTTAACTGCAAACTTAGCAAATTTAGCATCCATTCCTCGTCAGCCACAGCCTGTTACAAAAAATGAGAACACACTAACACTAGCTTTACTAAACATCAGGTCTTTGGCAGGAAAATCCTTTTTAATTAATGATTTTATTATTAATCACAATCTAGATTTTATGTTTTTAACTGAGACCTGGTTAGACCATAATAACAGCGCTGCTGTTCTCATCGAGTCAGCTCCCCCTAACTTCAGTTTTATGAGCGAGAATAGAGTGAATAAGAAAGGAGGTGGAGTTGCCATTTTGTTTAATGACTTATTCCACTGTACGCAAATATGTTATGGAAATTTTGCTTCTTTTGAATATGTGGTTCTACAGTTGAGATCGTCCCCTCAGGCTATATTTCTAAATATCTATAGGCCACCTAAATATTGTGCAACCTTTATTGATGACTTCACTGAACTGCTGTCTATAATCTGCATTAACTTTGATTGTGTAATCATTGTGGGTGATTTTAACATTCATGTTGACAACCCCAGGACAGGGGGACCAAAGAACTGTGTTGTGTTTTTGAGAACTATGGACTGACTCAGCATGTGACAGAGCCCACGCACAATAAGGGGCACACTCTGGACTTGATTGTCTCCAAGGGTCTGAATATTTCCAAGGTTGTGGTGACTGACGTTGCTCTGTCTGATCATTCCTGTGTTTTCTTTAACGGCTCTATCTCTGTGCCCAAAAGTGTCCAAACAAAGATAATCAGAAAACGGTATATCACTGAAAACACCAGTGAAAAATTTACTCAGCTTTTCTCCGCCGCACCCGCCCCCCCTGGGCTCTCAGTCACTGAGCTTGTAGATCATTTCAACTGTAAAATTACAAATGTTATTGATGCCATTGCTCCCACTAAGGTCAAAGTTGTCTCTTGTAAGAAAAGGTCTCCATGGAGAAATGTCCCACTGGTGAGAAACGAAAAAAGAGAGTGTCGAAAAGCTGAACGAAGGTGGCGAAAAACAAATCTCCTGGTCCATTATAACACCTATAAAGAGAGACTTCGCATTTATAATTTGGAACTGAGGAATGCAAGGCGGTCCTTCTTCTCTGATATTATCTCTAGAAACAATAATAATTCACGTGCTTTGTTTGCTACTGTCGATAGGTTAACAAACCCTCCAGTACCAGTAGCATCTGAACTTTTATCTTCCAAGGCCTGCAATGACTTTGCCTCCTTCTTCAAAGAAAAAATTCAAAAGATTAGACAAACAATTAGTGCCTCCATATCAAGTACAGGATGTGTGTTGTCACAGTGTTCAAGCAGAACTAGTTCCAATATGACTGAGTTTCATGCGATCAACCATAAAAACCTGGAGGACATTATACAACATCTGAAAACTTCCTCCTGTTGCCTTGATATTCTACCAACGGGTGTTTTCAAAAATGTCTTGAATTGTTTGTCTTCTGATCTTCTACAGATTGTGAACACATCTCTTCTTTCAGGAATCTTTCCACAGGCCTTGAAAACTGCAGTAATCAAGCCACTCTTAAAAAGAACAATCTAGACACATCCCTAATGAGCAACTATAGGCCAATATCAAACCTTCCGTTCTTAAGTAAAATCATTGAAAAAGCAGTTTTTCAACAACTCAATTATTTCTTGTCATTAAACAACAGCTTTGATACCTTTCAGTCGGGCTTCCGACCACACCACAGCACTGAGACGGCTCTCGTTAAGGTCTTTAATGACATCCACCTTAACACAGATAATGGCAAAATTTCAGTCTTAGTATTACTTGATCTCAGTGCTGCATTTGATACGGTCGACCACGACATATTACTAGACCGATTGGAAAACTGGGTTGGTCTTTCTGGCTCAGTACTAAACTGGTTTGAATCTTACTTACAGAATAGGGATTACTTTGTGTCAATAGGTAATTATACATCTGAGCGTACAAATATGACGTGTGGAGTTCCCCAAGGCTCCATTCTGGGGCCTCTTCTGTTTAACATCTACATGCTTCCACTGGCTCAGATTATGGAAAACAACAAAATAAGTTACCATAGTTATGCGGATGACACACAAATTTACATAACCTTATCGCCAGGGACTATAGTCCAATACAAAAACTGACTAAGTGTATTGAACAAATTAACGGCTGGATGTGCCAAAACTTTCTGAAATTAAATGAGGGAAAAACTGAGGTGGTTGTTTTTGGAGCAAAAGAGGAACGATTAAAAGTCTGCGCTCAGCTTCAAACAACAATGTTAAAAACAACAGACAAAGCCAGAAATCTTGGTGTAATCATGGACTCTGACCTGAATTTTAACAGCCATATAAAGACAATTACAAAGTCAGCCTATTATCACCTTAAGAATATATCAAGGGTTAAAGGACTTATGTGTCAACAGGATTTGGAAAAACTTGTCCATGCTTTCATCTTCAGTAGACTTGACTACTGTAACGGGTCTTTACAGGTCTCCCTAAAAATCAATCAGACAGCTGCAGCTGATTCAGAACGCTGCTGCTCGAGTCCTCACTAAGACCAAGAAACTGGATCACATCACTCCAGTTCTGAAGTCCTTACACTGGCTTCCTGTGCCCCAAAGAATTGATTTCAAAGTTCTTTTGCTAGTTTATAAATCACTAAACGGTTTAGGGCCAAAATACATTTCTGATCTGCTAGTACACTATGACCCCCCCAGACCTCTAAGGTCATCTGGGACAGGTCTACTGTCTGTTCCTAGAGTCAGAACTAAACAGGGGAAGCAGCGTTCAGTTTCTATGCTCCTCATATCTGGAATAAACTCCCAGAAACCTGCAGGTCTGCTGCTACTCTTAGTTCTTTTAAATCAATGCTGAAGACCTTTCTTTTCGATGTTGCCTTTCTTTAAATTATGTTCATTTCTTTCTTTTATACTGCACTGTAACTTTTATCCTTGTGTTTATATATATATATATATATATATATATATATATATATATATATATATATATATATATATATATATATATATATTTTTTTTTTTTTTTTTTTAAACTGTTTCTTCTGTGTTTTATCGGTTTTACTTTCTTTTAACTGTTTTTGTGTAAAGCACTTTGAATTGCCCTGTTGCTGAAATGTGCTATATAAATAAAGCTGCCTTGCCTTGCCTTGCCTCAAGCAGACTTGGAATGAAGCTGGCTTAACAGCAGGATTCCTTTTTACAATTGCCTGAAAAGAGTAAAAAATGGCTTCACAAGCCTGAAAAATATGTCAAATATACTGTAGATTTAATTGGACATGTTAGCCTTTAATTTCAACATCCTACATCAGAATGGTGTGATATTACCCGTGTGAAACAATGGATATGTGATGTCACATCCAGACTGAATGACGCTGGCTTAACAGGAGGATTCTGTTTTACAATAGCCTGTAAAAGAGTAAAATATGGCTTTAACAGACTGAAAAAGATGTCAAATATACTGAAGATTTACTTGGACATGTTAGCTTTTAATTTTAACATCCTACATCAGAATGGTGTGATATTACCCGTGTGACACCATGGATATGTGTTGTCTCACCCAGACTTGGAATGAAGCTGGCTTAACAGGAGGATTCCTTTTTACAATTGCCTGATTAAGAGTAAAATATGGCTTTAACAGCCTGAAAAAGACTTCAAATATACTGAAGATTTACTTGGACATGTTAGCTTTTAATTTTAACAACCTACATCAGAATGGTCGGATATTACCTGTGTGACACATTGGATATGTGATGTCTCACCCAGACTTGGAATTAAGCTGGCTTAACAGGAGGATTTGGTTCTACATTTGCCTGAATAAGAGTAAAATATGGCTTTAACAGTCTGAAAGAGATGTCAAATATACTGTAGATTTACTTGGACATTTTAGCCTTTCATTTTAAAATGCTACATCAAAATGGTCCGATATTACCTCAGTGACAACATGAAAAATGTATGTCTCACCGAGACTCAGAATGAAGCTGGCTTAACATAAGGATTCCATTTTACAATTGCCTGAATAAGAGTAAAATATGGCTTTAACAGCCTGAAAAAGACTTCAAATATACTGAAGATTTACTTGGACATGTTAGCCTTTAATTTTAACATCCTACATCAGAATGGTCGGATATTACCTGTGTGACACACTGGATATGTGTTGTTTCACCCAGACTTGGAATGAAGCTGGCTTAACAGGAGGATTCATTTCTACAGTAGCCTGAAAAAGAGTAAAATATGGCTTTAACAGTCTGAATAAGATGTCAAATACACTGTAGATTTACTTGGGCATTTTAGCCTTTCATTTTAAAATCAAACATCAGAATGGTCTGATATTACCTCAGTGACACCATGGAAAATTGTTGTCTCACCCAGACTTTGAATGAAGCTGGCTTAACAAGAGGATTCATTTTTAGAATAGCCTGGAAAAGACTAAAAATATGTCTTTAACAGCCTAAAAATGACTTCAAACATTGCTTTACTTGGACATTTAAGCCTTTAAGTTAAAAATCAGAATGGTTTGATTTTAACTAAGTGACACACTGGATAAGTGTTGTCTCACCCAGACTTTGAATGTATGTTCTCTCAGACAGACTTTGAATGTAGCTGGCTTAACAGGAGGAATAACTTTTAGGGTAGACTGAATATGACTAAAATAAGGTTTTTAACAACCTGAAAAAGACTTCAAATATTGCTTTACTTGGACATGTAAGCCTTTAATTTTAGAATCCTACATCAGAATTGTCTGGTATCACCTGAGTGACACACTGGATATGTGTTGTCTCACCCAGACTTGGAATGTAGCTGGCTTAACAAGATGATACATTTTTAGAGTTTCCTGAAAAAGACTAAAAATATGGCTTTAAATGCCTGAAAATTATTTCAAATATAGCTTTACTTGTACATTTAAGGCTTTATTTTTAAAATCCTTCATCAGAATTGTCTGATATTACCTGTGTGACACAATGGATATGTGATGTCTCACCCAGACTTGGAATGAAGCTGGCTTAACAGGAAGATTTCATTTAAAAATTGCCTGAATAAGAGTAAAATGGCTTTAAGAGCATGAAAAATATTTCAAATATAATGTAGATTCACTTGGACATTTTAGCCTTTAATTTTAACATCCTACATCAGAATGGTCAGATATTACCTGTGTGACACACGGAATATGTGATGTCTCACCCAGACTTGGAATGAAGCTGGCTTAACAGGAGGATTAATTTCTACAGTAGCCTTAAAAAGAGTAAAATATGGCTTTAACAGTCTGAATAAGATGTCAAATACACTGTAGATTTACTTGGGCATTTTAGCCTTTCATTTTAAAATCAAACATCAGAATGGTCTGATATTACCTCAGTGACACCATGGAAAATTGTTGTCTCACCCAGACTTTGAATGAAGCTGGCTTAACAAGAGGATTCATTTTTAGAATAGCCTGGAAAAGACTAAAAATATGTCTTTAACAGCCTAAAAATGACTTCAAACATTGCTTTACTTGGACATTTAAGCCTTTGAGTTAAAAATCAGAATGGTTTGATATTAACTAAGTGACACACTGGATAAGTGTTGTCTCACCCAGACTTTGAATGTATGTTCTCTCAGACAGACTTTGAATGTAGCTGGCTTAACAGGAGGAATAACTTTTAGGGTAGACTGAATATGACTAAAATAAGGTTTTTAACAACCTGAAAAAGACTTCAAATATTGCTTTACTTGGACAAGTAAGCCTTTAATTTTAGAATCCTACATCAGAATTGTCTGGTATCACCTGAGTGACATACTGGATATGTGTTGTCTCACCCAGACTTGGAATGTAGCTGGCTTAACAAGATGATACATTTTCTGAGTTTCCTGAAAAAGACTAAAAATATGGCTTTAAATGCCTGAAAATTATTTCAAATATAGCTTTACTTGTACATTTAAGGCTTTATTTTTAAAATCCTTCATCAGAATTGTCTGATATTACCTGGGTGACACAGTGGATATGTGTTGTCTCACCAGGACTTGGAATGTAGCTAGCTTAACGGGAGGAATAATTTTTAGAGTTGCCTAAAAGAGACAAAAAAAAAAATATGGTGGGCTTGCTGGGCATGTACTGGCGGAAGGCACATCAACCTTGTGGAAGCAGTGTGTCAAACAAGAACATGGAACAAGGTGGAAGAAAAAAAATTAAAAATACACACAGATACAGTATTAGGGGACCACTAAGGTCTATATAAAAGAGACTTCAGATACAGTATTAGGGGACCACTAAGGTCTATATAAAAGAGACTTCAGATACAGTATTAGGGGACCACTAAGGTCTATATAAAAGAATCCGTCCAAAGAGCACCATGTCATGTATGTGTTTCATGTGTTGAGTGATATTGAAAGGAAAATTTAACACATGATGAAAATATGTTGAGTAATGATTCATATGTATTTTCAAATGTGTTGATTTATGTGGACTGAATGTTTTTCTTTTTTTCTTTAATGGTGATCCTATACAAAACTGAACTGAACAGAATGATTGCAGGTTTAAAGCACTTCTGCATTGGCTTCACTTTTGAGGCCAGGAAGTTTGCCGCTTGGGCCTGGCAGAAAAAGTTTGGGGAATCTCTGCATTAACTGATTCTCTACAACAGCTGGCTGAGTATAATATGAAGCCATTCCAACTAATCCACTTGGTCTAATCACTCCACATATACTCAGGTTGCCTGTGACCTATGGAGAAACAAAGCCAACCCCCAGTTGATAGTGAGAACTGGATCAGCGGGGGAGGCACGTGGATATCACTGAGGAACAGTGGTGGAGATTTTGGGCAGAAGGCTCTTGGATGATAGTGCTATTACAGGTCAATTACGGCTCATTTGAGGCTGCCGAAGCCGCCGCTGGCATTACACAGCCTATTGTACAGATGATAGTTGTAATATGAAATAAGTGGCAGGGAAAGGAGACAGTGGCTGTCGTTATACTACACACAAACCAAGCAGGCGGAATGCAGTGGGGGGGATTGAGGGCAGACCATAAGGAGAAATGTTACTAGTGGTTTTATTAACACACTGTTCTCTCTTTGCGGACATGTATCCATCTGTCAAACACCTGCACTGCAGCAACTCAAACATCCCAGCTTGGATTTAATCAATAAATTATTGAGCTCATTAATGAACTCACATTGTGTCAATGGCATCCATCCCCATGTGATGGAGCTTATTTGATTCAATTTAATTAGTTAACCCTCATATTGTCCTCGGGTCCAATTGACCTGTTTTCCTATATCAATGTTCTTTTTAACTACCCAAAATAACATGATTGATTCCACACAACGCTCTTTGGCAAGTACAAATCTCTACTTTCATTCTTATTCAATTTTATAGCATTTGAAAAACAAATTGAAGTGGTTTTTATATAGTATTGAGTAAAAGTTGACATATTCCAGTCTGTGATTTTCCATCAACATACAGTCCTTTGATTTTAGTCTAAATAATTCCTAATTTCTGCTTTTCTAACTCAAACATTAGGTGTACTATCCTATGAATGAGGTTTAACCATAAATTCCAAAAATAACTGTAAAACTATAGTTAGTTAGTGTTGAAAATGTCAAAGTGACAAACTGACATTGACAAAAAAATGTCAAAAGTGTGGAAAAAAGGGACAAAAACGTAAGAAAAAAATTGATGAAAAGCGTCAACAAAAATGTTGACTTTCAATTTTGACGGGAAGAAAACACGAGGGTTAAATAAACCAGTTTATATAGTTTGCGCCTTGCGTTTGAGTCTGCTCTGTCACCCAGCGTAACAGATTAGGCAAAATAACTGTACAAGTGAGGAAAACATGTGAGGGAAGCGAGAAGCCATGTTAGCCAATTAGAAACACATTTTTATACAAAACAGTTGAAGCCCAGGACAGATTCAGCTTCCTGGACAGCAACCCAGAACCGGATTCTGGGAACCGTTCCTACCCTAGTCAAATTGCCTCAATCCTCAATCGTATGAAGTTGAATACAGGCTACTTCCTGCAAATAAGGGGCTCACCTTGCCGCCTCTCCAAAACTCTAAAACAAAAATCTTTAATACTGACCCTTGTCTGTCTGCTTTACTGAGGAATCGGATGTATAAATGTAATGGTCGCCTGAATTCTTCTTGGAACTCTGTCATTTCACATCTGATTGACCCGAGGTTCAGTGCTTTGTGATACCAGTCCCCCTGTTATAGCTGTCTTGTTTAATTGGTGCCTGTCTTGTGTAACTGTATCTTTTTTTTTTCTTTTTTTTCATGGACCGTGAGTTTAATAGTAAAGGATATCTATCTAAAATTAAGACAGAAATGCAACTTCCGTGCAAAAATGCCCCTATGGACACGTTCCATTACACAGTTACTTCCCTCTCATTGTCCCTATCAATCTAAAGGGATCTTATCTTTCTTCCACAGGCATCCTATATTGATCTATTGTGTTTCTACATTAGATGTTGCCCACATAAATGGGGGGAGGGGTGTTTTTTAATCATGAAAAACAAAACAAGACAAATCATTTAAAAACTCTCCCTTTCAATACTATGGGTATAGAGCCATGGGAGTTGCTCTTCTATCAGCTTGAATCAGTCGGCCCGTTCTCCTCTGACCTCTAGCATCAACAAGGCATTGTCGCCCACAGGACTGCCGCATACTGGATGTTTTTCCCTTTTCACACCATTCTTTGTAAACCCTAGAAATGGTTGTGGGTGTAAATCCCAGTAACTGAGCAGATTGTGAAATACTCAGACCGGCCCGTCTGGCACCAACAACCATGCCACGCTCCAAATTGCTTAAATCACCATTCTTTCCCATTCTGACATTCAGTTTGGAGTCCAGGAGATGGTCTGGACCAGGACCACACCCCTAAATGCATTGAAGCAACTGCCATGTGATTGGTTGATTAGATAATTGCATTAATGAGAAATTGAACAGGTGTTCCTAATAATCCTTTAGGTGAGTGTAGAGCACAGCCTTCAAGCCGGGGAGCCGAGTTCACTTTGCGGTGAAAACAAAATACTTTCACCCAGGAATTGCTCGTTCGTTCCTAAGGAGTCTTTTAACCACGATGACGCTCACATTTTATGGCTAAAACGCCACGCCGTCATCTGGCGGTGCCTGGACCAAGACCACAGTCACCTATTGGTGTCCCAGAGCTCTGTAATGGCTAAATGCAACCAGCAACTTCTGCTCAGATTATATCATTCTATAGCTACGTTTCCATCCACGTGTCAATCGAACTGATCTGAAGTTCAGTAAAAACCTCACGTGAACAAAGCTGGTGAAAGTGCCAATAAACACCTGTGGTGATGACGTCACACACTGTTTTGCGATCAAATTGGTATATTAAATTGATTTTAGACATTTTAAGGTGTTTCCATTCATTTTCGCACTGAACCGCACAACATTCAAGCAACAACATATGTTAGACAAAATGGGTCGCACCATCTACCAATAAATGATCAATATGGGACAAGTTGTAGTAGTGTTTATGATAGCGACATATCGAGCTATAATAAGACAACAACGCCACTATCAACACATCGTTATGACGATGCAGATGAAACTTGTCTTTTATTGTCCCTTCCGGCATCGCTGCAATACTCTTTTTTTGAGACATGTCTCTCTGTTTGAGCGTCTTCCATTGACTCTGCAGGACGTCCCACGGCTTGTCCTAACCTTTGTCGGCCAAGTCTTTGTTGCCCCCCCCCCCGTGTGTGCAGACAGAGAGGAAATACTGGGCGGAAATGAACTAAAACGTCTTCTTCTTTGTTTGGGGCCGGGTTACAACCATAAAATGACCTAAAACTTAATGACAATTCATTATTTTTTATTCAGCAAATGTTTCCATCAGCGTTTATCACATAAGCCGAATATCGATTCCATCAAATTTTACTGTTTCCAGGTGGCATTTTTCAGTCAATATCACTTAATTCGGATAAAAACTTGTGGATGGAAACATAGCTTATGGCATTATTGACTGTTCCTGTTACAGTGCTATACTTCTGTTTTAGGGTTATAATATATGGTCTATTGGTGAAGTAGGGTAAAACAATGCAATTTATTTTTGACATAACCACAGAGACTTCTGCATCATCACCACCAGCGCTAGGGTCCTCAATGTCAAAGGGTCTCTGTTGTTGCCATGCCAACCACTAAGGCCCGGCACTCGCATCAGTCTGGGTTTTACTGGCGTGGGTGCTGCCAGGACATGGTGCTTCACATCTGTCAGTGTTCAGAAGGTGTGACTCCTGTACTCCTCAGAGCTCCTAATTGGCACTTAGGCTCCAATGGAGTGCAGGGTGTTGGCACCTTAGGTTCCTCTTCCATGAGTAATGCCTTGCTCAGTCTAAAGTCACATTTCAATGCGATGTTAAACGTAATGCTATCAATATAGACCCTGGCCAAGGTGAAATCTGCTTTTCTCAAAGTACATACCTGTTAAACCCCTATAATGTTGCTTTTATAGATGTTGCTCACCATATCAAAATAGAAAATCTGCCAAACCTTGCAATACATGCTCCTTGGGAAATGTTGAGTTCTCTGTTTTGACATAATAAAAGACAGAATGTATCTCTTCTCTTAAAATCAGTGCACTTATGCCAGGCATGCAAAACACTTACAATCCAAACTATAATATTACAAAATAAAACATAGCGCTTTCATGCCAAGGGGGGCAGAGCTCACTTCATGGCGAACATAAAAGCCTTTCACCCAGGAAATGCTTGTTTGTTCCTTTTGGAGTGTTTTAATCAAGACAAGGATCTTTTCCTAAACTTAACGAGTCATTTTTCTGGCTTAACTCCACCACCACGGCCCCTGAAAGCACCGTCACTTGGCGGGGCCTGTGGCCCGCTCACAGTCACCTATTGGCGGCTACACACCTACCGCTGTTAGCCGGCGTCCCGGAGCTTTGTAGCATGCAATACAACCGGCAACTGCTTCTCGGATTTTATCGTACATTACAAGTGCAGTACCTGTGCAACGAGAGTCAACACAAAATATAAAAATAGAGGGGGGGATGCGGTGCACAGTCCTGAGAGCAACTATAAGAGAAAGATAGAGGGTTTGTATACACATTATGCAAAAAATATAGTTCTGTGTATCAAAAGTCCTGAGTATTAAATATTGCACAGTAATGAAATTAAATGGTTAAGTATTAAATATTGAACTGTAATGAAGTTGCACATAATTCCAGTGTCCTTTTAGGTATATATATATGTCAGTATTATAGTATATTATAAATTATAGGATTATAGGAATATAATGGTCTATTGGTGAAGTAGCATTGATCACTTTAAGGGGGGGGGGGAGGCATTTTGTCCCCACCGGGGATAAAAGTAATACGGCAGAGGCAAGGATAGGTAGACCAGAAAGAGGTAATACCCACGCACCCCACCCCCACCCCCAGAAAATCGCAACCTGGATGCATATATTTGCCGAGTGGATTGGCAGATGACCTGATCACATACGGAGGACTGATCCGCACCAGTCTGGTTCACAGCTGGGAGCAAGGTGGAAGGGACGGCCTCCCCTGCAGGGTGTCATCACCCAACCTGCGTTCCCGCTGTGAGCGATCCAGCTGGGTCTTAGCGTGAGACTGCCGTTGGCAGTCAAGAGTTACTTTTATGTCTGTGCTAGTTAGAAAATAATTCAACTCCCTCTTTATAATGGAGTTTTTGAGTAACTATCGTATTTGTTTTAGTTTATCATTTACTAATGCTTTATGACGTTTTGGGTTTGTAGCTGGTGTTTATCCTCCTAACAGGACAACGTTCATAATGACAAGTCTTCAATTGGAAAACAGTTTTGGACCAAATTTGAGTCAGTAACAACTTTAGCAATGACTTCATGGGTAAAGATGCATAAGACTTTCTAACTTTCTGTCATATTTGCTGAAAGCAGGTCATTTAAAAAGAAACATATCCAGCTCCTCTTGCACCACCATCTTACAGCTTGTAGTGGGATTTTCAAAAGTTCATTGGTCCCTGTTCAGATGCTCCTATTAGGGCCGGGGGCTTAGGAGACTGTTTTGAGCTTTAGCAGAAAGGGGGGGAGGGACTGAGAAGTTGTCTTTGTTCAAATTCTTTGGCTAAATGCACAATCCTACCTAAAGCACCTTTAATTACAAGTTTTGAAAACTGCAAATGGGGCGTGGGGGTAGTTGAAGGATGCTGGTTGCCTGTAAAACTTCCTCTGTCCACTATACAGCGGCGCAAGTTGTCCGTAGTGGACCTTGGAGCTCCGAGCTGCATAGCCATAGATGGGATGCATATTGCAGATTGAGAGAAAAGTTCTTTTTTAAAAAAGGTTTTAGGGATATTTCATGATTTTGCAACCAAACCGCCACCTCAAAATTTTAAAAACTGAATCAAGTGGTGGGTGATATGTGGCCCTAAATATGTACAAACTGGCTGTTTAAGTTCTCGGCTCCGCCCACAGACATTGGCGTGCACACATGAAACACATGAATAAGACTCTCAGCTTTGGATTGCTTTGATGAGGAGAGTTGCTCTTCACTTTCATTTCATTAGCTGAATTTGAAGAGCGTATACCCTCCGTCCCAATTCGGTGTGATTTGGATGTCGGGGAAGTACAAGACAGGGTTTCAGTATGCAAAATCCATCCCAGATCTTAGACAGACTTGGAGAACTGGGTCACCCACTTCCATAACTCCAATAAATAGAGACCAGATAGATCTCAATCCAGACTAAAAACATAAATCTAAAAACCATTGTTTGTGACTTCCCCCTTTTTTGGTCTACATATCCCTGCGTCTGCTGAACTATTTCCATCCCCAATGTGGACAAAATGTACCCCCCCCCTCCCCCCACCCCCCAAATTAATCAATGCTACTTTACCAGTAGACTCTATATTATTGCACTTAAAATAGAAGTATTTTAAACTAAGCAAAGCCCTGTAACGTGTACAATTCAATTGTATTTATAGTATCAAATCAACAACAGTTATCTCAAGACACTTCACAGATAGGAGTAGGTTTAGACCACATTCTATAATTTACAAAGTCCCAACAATTCTAGTAATTCCCCCAAGAACAAGCATTTAGTGCGACAGTGTTGAGGAAAAACTCCTTTAAGGAAGAAACCTGGAACAGACCCAGGCTCTTGGTAGGTGGTGTCTGACGGGGCTGGTTTGTGGGGGTGATACACAGTGCCAATAACAGTCACAATAAAGATAATGGAACTATGACTAGAAATAGTAGTTGAGGGTCTGGACCTCTAGCTCCCCCAATAAGAGCGTGGGCAACAACGTTCACACAGCTGGGCTGTGGAATGCTAATGCAAATGCTAATAATTTCTAGATCTTATTATTATTTTGTTTCTATGCACTGACGTTACCAACCCAACAGGCCGGGTTTAAACAACCATTACAGCACATATACAGCTGCTAAGACAGAAAAATACACACACAGTAACACTGACACACACAGACTGTCCATAGTTTCACACATGGTCTAAACAATGCATGTACATACGTATATGTGTACTGACTGTCAAATCTAATGTAGCTCAGTGTAAATTCTTTCAGGAAGACCTAACTGTTAAGCAATGCACTCCTAAATCAATTCAGCTGTTGGAGGCGGTCACCTTCCTGCTTAACCAATCAGAATCGTTACACAATGGCAAGGGCCAATCACAGAGTCACAATCTGTTTCTCCCTTTTCTATCAGCTGTCGTTTCAGGCAAAGCATGCAACCCTCCACCCCCCCCGTCCACCTCCAGTCCTCTACTCCAGCTGACCTCCTTCACCGCCACCACCGGTGTCTAGATTCCATCGGGGGGTCTTATGGTTCTCGACCCATATACATATATATATATATATATATATATACATATACAAAAGATCCGTATAGCAATGGAGTCTAATCGTCAAAGACTTTGTACATTTTATTGAGCAAATGTGTCTCTCCTGATTGAAATTTGTCTAAATAAGCTAAATATGCTCTGCTTCTTCGACGCATGGTGACCGACGGAAGAGAACCACGGCGCACCGTCAGACACCGCCTATGGTAGCACATCCGGGGTTTCACGTACACTTCTCCTGTGAACAGGAAAACGAGATACCGCAACGCATGTATTGCAATGTTTCAAATAAAGCAGCAATGTTAAATCCCCCCTTTCTGCTCAACCAAACACCAGGACACACATTGACCATGGTTGCATACTCCGCACTACATACTCAGTATGCACAGTATACCATCGTTCTACATACCTTTTGTGTAAATGAACAGCAGTGTGTATCTCTTCGGACATTTTCAACGTCACTTCCTGAGAGCCTTCTTGCCGAAGACACGTAGCTATGGTAACCCCTGCCAAACTTAGCTCTAGCAGCATCACCTTATAACACTTAAATGACTGAAAGAGGTGAATAACTAGACCAACAGTCATTTGAATATGTCCATCCATCCATCCATCCATCCATCCATCTTCATCCGCTTATCCGGTATCGGGTCGCGGGGGCAGCAGCTCCAGTAGGGGACCCCAAACTTCCCTTTCCCGAGCCACATCAACCAGCTCCGACTGGGGGATCCCGAGGCGTTCCCAGGCCAGGTTGGAGATATAATCTCTCCACCTAGTCCTGGGTCTTCCCCGAGGCCTCCTCCCAGCTGGACGTGCCTGGAACACCTCCCTAGGGAGGCGCCCTGGAGGCATCCTTACCAGATGCCCGAACCACCTCAACTGGCTCCTTTCGACGCGAAGGAGCAGCGGCTCTACTCCGAGCTCCTCTCGGATGACTGAGCTTCTCACCCGATCTCTAAGGGAGACGCCAGCCACCCTCCTGAGGAAACCCATTTCAGCCGCTTGTACCCTGGACCTCGTTCTTTCGGTCATGACCCAGCCTTCATGACCATAGGTGAGGGTAGGAACGAAAATTGCCCGGTAGATCGAGAGCTTTGCCTTCTGGCTCAGCTCTCTTTTCGTCACAACGGTGCGATAAACTGAATGTAATACCGCACCGGCTGCTCCGATTCTCCGACCAATCTCACGCTCCATAGTCCCCTCACTCGCGAACAAGACCCCAAGGTACTTAAACTCCTTCACTTGGGGTAAGGACTCACTCCCTACCCGAAGAAAGCACTCCATCGGTTTCCTGCTGAGAACCATGGCCTCAGATTTAGAGGTGCTGATCCTCATCCCAGCCGCTTCACTCGGCTGCGAACCGATCCAGTGAGTGCTGGAGGTCACAGGCCGATGACGCCATCAAGACCACATCATCTGCAAAAAGCAGCGATGAGATCCTGAGCCCACCGATTTGAATATGTACAAATGTTAATTACGTTACAGAGCTCCTTGGTTTCTGTACAGCAGGATATTTAAGCAGGCGTAGTATCCAGTGTTGCATTCAGTAATATTTTCTAGAAAAAAGTATGCATTTTGCGTACTATTGGTTGTAAAAAAAAAAACCAAAGGAAAGGATAAATAACACTTTGTTGAATAATGGCGCGATTGAACAAGAGGCTATCTAATGTGGAAATTACTTTATTTGTCCATTGTCAATTTCCAGCAACAGGTTTTGCTGCACAGTGTTTGCATCAACGTGCAAAAGCCTTTGGAATTGTGTCAGCAGCACACTGCAGTTGTGTGTTGTTGTGTGTAGAAATCCCGGGGGGGTTTGCCTAATTAACCCAAAGGTTTCCTCTGCACTGGATGGAATTTTGGAGCGATCAGAGGAAACGCCCTCCAGTTTGCACTGCACGATCCAAGTAAAGAAGATGATTCAAATGTGTGTGTGTGTGTGTTTCTCTCACACGACTGACACTATTACTAGAATGTAGGTTACATCTAACACTTGGTTGCAGCAAGGGCCGGCTAATAAGGCAGTTGCCATGGAAACCGTTGTTTCATACATGCCAGTATAATTGTACTATGTGGTAGTTCTTGACAGGAGCATTCCTCAATGTTAATGTTCCACCAAAAGAAACAAAAATGACGTGCACATATAATGTTTTGTCAAGTCAGAGACATTAACACATCTCCATTGTCTGCCAGACTCTGAATGCCACTTTCTACTTCTACTCTGCTACATTTCAGAGAGAAATATCCTACTTTTTACTCCTCTTCATTCATCTGACAGCTTTAGTCACTAGTTACTTTCCACATTAAGATTCCTGCACACAAAACACATGTAGTTTATAAAATCTGATGTTTTATTATAAAGTAACCTAGCAACAGCTGAGATGATGAGACTATTAAAACACATAACTGTTTGGATGGTACTTTTATTTTCATTATAAATATATTATATATTATACATATTTGAAGTTCTGGCCACATTTTACAAACCCACATTGTAACTTATAGAAATAACTTTAAAGAGCCCAACCATTGCAATTGAACTGGTATAGATGTCTGTAGCATTAAGGTCTGAATGCTGTTTTAGAGGCTTTAGAGACTTTTTAGAGCCATGAATATAGTCAGATAGAGCTCTGATTGGACTGGAGGATTTACTGTATTTATCCTATTCAAATTCAAAGCTCAGTTGTGAGCTGAGAGTTTTATTATTCATGTGGTGCTGTACACGATGTCCTCCTGGAGAGAACAGATCGTGGAGACTTTTATCATGTCATCAGAGAGCTGGCTCGGTACAGTCAGCTCCACGTGGAAGGGGGGGGGGGATCCCTCTACAGTAGCCCAGCTGGGCTTTTTTATTGACTGAATAAAATGCATGGCGTGGATGAGGGACATGGCTGCCAACTGCAATAAAAAAAAAAAAAAAATCAAAGATGAGAAAATCACAGTCCATCCATCCATCCATCCATCCATCCATCCATCCATCCATCAGCTATACCCGCCCATCATTCAGGGAAATCAGAAAGTCACTATGAAACAGGTTATGGGGGAAAGAAATGGGGCATGTATGGAGCTGTATGACTTTTCAAAATGGTTGGTGAAAAAGGTGATAGGAAAGTAAATCTCTATATACAAACCCCCATTCCAATGAAGTTCCAATACAATAACACAATGATTTGCAAATCCTTTTCAACCTATATTCAAATGAATACACTACAAAGATACAATTTAATTTTCCCACTAATACACTTTACTGTTTTTTCTTTTGCAAATATTCACTCATTTTGAATTTGATGCCTGCAACACGTTCCAAAAAAGCTGGGACAGGGGCAACAAAACTTTTGAGTGCTCAACAGAGTGCTCAACAAACAGCAGGTTATTGCTTGGGGTATGAAAGGAGCATCCCCAAAAGGCTCAGTTGTTCACACGCAAGGGTGGGACGAGGTTCACTATTATGTGAACAACTGTGTGATAGTAATAGTCCAACAGTTTAAGAACAACCTGTGTCAATGTACAATTGCAAGGAATTTAGAGATCTCATCATTTAACAGTCCATAATATCATCAAAAGGTCCAGAGATTCTGGAGAAATCTCCAACATTAGCCTGGTCCTTCCAGACTCTGGTACATTAGCCTGGTCCTTTCAGACTCTGGTACATTAGCCTGGTCCTTTCAGACTCTGGTACATTAGCCTGGTCCTTCCAGACTCTGGTACATTAGCCTGGTCCTTCCAGACTCTGGTACATTAGCCTGGTCCTTTCAGACTCTGGTACATTAGCCTGGTCCTTTCAGACTCTGGTACATTAGCCTGGTCCTTTCAGACTCTGGTACATTAGCCTGGTCCTTTCAGACTCTGGTACATTAGCCTGGTCCTTTCAGACTCTGGTACATTAGCCTGGTCCTTTCAGACTCTGGTACATTAGCCTGGTCCTTCCAGACTCTGGTACATTAGCCTGGTCCTTCCAGACTCTGGTACATTAGCCTGGTCCTTCCAGACTCTGGTACATTAGCCTGGTCCTTCCAGACTCTGGTACATTAGCCTGGTCCTTCCAGACTCTGGTACATTAGCCTGGTCCTTCCAGACTCTGGTACATTAGCCTGGTCCTTCCAGACTCTGGTCCAATAGCTTGGTCCAACCAGACTCTGGTCCATTAGGCTGGTTCTAACAGACTCTGGTCCATCAGCCTGGTCCAACCAGACTCTGGTCCATCAGCCTAGTCCTACCAGACTCTGGTCCATCAGCCTAGTCCTACCAGACTCTGGTCCATTTCATTAGTCCAGAGAGTCTGGCCTCTCTTCATCGTTAACTTCCTTCAAGGCGGGTCTTCTGTTGAAGTTTAAAACTATTGGATCTGCCCAGGGCCACTCTGGATCTGCCATAACCAATCGCCAGGCTAGTCCAGACCTGTCTCCCATTGAAAATGCATAGTGCATTGCATTAAGCTCAACATACGACAGCAGAGACCCCAGACTATTGAACAACTAATGTCCATTGAGCAAAAATGAGAGAATTCCACCTACAAAGCTTCAACCAGTAGTGTCCACAGTTCCCAAATGCTTAGTGAGTGTTGTTAAAAGGAACGTGTTGCAGGCATCAAATTCAAAATTCAAAAACTAAAAAACAATGTTTTTCGGGTTAAACATTAACTATCTTGTCTTTGCAGTGTATTCAATTGCATATAGAATTAAAAGGATTTGCAAATCATTGTATTCTGGTTTTATTTACATTTTATGTCCCAACGTCATTGGATTTAGGGTTTGTAGCCAGGAAGGAATTAGCTATCTCGTGAGAATTAAACATGTTGACATGTATTGCTTCAGCTAAGTATCCACCCCATCATTGGCAGAAGATCACCCTCTATCACCCTGACAAATGACACCCTCATGTAGAATAGAACTCGATGAGGACAGGGATGAGATGTCTTATGACCCACTGGAAACAACACTGTTTAGATGAAGCCTATTGAAAATTTTTGTATGTGCTTCAACATGCAGAATCACATTCACAATTCTGTCAGGCTGTGTCACACACACACGCACACACACACACACACACACACACACCCCCAGAAGCTGCAGTGGTCAGGCCCTCACATCTGGCTTCAAAGTCTGAGCCCAAAGCCCCCCGAAAGCACGCCCAAGGCTACACAGGCAGCAGAAACCCCTCCGCAGCCCCCGCAGAAAGGAAAAAAGATCAATGCAGGCTGTGGAGGATAACTGAACTGGATTGAGATATTCCTCTAAAGATGATTTATATTGGTTCACTTTGTCATTAAATATATCAAAACCCTGTTATTGTATGCCATACTTGTCACTATATATAGAGACAGCAATGAAAATGAAATGAAAAATATAGAGACAGCAACTGTTATTGGAAGTTGAATACCATGCTTGTCACTAAATATATCAAAACCCTGTTGGTGGAAGTTGGATACCATACTAAAATAATAGCTAGCATAATGACTCGCTGAATGATGAATTGTGAAAATATGAGAAATGTTGTAATTAATGAATAAATGAAGTAGTCTGCTGGTATGAAATGGATACTAAGTGGGCTACATAGATATGGAGCTCCAATAAATACATTAAAAGGTCCCATGACATGGTGCTCTTTGGATGCATTTGCATAGACCTTAGTGGTCCCCTAATACTGTATCTGAAGTCTCTTTTATATAGACCTTAGTGGTCCCCTAATACTGTATCTGAAGTATCTTTTATATAGACCTTAGTGGTCCCCTAATACTGTATCTGGGGGTGTGGTCTTGACCAACTGCCACTTTGCCCGTTTGAAAGCCATGATGTCTCTCTCTCATAGGTGAGCCAAATTCTCTGGGCGGGCAAATCAGAGAAAGGGGAGGTAACTTTGCCCCTTATGACCTCACAAGGAGCCAGATTCCAGATTGGCCCATCTGAGCTTTCATTTTCTCAAAGGCAGAGCAGGATACCCAGGGCTCGGTTTACACCTATCACCATTTCTAGCCACTGGGGGACCATAGGCAGGCTGGGGGAACTCATATTAATGTTAAAAAATTTCATAAAGTGAAACTGTCTTGCCATGGGACCTTTAAATATATAATGACATGAATAAAACATGTCTTTCAAGTTTCAAGTTAAATTACACGATTACAGAAGCAGAACTTGTCAATGAAAATCTTGGGTCTCTTCCTCCAACAAGGCTCATTAAATATGTATATGAAAGAAATCACACAAGTAAAAAGCAGCAAACTGAGAATCTAAGACAAACTAGTGCAAGTTTAAATATAGCAATAAAATATAACGTGAATAAAACATGTATGGTACATAAATGTTGGACGTCCACTTCAGGTCCTGAGAGATTGTGGATCCCAGACCGAGACTTCTCTTCAAGACCACTTAGTTACCGCTTCGTAATTCATGTGATGCAGAGAACAGTATATTTTCTTTTTCAAGATCATCATTTTGCATTATTGTAATGATCAAAAAGCAAGTGCAGAATGACAACAATGCAGGATTAAATAAGACCATATTATTTACTTTAAGTAGAGCAAATCCATTTCAGTCACATAAAGCTAAAGTGCAACAGAACATTCTGGACTGCAACCTGGAAAATGTAACAAATAACAGCAACACAGGAATCCCTAAAAAACCCTGACATGTTCCCATTCTTGAAGTTATTACTAGTCCTGAAGAATCCATAATACAAAGTGCTCGCCGACGTTGCGTCTGTGACCAAAATGAAAATGATTGATGCCTCCACGCGTGTGCTGCACGGAGGCATATGACCCAGCCAGGCATATCCCAGGCGACCAATCACGATGCCTCTTCCAGATGGATTTTGAATTAAGCCAATACCTGTTTTCTGAACAGTGAAATATTACAGTATGATTTAAGACAGGACACTACGAGGGCATATATATCCCACAGTGCAATGCTGTCATTTAGATCAGGCAAGCAGGCAGCTCCAATATTGTATATGCTGTACATAGATATAAAACACACATATGTATATGTGTGTGGTGTAACGGTACATGACTCATGAAGCCGTGCATGAATTAAAGAGCAAGAATACATTAATGTAATACTTATATCTTATCCATCAATGGTGGCGATGAACCAGGTCAGCACTTTATTTGAAGGGTCACAAACATGAAGTAATGCAGAAGTAATGTTTAGTTCATCATAACACTACAATTCTTCAGAATATATGTACACTGCTGACTGTTTTTGAAGACATGAACATCATTAATCTCAGAAATTATGATTCAAATACCTTCATTTACACTGAACCTAACCACTCATCATACCTAGACCTAACCACGTTGTCACGTCTAGCTGATGTGATCTAGCAATTACCCCCACCCACGGCAGAAAAACAGGAGTCGAACAAGTCCAACCACCCACCCTGGAAGTACTCCGAGTGTACCGGCTTTGGAACATGTTCCGTGGCGTGCCTCTAGTGGGGGTTCTAGTTTAAAGTTACATTGATATATTTATCACCAGTAGAAGTTAGTATAGACTTCTGGATAGTTGGGCTGGCGAACACATTGGTGTTTTCAAAATCAAATCATTAAATATGGAGAGTAGTTATTCCCATATTGGACATATTTTACTATACCAGTTTAATTTGATTTTTCATTATCGAAAATGATGCAGCCACAAACGCAAAAAAACAATGAAGGAAGAGTTTATTTAGGTTGTTTCTCCAGAGGGGCAGCTCAGCCAATTAGGGCAAACGGGCTGTTTCCCTGGCAACAATAGTCTGTACCTGTGCACGTCCCTGTCATAAACCCTGGTCCAGACTTTCAGGTGTGAAATGGCCCCAAAGTTAGGTCAGGCACAAAAGCTGTAGTAGAACAAGGAATGTTATCTACCACAAAAGCTGACTGGGAAGGCTAGTTATTATACAGTTATTATACAGTAGAGTCCATTCAATGCAAAGTGAGTGCTAAGTGTAATTACCGTGTATTTGCACAGTATGCAGTCCTACCTCACCAAGAGGGAAGGAGCTTGAGGCTTTTTATTACGTTCTATTATCCTCGATCCGTCTCGGACCTCGGATAGGACGTCACTTCCACACTTTAGGCGCTTTGGGATGTTTTGCGCATCCGAGTCATAAAGAAACATGGACGCCACCCAGAAAGCCGTTGTTATGGTAGCACTAGCAGAGTACCATGCAATCCTACAAGCTTCTAGCACTCACAGTACTTTTTATTATATTGCAGTATGACTATTAGCCCATCTTATCAAAATGCAGCCATTTGTACTTCTAAAATTGTCACTTTATTTCAGGTTTTATCTTTTGCTAGCCACGTTTAGCAAACAAGGCTCACAACAAGACTGATTCCCATAGCAACTGGCAGTGAGACGGACAGAGGAAGGTATTGCAGTAATACAAGTGATTAAAATCGTCATTTCAACAACAACCGCAGCAGTCCAAAACAATGACTACAGTTCATACTTACAAGTCACACAAGGCGCAGCCATCTTGGATTCCGTATTGGAATTCTTGCTCGGTGTTCTCTAGGGTTGTCCGAGTTCTGAGCTCAGAAATCCGAGGAAAGGGGGCGTCTGACTTTCTAGTCGGAACTCCAAATCAGAATTAGGCCTACAATAGGGTGAATCCTTCTGGCAATCCTTAACTTACCATCACATGATTTGCTCCACCAAAAAGCTTAGACATAGTGAGCTAGTCTACGTCCACGGCGTTCCACTTCCGGGATTGCTCCGGATGATCCAATGGGGGCAGGAAAAACAGGAAAGATGGGCACACTGGAGGACCTGGGACCAGCTTTCACTGCTGAAGAGATGAAAAAAAAAAATCAACTAATCGTCCATTTTCAGAATCGTGACACACTTATTATACTTGTTCTCGGACCGGTTTTAGGGAGAGAGATAAAACAAGAAAGAAATTGTTATGAATTGTTGCCTGCATAACTACAGATGTTAATAAGTAAGTTATGTGTTCCAAGGAAATAAGAACCATGTTAATGAAACTCCTGAGTATTAGTTATGTCAAAACCATTTCTAATAGGTTTTGGATTTGGATTTTGGCTAAATAGGGGTTGCAGTAGCTCAGTCCGTAGGGAGTTGGGTTGGGAACCGGAGGGTCGCTGGTTCAAGTCCACATACGGACTAATGTATTGTGGTGGACTGGTAGCCAATTCACCTCCTGGCACTGCGCTTTTCTAGTCTTAACGACTACTCAAAGCGCTTTTACATCCTACAGGAACCATTCACCATCACACACATTCATACACTGTGGCTAAGGCTGCCGTACAAGGTGCCACCTGCTCATCAGATAAACACTCACACACATTCACACTCTGATGTGCAGCATCGGGGGCAACTCGGGGTTTAGTGTCTTGCCCAAGGACACTTCGACATGGGACTGCAGGGCCAGGGATTGAACCAACCTTCCAATTGGCAGGCAACCGCTCTACCACTGAGCCACAGCCGCCCAGAATGTGTGTGTGATAACAAGTGTAAATTGTAATTTCCCCTTGTGAGATTAATAAAGGATACATTATTATTATTAAATGTTACTTATGGACTTATGTTGGACTTATGTTTTGACTCCTTGTGCATACTGTATGTGATCGGCTGGACGGTGAGTGGGAGAGGATTAGTTAGCTATTAAAATAGCTCTGCCCCTGGGAAGTGCCATTCTGAAAGCAACATGGCACCTCTCCAGCTACCAGTCCACCACCATGCTTTGAACCAGCGAGCCTCCAATTCCCAACCCAACTCCCTACGGACCGAGCTACTGCCACCCCATCAATCAAGCTCCAGTACTAGAACTCCTGAGATCCAGTTCGTTTCAGTCTACCATGTGGTACCTACTCTCAGCCAAACACTCTCAGTTCTCTAGTGAGCCTTTGCTATCTGAGTTTTTCTTTGTACTAACACTGTTGTCTCTGTTGAACACAAATTAGAGAAGCCTTTTCAACCTCCATCCATCTAGACGGTGTTCGCGCTGGGGTCCAGATCTCACCCTAACAGATATCTTTTTTAATAATTGCATTTTTGAGTTCCATACATAAAACATTGAAACAATAACACCAACTACATTACGTACTATTATTGGTAGTGTTAAATTTATAGATTTGTTTAAATCAAATGAGGTTTTTTTTTTTTAATGGGCAATGGGATTTGTCTGAACACAAATTACTATCTATGGAGTCTGGAGATGTGCTAATAGCTGCTTTTCCTGTTAAGCGGATTTTAAATGTTGGGAAGATGTTACTCTACAAACTTGACTCTCCAGCTCAGCTACCTGTGAGCAGGTGAAGGGGAGGCCAAGGATGGTTTTTAATTAGCAGTCTTCTCCTGCTGAGAGGGCACGGCTAACAGTAAACACAGACACAAAGTAGAAGGCGAAGATCCGGAGACTCGTCACGCCTGCCGAAACCACCGGGCGTACCGACTTCAGCAGAAAGCATCGGAGACTATACTGTCATTCTGCATTCAATCAGCAATCCATTGTTATTGGTGGTAAAAGAGGTAGTTTTCCATCTCGGGGTAGAAAACACACTCTTTGTCTCGGCTCGTAAACTGTGGCGAGGCGATGTGTTGCACGTGTACTCGGCTTGCAGAGTGGTCCCCGCTCCCACCGAATCTGGTTCTGCTTACGTCTGCCGCGGAATATTAATATAGCACTTTTAACATGATTGCAAAGAGCTTTCCAGAAACACAGCGGATGAAAAACCAAGAGCAACACAACAGACAACAATTTAGTAAAATAAAAGAAACAGAGGTATCATGAGACACCTGAAAAAATAAATTGTATATAATATACAGTATATACACGTATACATACATATCGTATATACATATACTGTACGTTCTTGCACATATACATAGTACGTTAATTAGGCAAGGCAGTTCCACAGCATAATAAATATTCATAAACACTTTCCTATATAAAGAGATTTCAAAAGGGATTTAAAAGGTGCTAATCATCTGGGGTGTCTGATTTCGGTGTGTGTTCCAACTCTAGAATCTCTAAAATCGTTAAACAAAAATGTAAAAGTATGTAAGCATCATCAGTGAAATGTACTTAAAAGGATTGTGAAGATTCAGGATTTAGCCAAAAGATTGGAACATCGGCAACGTCTCAGTCCCTCCTCCCTTTCCGCACGATAGAGTGTGGGGGGGGGGCTATGTGCAGATTACCTACTGCATCTTTAAAGTGTTAAAAGTAAAAGTACTCCATGCAACAACAAAAAAATCCTCCCATTGTAGAAAGAGTAAAGGATCCAACCAGCGGTGTGTTTAATGACATCATCTCAGTTGTGTTGTTGCCACGTTACTTTATAATAAGACATCTGATTATATAAACTACATGTGGTGCAGGAATCTTAATGTGTAACTAGTAACTAAAGTAACTAATAACTAAAGGAATTAGCAACTTAGGCTGTCCGATGAATGTAGAGGAGTAACTAAAGTAACTAGTAACTAAAGCTGTCAGATATTAACTAAAGTAACTAGTAACTAAAGCTGCCAGATAAATGTAGTGAAGTAACTAGTAACTAAAGTAACTAGTAACTAAAGCTATCAGATGAATGTAGTGGAGTAACTAAAGTAACTAGTAACTAAATCTGTCAGATAAATGTTTTGAAGTAACTAAAGTAACTAGTAACTAAAGTAACTAGCAACTTAAGCTGTCAGATGAATGTAGAGGAGTAACTGAAGTAACTAGTAAATAATGCTGTCAGATGAATGTAGTGAAGTAACTAAAGTAACTAGTAACTAAAGCTGTCAGATGATTGTAGTGGAGTAACTAAAGTAACTAGTAATTAAAGTAACGAGAAACTAAAGCTGTCAGATGAATGTAGAGGAGTAACTGAAGTAACTAGTAACTAAAGTAACTAGTAACTAAAGCTGTCAGATGAATGTAGTGGAGTAACTAAAGTAACTAGTAACTAAAGCTGTCAGATTAATGTAGTGAAGTAACTAAAGTAACTAGTAACTAAAGCTGTCAGATGAATGTAGTGGAGTAACTAAAGTAACTAGTAATTAAAGTAACGAGAAACTAAAGCTGTCAGATGAATGTAGTGGAGTAACTAAAGTAACTAGTAATTAAAGTAACGAGAAACTAAAGCTGTCAGATGAATGTAGAGGAGTAACTGAAGTAACTAGTAACTAAAGTAACTAGTAACTAAAGCTGTCAGATGAATGTAGTGAAGTAACTAAAGTAACTAGTAACTAAAGCTGTCAGATGAACGTAGTGGAGTAACTAAAGTAACTAGTAACTAAAGCTGTCAGATGAATGTAGTGGAGTAACTAAAGTAACTAGTAACTAAAGCTGTCAGATGAACGTAGAGGGGTAACTAAAGTAACTAGTAACTAAAGCTGTCAGATGAATGTAGTGGAGTAACTAATGTAACTAGTAACTAAAGTAACTAAAGCTGTCAGATGAATGTAGTGGAGTAACTAAAGTAACTAGTAACTAAAGCTGTCAGATGAATGTAGTGGAGTAACTAAAGTAACTAGTAACTAAAGTAACTAGTAACTAAAGCTATCAGATGAATGTAGTGAAGTAACTAAAGTAAGTAGTAACTAAAGTAACTAGTAACTAAAGTAACTAGCAACTTAAGCTGTCAGATGAATGTAGAGGAGTAACTGAAGTAACTAGTAACTAATGCTGTCAGATGAATGTAGTGAAGTAACTAAAGTAACTAGTAACTAAAGCTGTCAGATGAATGTAGTGGAGTAACTAAAGTAACTAGTAATTAAAGTAACGAGAAACTAAAGCTGTCAGATGAATGTAGAGGAGTAACTGAAGTAACTAGTAACTAAAGTAACTAGTAACTAAAGCTGTCAGATATTAACTAAAGCAACTGGTAACTAAAGTAACGAGTAACTAAAGCTGTCAGATGAATGTAGAAGAGTAACTGAAGTAACTAGTAACTAAAGTAACTAGTAACTAAAGCTGTCATATGAATGTAGTGAAGTAACTAAAGTAACTAGTAACTAAAGCTGTCAGATGAACGTAGTGGAGTAACTAAAGTAACTAGTAACTAAAGCTGTCAGATGAATGTAGTGGAGTAACTAAAGTAACTAGTAACTAAAGCTGTCAGATGAACGTAGAAGGGTAACTAAAGTAACTAGTAACTAAAGCTGTCAGATGAATGTAGTGGAGTAACTAAAGTAACTAGTAACAAAAGCTGTCAGATATTAACTAAAGTAACTAGTAACTAAATTAACTAGTAACTAAAGCTGTCAGATATTAACTAAAGTAACTAGTAACTAAAGCTGCCAGATAAATGTAGTGAAGTAACTAGTAACTAAAGGAACTAGTAACTAAAGCTATCAGGTGAATGTAGTGGAGTAACTAAAGTAACTAGTAACTAAAGCTGTCAGATAAATGTTTTGAAGTAACTAAAGTAACTAGTAACTAAAGTTGTCAGATGAATGTAGTGAAGTAACTAAAGTAAGTAGTAACTAAAGTAACTAGTAACTAAAGTAACTAGCAACTTAAGCTGTCAGATGAATGTAGAGGAGTAACTGAAGTAACTAGTAATTAAAGTAACTAGTAACTAAAGCTGTCAGATGAATGTAGTGAAGTAACTAAAGTAACTAGTCACTAAAGCTGTCAGATGAACGTAGTGGAGTAACTAAAGTAACTAGTAACTAAAGCTGTCAGATGAATGTAGTGGAGTAACTAAAGTAACTAGTAACTAAAGCTGTCAGATGAATGTAGTGGAGTAACTAAAGTAACTAGTAACTAAAGTAACTAGTAACTAAAGCTGTCAGATGAATGTAGTGGAGTAACTAAAGTAACTAGTAACTAAAGCTGTCAGATGAATGTAGTGGAGTAACTAAAGTAACTAGTAACTAAAGCTGTCAGATGAATGTAGTGGAGTAACTAAAGTAACTAGTAACTAATTTAACTAGTAGCTAAAGCTGTCAGATGAATGTAGTGGAGTAAAAAGTAGAATATTTGTCTCTGAAATGTAGCGGAGGAGAAGTAGAAAATGGCATGATAAGAAAAGACTGGAGTAAAGTAAAAGTATCTCAACATGTGGACTAAAGTACAGTACTGGAGTAAATGTACTTAGTGACATTCCACCACTGACTGTAAGCAGAATCAAGTTCATTTCCACTAACAGCTGATCCCCAGTAACATTATGTACTTCACACTAACTAACTAACTAACTAACTGTTGGTCACATGACATTATCTGAACGTTTTGAACAACCGTTTTCTCATAGAGTTCTTTGTGCCGCTGCGTCCAGAGCTCAGTGCCGCCAGACCTTGCTAAAGGTCTGTAGTCCTTACCCCCCCCTCCCCTCCCCACAGTGTGTGTGAGATATTCTTGATGTTCAGCATCATCCCTTAACATGGATAGAAAGTGACTAAATCGTGATCACATGCATTAAGATATCTCGCATTGGAAGCCCATAAAAAAAAATAATAAAATTGGTCAACATTAGCTCAGAGCACAAATGTTGACAGATTATTATGAAATATCTCAGAGTATTTGTTCTGCTGATGTTCCGGTAATGACTTGACTTAGAGGTTTCCCTCAAAATGAATATTTCTTAGATTTTAGACAGCAGCACCACAGTCCTCAATTATTCTATTCTGCTTGGATGAAGCAATCACCAATAAGCTCTCCAGCAGCAGTTTGTGTGTGTTTTGTCCAGTTTAATTTACTCAAAAATCAGACGGCTTCAGTCAATAAAAACGTTCCCTGTGCTCACCGGCTCTCCAGGGCTCTTTTTATGACAGGATTAAATTGTCCAACCCACAATTAGGAAGAAGTAATTTCCCAAGTGTGCATCTCTTTTCACTTCTTTTCTAGTCTATCCCACAACTTCTTCTACACCCCCTTCCCCCCACTAACAGAGCAAGTGGCACAAAAAAAAAAATATATATTCTTTTTCTATTCCAAAGAGATAAATCTCATTTTGTTGCGCCAGCTGCAACTTCCAATCTACTTTGGCCCCACAAAGGATAATAGACTTGCAGAGCATTTCCTGGTCCCTGTGCCAGCCGGCCCCTAATGCAGTCCAAGTGATACAAACATCTCAATTGCATGCTTGTTCGTTTCAGTTACTGTTAACATTCATTTTGCAGGGTTCAGGCTCGGGTCTCACTGCTGTTGTGTGGAGTCTAGCCCCGCGTATCTAACCACTACATGTGTTTCCTCCTTCACCGAAGAGGCAGAGAGTAATCCAGCTGTCTACGCGCTACAGAAAGCTGGATTACATGTTCCAAATAGATCGGAAGAAACATGCGGGCGAACACTGAGAGACAGCAACGTCAGAGCAGACTACCATATGATGCACTACATCATCTGGAACTCTCAGGGAAATATTTGTGTTTTCTGTTTGTGGTCATTAGGACACACAGACCCGCTGGTAGTATGTGTGATACCACAATATTTAGTATCAATCAATCAATCAATCAATCAATCAATCAATCAATCAATCAAATAGATAGATAGATAGATAGATAGATAGAATGTGTGTGTGTTGTGTTACCACACAACTTGCATGAAAATCTAGCCACACAGCACTGTCTCTGTCCTGCTTGTGTGCCCTAATACTGTATCTGAAGTCTCTTTTATATAGACCTTAGTGGTCCCCTAATACTGTATCTGAAGTCTCTTTTATATAGACCTTAGTGGTCCCTAATACTGTATCTGAAGTCTCTTTTATATAGACCTTAGTGGTCCCCTAATACTGTATCTGAAGTCTCTTTTATATAGACCTTAGTGGTCCCTAATACTGTATCTGAAGTCTCTTTTATATAGACCTTAGTGGTCCCCTAATACTGTATCTGAAGTCTCTTTTATATAGACCTTAGTGGTCCCTAATACTGTATCTGAAGTCTCTTTTATATAGACCTTAGTGGTCCCCTAATACTGTATCTGAAGTCTCTTTTATATAGACCTTAGTGGTCCCTAATACTGTATCTGAAGTCTCTTTTATATAGACCTTAGTGGTCCCCTAATACTGTATCTGAAGTCTCTTTATATAGACCTTAGTGGTCCCCTAATACTGTATCTGAAGTCTCTTTTACATAGACCTTAGTGGTCCCCTAATACTGTATCTGAAGTCTCTTTTATATAGACCTTAGTGGTCCCCTAATACTGTATCTGAAGTCTCTTTATATAGACCTTAGTGGTCCCCTAATACTGTATCTGAAGTCTCTTTATATAGACCTTAGTGGACCCTAATACTGTATCTGAAGTCTCTTTTATATAGACCTTAGTGGTCCCCTAATACTGTATCTGAAGTCTCTTTTATATAGACCTTAGTGGTCCCCTAATACTGTATCTGAAGTCTCTTTTATATAGACCTTAGTGGTCCCCTAATACTGTATCTGAAGTCTCTTTATATAGACTTTAGTGGTCCCCTAATACTGCATCTGAAGTCTCTTTTATATAGACCTTAGTGGTCCCTAATACTGTATCTGAAGTCTCTTTTATATAGACCTTAGTGGTCCCCTAATACTGTATCTGAAGTCTCTTTTATATAGGCCTTAGTGGTCCCCTAATACTGTATCTGAAGTCTCTTTTATATACACCTTAGTGGTCTTATATACACCTTTTTTTGGAATCTTCCCCTTATGACCTCATAAGGAGGAAGATTCCAGATCAACCTATCTGAGCTTTCATTTTCTCAAAGGCAGAGCAGGATACCCAGGTCTCGGTTTACACCTATCACCATTTCCATCCACTGGGCGGCAGGATGGGAGAACGCATATTAATGTTAAAAAACCACATAAAGTGACATTTTCATGCCATGGGACCTTAAAGTCTAATATTTTTTTGTGAATACTCTGGTAAAAGAAGTACTGATTTACCTTCTTTACTCTAGTAAAAGTAACAAAGGAAATTTACTTAAAGTAAAAGTAGCCTTTTATTTAAAGCTACATGGACCAGACACATGTTACTAGAGTCCAAGCTGAGAAACTTCAGTGGACATGAAAAAAGGCTCTTTATATGCCGTTGGCATATAAATTAATATTACAATCAAGTTGCAGGACAAACATGGGCGTGGCTCTGCTCTGTGTGTGTGTGTGTGTGTGTGTGTGTGTGTGTGGTTCAAAGAAATAAATAACATTGTAAAGGTCACCATACACAATGCATAGGAATCATATATGCTAGTAAATAATAACAATAAACCCACTATTAATTACATTATCTCAATGCGGTGTACCTTTAGCATGTAAATAATGCTTCTGAAATACAAACGTGAGCGAGGGCGTAACTAGGTTACAGGTGAAGAACACAAACAACAAAATTACTAGCTAACTAACTTACTTTAAATGTGCAAGAACTGTAGACGAATAAAACAACAGGCTTAAATGGACGGACAACATAAGTTACAAGACTTACAGGTCTCAAGGACGCACACACACACAATCTCAACTGATTTTCCTCCAGACAGCTAGTCTCTTTTTAATTTCTCTCACTTTTTTTTCTCCATGCGGTGCGTGTCCGTGCTATTCTCTCTCTCTAGCTAGACTATCTGTCCAATCGGAGTTTTTGTACAAAGGAGTGAAAGATTCTTCCACGCAAAAAAATGTATATTTCTGTTTTTCTTTGTTCATGTCAAACTTTGTAATTTGACATACAAGATGTGGAAACCCTGAAAAACTATAAGGAAGACCCAATTAAGTACTAAAACAGTAAGTGCATTTAACGTAAAAAAAAAATCATACTTTACTACAGTAAATATCAGATACTTTGAGGCGACTTTAACTTCTACCAAAGTCATTTTCTGGTAAGATACTTGTACTTTTAAGGAAATACTGCTTTAAAGTACTTCATACAAGACTAGGCCTCACAAATTTACTTAGAAACACATACAGTAAACATAGACACCTTCACCCCATTCACCGTATTTGGCCTTCTGCATGACTCACGTGCACATATGAGCTCTTGTAAGACAGCTGTAATGATGACTGTGTGAAATGTGGATGTGGTTACTTACTGTGGAGTTAACCATGGTCTGCAATCAGCTGCATTGGAGACAGCGGTGGGGATAGCTCCTGAGAGCAGTGCCAAGTGAGCCAATTGTCTCAGCTGATCTCGCTCTACATGCAGTAGCCTGCTGGCCCTTCTGCTGGCGGGAGGGAAACGCAAACCACGTTCAAGGGCCCGATCGAATCTCAAAACACGGTGCACAACTGGTTTGAGATATCGGCTGCATGCAAGACTCTGAGACACCACAACACTGCACTAAGAGCAACCTGTACAATTGGTTTATTTACATTTTATCATACTATTTAAGCAATTGCACATTTTTGTATTCCCAAGAATATTTGTTCTTGTATTTTATTTCTATTATTTCATGTCTATTGTATCCTAGTATTTCATTTATATTTATATTCTGTGCTGCGTGACTGATTTGGCTGCTGTAACACCATAATTTCCCATTTTATCTCTCTCTCTCTCTCTCGTTGTTGTTGTTCTGTCCCTCCTCGGTGAATCCATCTCTTATTTCCACCCAGAGCACGGAGGAGAGCTCACCGAGAAGCTATAGGCGGGGGGGGGGTATACACCAGAGCAGCCTTTCCAGAAGCCGTGCAGCTGAAGGAGTTGCTCACTCTACCCAAACAGCTGACGAATTCATGTGACGCTTCAGAGGAAAGGACGCCTCATCTAAAAAACCCATTTGATCGTTGCCTCTCCCCTCCCACGATTTCCCCGCGTCTCTCCGGTGCCTCCTCAGCGGGACGAACGCAGGGAAAGGAGGCAACGGGGGACTCGAGGAGGCTATTTAAGGGCGATACGATGGGTGGTCTCTCGATAATTGGCTTCACAGGTGATACCCAATCAACAGAGACGTGTCTGTATACTTGTGGTAGTCAAAAGCCGGATCAATGCACCCCCGTTTCAGTTTAAAAGAATAACTGTTGCTACGTCTTGTCAGGCCTGAACGTGGCCCACGTTTCCATCCATGCAATTTATGCAAATTCAGTAATATTGAATGAAAAATACCTCATGGAAACAGTAGAATTTGATTGGATTTCATGAAAATAAGCCCAACGTGTCACAGTCTTCCACAGGATGTGGAGGACCCAATTGCAGAGCCAGCAGCCACTGTAGTGTTCAAGGATTTAATGGCAAAATCCAAACAATGATGTGACCCAGGACAAGGGGGACACCAAGACTAAAATCAAAGGGTAACGAGAGACAGGTGACACAACGGCTGGGAGACAGGTGGAAGACGTCAGGTAATCAAAGAGTGGGAAAAACCTAAAAGA
Source organism: Percina caprodes (assembly GCA_013375575.1). Lineage (NCBI taxonomy): Eukaryota > Metazoa > Chordata > Actinopteri > Perciformes > Percidae > Percina > Percina caprodes. The sequence continues at coordinate 933,482 of JABXJD010000220.1, forward strand.
CAGGAAGTAAAACAAGACAGAAAACCAGACCCTTTGTTTTACTTTGAGTAAAACAGGAAATGGACAGACTATCAAAATAAGACAAAACCCTAACACAAAGTTTGTACATTCGGTTTTACAATTGCGGATTTTCTTTTCTTTCACACTTAAATCTCATTCCTTCACATAAAAAAAAAAAAATTAACAGAAACAAACCCAAACAAACGACTCAATAAATGCACTCAGATGACACTGTTGTCATGGTCCTGAACATTAATGCAGAAATTCATAAAGACAAATTCTCTATGAGATAGATATATATATATCTTCAAAAAGTCTGAGGTTCTGTTTTACTCTAATAAATGTTGTCCATAACCAAGTAGTTTGAGAGTTAATTCCACCTGTGGACTATTGCTGGGGGGTTGGAAGCCGTCCATTTTAACGCTATGCATTTTCTAGCTGCCATCAAAGCAAGATCTATAAACATACTTCCATACTTATTCCAATTGTCAGATATATTAATTGCCAAAAGACATAAATGATGTGAAAGGCGAACTGATTCCATTGCTGATGGAAGCATTATTTGCCGAATAGATAACAAATTGCGATTTTGGGCATTTTATGGTTTTCATGTGATGCATAAAAGTGTGGATCCAAGTGCAGAGAGGAGGCAGGCAAAAGTTGAGCTAGAGGGTTTATTAAAAATAAAAAAGTACCAGCAAACAAAGGAAGTCCTGAGAGGGGCAGGCAAAAACTAAATCCAGCGTGCAAAACAAAAAAACCAAGAACAGGGAATCCAAAAACAAAAGCAGGAAAAAAAACTTAGAATTAGAGACCAAAAGAAATCCAGGAGGCAAGGAACTACACACAAACTGACAGGTAACCATAGTCCTCAGAAATCCACCAGAGGTTAGAACGCCAGCACAGAGAAAGTGGAAGGGGGACGGACATGCGGGTGAAATGAACGACATCCGCTGGAACAATCCTAGACACACTGTAAATAACGGCTGTGAAATCTCCAGTTATTTCATTTAGATTTCACAGTAACACTACTGTATATGATTTTTACAGTAGAATACTGTAAAGTTTACATTACAACCTTTCACCATGGCAACATCACAGTAGTCTAAGTATTACAGTTGAAATCACAGTTGTCAGTTTACTGTAAAAACATCACAATATAGCCACTAGAGTACTGTAAATAGTAAACTACTGTATTTTTACTTTCTTATGTTTTTATTTTGTGTATTTTACAATGAATACATAAAATACTTTAAATGGAAGTACGGTACCTTTACTGTAAAAAGAATTCACAGTAATGTGCTGTGCAATTGTTCCCAGTAAGTTACTGTACATTTTTCGTTCAATTTCTTACAGTGTATAGTCTACTTTTAACCCCGTTCTTCCGGCCCCCCTTAACACACACTCCCAACAAAGTGAATGTGGGAGACAGGAGAAGAAGTTCTGGCTGTCTGGGAGATGTCAGCCAAATCGTTAGTAATGAAATGTGGCTACCTATACCATAAAGGAGATTTTTGTTTTCGTTGGGTGGAAATGTGGACCCTTCAGATCAGTTTGAGGAGTGCCAATGGTTAGCATTTCACACATTTTATTGTGTCATGCAGCGTGGGACTCTGGTTCTGGTCTTGGTCTTGACTCTGTCTCGATACACTCTGGTCTTAGTGGTGACTTGGTCTGGGTTCATGTGGTCTCGACTACATAAACACTGGTGTGAGTAGTCAACGGTGTCCACCGCTGTGACTCCCATGCACTAACATGAACAATCACTATCAAAGAACAGAGGAGCTCGGATCACAGAACACACAGAGGAAGTGGGAATTCATTCCCTGCTCGGCTGTGCTCTGAATGTGGCATATATCACCTTTTTTAAAAGATTTAGTTTTTTAATAAACCGCTTAAGTGGCTGCAGTTGGTTTTGGTTTTACACATGGAAACATTGTAATACCGGTGAGCTGTTTGAGAAATGGTTTCACAGGGAGCTGTTTGTGAAATAAGCATCTGAAAACAATGCATTTCCATCCTTTAATCCTACTTTTACTGCTTCTGAATGTTTCGTAGGAGAGATGGAATTATGGAATCGCTGCGAGAAAGACAGAAGCCAACATTAGACCGAGCCACTGATTGGTCCCTCAGAGATTTCCCGGGGAGATGGAGAGCACACAGAAGCATCTAGATTCCTCCCTGTAAACTCACTAATAATATTAAGGCATGAGAGATAGCCTGCAGCCAGAGGCACAAGACCGAAGGGGGGTGCAGCTATGACACAATGCGTTTTTGTGGTTTGTCTATACATACATACATCTTTCATATGAAACAAAGTTTGTCCATGCATCTGTGGAATAATTTTCCTAAGATGAAAATTAATAAAAACTTAAGCCAAGGTCTGCTTTCAAGCAGAAAGTGGACCCTGCAGTCCCATGTGAAAGTGTCCTGGGGCAAGACCCTGAACCCCGAGTTGCCCCCAATGCTGCCCCATTGGAGTGTAAATGTGTGTGAGGGTGAGCAGGCGGCACCTTATACAGCAGCCTCAGCCACAGTGGGTGAATGGTGAATGTTAACCCTCATGTGGTATTTCTGGCAAAACTGAAAATCAACACTTTATCAACGTTTTGTCACTTTTTCTTAAATTTTTGTCACTTTTTTGACATTTTCAACACTTAGTAACAACTCATTTATAGGAAATTATACCTAATGTTTGAGTTAGAAAAGCAGAAATTAGGAATTATTTAGACTAAAATTAAAGGAATGGATGTTGATGGTAATCACAGACTGGAATATGTCAACTTTTACTCCGATTTTTTTCAAATGCTATCAAATTAATTAAGACATTCCAAAATGAATGAAAGTAAAGATTAGTACTTGCCAAAGAGCGTTGTGTGGAATCAATCATGTTATTTTGGGTAGTCAAAAAGAACATTGACACAGGAAAATGGGTCAATTTGACCCGAGGACAACAGCTTTTTGAGTTGTTAAGACTAGAAAAGCTTCTATATAAGTTTCTATAACAGTCCATTTAAAGGCTGCTTCAGATCCATATACACAAGGTCGACACATAGGACACAAAAACACAAAGCTACATGGCAAAAGTGACCAGCTGGATAAGCAGCAGTGAGTCTTAGCGCACAGTTAGCATGAACTTTGCGAGGTACTGATTATGCAGGCGGTTACTTATCTTCTGAGGGTTGTCAGGCACTTGATGGATGTGTTTTATTTGCAACTGAGTGATGAAGAGAAATAGACACAGGGGTCTTTTCCCTCACTGAGACTGAGTGTACCGGCAACTGTAACCTTGCCGCTCCCTCTTTTTGGTATGGATGTCTATATTCAGCCAGCGTGATGGATTTGCCAGAGCTGTGTAACTCCGTCGGTGAGTGAGATCGTTCATCTGCTGCCATGTAAAATTGCACTGAAGTGGGGCAATCCCTCAGTAGAAGCCTGGAACAGAACTTTAATCACGTTTACTGCCATGGAGAGGGAGCAGAGTGCGAGGCATTTACATATGGAAACTAGCCCATTTCAACAGAGACGACTGTGGAGAAAGAGCCTCATAAACATTTTAATCTACCACCGGGTATGTTGATATTGTCACACTTTAAAGATAGATTTGAGTGATCATCTCACTATGCAAATGGATATTGGTTGGAGATGCGTTGATTTGTGCTAGGGAAAAAGGACTACTGAGAAGCTCCAATACTGCATTCTAATATATTTAATTGTTGCCATATTGAGAGATTTTTGCTCGGGGGGGAAGATCAGAGGCCTGCATTGTGCCGTCTTGTGATATTTTCAAAATGTCATATCAATCAATATTGAATGAAACGATGATTAACTGATCGGACAACCAATAGGAGAGATATGGCCACGCAAAACCACAGACACCGACTAAATATTACAATGACTTCATGGGGACCTATTTCCCATTTGGGGACAAAAAAGCAGTCAATCCATTGAATGTAGGGGGTTACGCCCCCTGAATACATTAACAATCTTTCTCACACTGTAACTAACAATCATAGTTAATTCGGCTACAATCAGTAATTTAGTATTAATGCTCGTAATGATGAAGCTACATCACGCCCCTTTCAAACATGCACTGCAAACATGAAGTTATCTACACAGTACCCGGCAGAGCTGTGTGTGTGTGTGTGTGTGTGTGTGTGTGTGTGTGTGTATATATATATATATATATATATATATATATATATATATATATATATATATATATATATATATACCCATCTTCCTTTGAGTCCGTCCCTCCTCCTCGGTCCACGCTCCCGGTCCCTTCTGGGCCCCGACACCTACGTCCATCCCCTGGTTCCCGAGTCCCTGCCGACCTCCCTGGTTCTCCGCCGGGACGGACATGCGGGTGAAATGAAAGACATCCGCTGGAACAATTCTAGACACACTGTAAATAACGGCTGTGAAATCTCCAGTTATTTCCGTTAGATTTTACAGTAACACTACTGTATATGATTTTACAGTAGAATGCTGTAAAGTTTACATTACAACATTTCACCATGACAACATCACAGTAGTCTTGAAATCACAGTTGTCAGTTTACTGTAAAAACATCACAATATAGCCCCCGATGAAGGATGAAGCACAATAGACAGTCCCTGTTTTACATACATGTTTTGAGTACCCTGAACAGTTATTTTGTACCACTTTTGGGGAGTGGGTTGTCTTTCATATATATATATATATATATATATATATATGATTATTTTTTGGGCTTTTACACCTTTTATTTGATAGGACAGCTAGGTGAGAAAGGGTGGAAACATGCAGGAAATCATCACAGGTCAGATTCAAACCCTGAACCTCTGCATTGAAGCATAAACCTCAAAGTACATGTGCGCCTGCTCTACCCACTGAACCAACCCGGCCACATCTTTCAAATGTTTTGAGGGGGGATACAGCTACCTCTTCTAAATATTTAGGGGGATAAATCCCCTTTATCCCCCCTCAAAATGTACACCTATTGAATTCTCTGAGAAGGAAAGATACACACCCCTAATTTGAAATGGATTATTACTGTTCCCTTCTCCCAGCCTCTGTGATAGTCAACATTTTCTGTGCATGTAAGATATGTTTGGCTCGCTCAAAACAAAGCAGCGGAGCCTCAATGCTTCCGGAGTGCAAATGGTCAGTTTATCATGTCAAACTCAGCAGATCTGATTATCATCCCGTGCTCTCTGAAATTCTCACAACCAATCCTCTCTGGCTACGCAGCCAGGAAGCCAGTTGTACTGCAGAATGATGTGAAGCATCCATCTCCCACACAAAGAAATGTCAGAGGTCAATTTGAAAGTAATGGAGTGGAGGGAGAGCTAAAGGGTGCCTATGCTGGTGATTCATATCAATTCAATTTTACCTTCAGTGAAAGAAATGGTTTGAAAGGTCTGAGCATTTTTATGTTGACTACAGCAATAACAAAATTGTTTAGTTGGTATGGGCACTTCCACGAGCCCGCCATCAAATAGAAACCATTTTTTTTTTAAAGGGCAGGGGGCATTTAAGGACAAGTAGGCTAAGAGGTTTGTGAGGTAAAAGTTTTTAAACAGGTTACATTCTCAGAAAATTAAGACTGAAAACATGTCACAGGTTGAAACTGTATTACATAGTAAAGGTCTCTCTGTCACGTCACGCTCACACTAGCAGTTTACTCCCATGAAAGAAGACGAGCTTTGTGACCATTGGCTTAAGCTTCTCTTTACAGAAGTCGCCGGGCTGCCTTGCAGGTTCACATCAGGTTAAAACTACAGGCCCTGAACTTTCCTGTATGCAGTTTGTTTACTGGAAAATCAAGAGCATTGGAAACAGGCTTAGTGAATAAATAATGACACACGCTTGCACTATACTATAGAGCTGAAAGCATCAGATCTGTGTGGAGCAATGAGTGGACTGTAACCAATTAATACGTACATAGGATGCACTTTCCTGGAATGTATCTACATAAGAGTGGCATGACACTGTTGTGAACGTGTCATTAACCATTATAAACAAGTCTTAGGGGGGGCAGTAGCTCAGTCCGTAGGGAATTGTGTCTGTAACCGGAGGGTCGTGGTTCAAGTCCCCGTACGGACCAGAGTTTGGAGGTGAGAGATGCCAGTTGACCTCGTGGTCCTCTTGAGCAAAGCACCGAACCCCCCACCCCTCCCCCAACCGATCAGGGTGCCTGTTCAGCAGTCGGAGCCCACTCACTCTAGCATCTCTATGTGTGTGTACATTGTAATTTCCCATAGGGGATCAATAAAGAGTGTAAATAAAAATGAAAGATTTATGACACAACGCTTCTTTTAGGAATTCACTTTTGTGTTAGGGTTCATGGGTCATGACAGTGTCATGTCACTCTTATGTAGAAAACGTCAAGTAAAGTGTTACCATACGTTAATACAGTTGGAGCTCAATCCTGCTCCGGTCTCAGGGGTCAGTCAATTAATAGTCAGAATCTCAGATGTTGATGTGTGAATCCTTTTTATTGCATGGAATATTCCAGAGACAAAGCTGTCACAGCTCTCCCCCAAATTTGTCTGGCTCTTTGGCTCTTGGACCCCTGGTCTTATTCACTAAGGGTGGGGTCTCTTGGTCACAGTGATGTGATGTGTTTGTGTGCTTATTCGTTATCTTTCAGTTGGAATGTGACTGAAAGTTTATGGCCTTTTCAGGACTTGCAGAGCAAAAATAACATGACCTGCTGCACTTTCAGTTGAGCTGTAAAGAGGAACTGCAACCAGACACAGGATGTGTCTCTAACCATCTAGCCTGCTTCTGACAATCACACACAATGTTTAAGCACATACATAACATTTTAAATTCCAACAGTACCTCTCGCCTAAGGGGCGATTGTTTTCTCTATCAGCTCCTGAAACTGTAGTTATGAAGGAGTATGTTTGGCATCATCTGTCCTTCCCCATGTCCAGCTGGGCCTGGATTTTTGGACCTTTTCTGGTGTGGAAAGACCACAAAAACCTGAAGTAGCTACAGTCAGCCAAGAGACTGAACTCACGTCAGGCGAGGTGGGCTCTTTACCCTCTCATACCTACCAGGCTCTAAGAATGTCAAACCAGATACATTGTCTCACCTTTTTGACCCTGATCCTGTCCCCATTGCTCCTACTAACATTCTGCCTGATTCCTCCAAATCGTTTGTTGGTCCCACCTGAGCTTCGTTCCCAGGTTATTGAGGGGGCTCATACATCGCTACTCACCTGCCACCCTGGTTCCAAGAGGACTATGTTGTGGTCAATGGATGAGTATTTCCTGCTCCTGCAGTACCTTCGCCTGCATTGTTCTTGGAACAATAAAACTACTTACCTGTGATTTCCTGTCTGAGACGTGCATTTGAGTCCGCCACTGTACTGTCATAACAGATCCTTTTCATAAGGACAACCCTATGCAGAAGGCATGGAGGTTAATTGCAGGACTGCTTAATGTGGAAGGTAGATACTAGTTAATAGTAATAGTACTTATAGAGACTATAAAATAGGTGACGCTTTAAAAGGAGCAAAAGCAAAGTGGCACTTGGTCAAGGCCACACCCCCAGCCTCCACCTTGCTCCCCTTCCTCTCCTCCTCAAAAGCTACAGACTCAAAAATGGCACATACTAAGGAAAGCCCATTGTGGGACTGGCTCTTGTAGCTGTAATTCTGCACCAAGGCTGAATTTTGGGAAAGAGACTTCAGATACAGTATTAGGGGACCACTATGGTCTATATAAAGAGACTTCAGATACAGTATTAGGGGACCACTAAGATCTATATAAAGAGACTTCAGATACAGTATTAGGGGACCACTAAGGTCTATATAAAAGAGACTTCAGATACAGTATTAGGGGACCATTAAGGTCTATATAAAAGAGACTTCAGATACAGTATTAGGGGACCACTAAGGTCTATATAAAAGAGACTTCAGATACAGTATTAGGGGACCACTAAGGTCAATATAAAAGAGACTTCAGATACAGTATTAGGGGACCACTAAGGTCTATATAAAAGAGACTTCAGATACAGTATTAGGGGACCAGTAAGGTCTATATAAAAGAGACTTCAGATACAGTATTAGGGACCACTAAGGTCTATATAAAAGAGACTTTAGATACAGTATTAGGGACCACTAAGGTCTATATAAAAGAGACTTCAGATACAGTATTAGGGGACCACTAAGGTCTGTATAAAAGCACCGAAAGAGCACCATGTCATGGGACCTTTAAGTGCTTTACCAGGTGCAAAATAGTTAAGAAATAAAATCACAAAAAAGTAACAATGTTTGCAATTCTCTGCCAGTGTTTGCAATATTTTCGACTCAAACCTGCGGCCCTTTGCTGCATGTTATCCCCCACCCCCACCCCACCCTCCCCTTTCATGTCTTCAGTTGTCCTGTCAAATTAAAGGCGGAAAATGCCCACAAACATAATCTTAAAAAAATAAATAAAAAGCTTGAATAATGCCAGCCAGAGTCAATTGGGGATTCTAACATTTTGACATTCTGTGAATTGTCACACTTCACTAAATGTCACCATATATGTCATTCAGTTCTTGGCAGAGCTGAACACTGAGATCAGAAATGTCTTGTAAATATAGATAAAGCTCCTTCACATCTCCCACCCGCCTGTCTCCCTTTCCCTGCCTCCCTCCATTTCTGAGACCACCCACTCTGTCCTGGACTGACTGCAGTCAGCAGTGCTTCTCTCAGGGCCTGATGGCCTCTGATGAGCGCACACAACAGGAAGTAGTAGGTGGAGGCGGTGGACCCGCTCTGACCAGGCCTCAGCAGTCAGCATGAGCAGAGTAGGAGGCTCAGGAGATGGAGGTAGTGGGAGGACTGTCGCCCCGAGATAATGATTTCAGGTCAGTTACATAACAGAGTCCTCTACAGATTTTTTTTGGATGGAAGGTTTGGAAGATCTCAGAGGCAGGTAGTGTGATGATGCAGCTATGTTTATGGGCCACTTGGCATGCTGTGCAAAATGGAAGACCTTCGCCCACGTGGGGTACTGCAAATGTGCACATCCGCATACAAAGTAGAGAACTGAACAGGGAAGAGACTGGCTTATACTCTAGATAAAGTCAGATACCACCTTTGACATAACATTCATGTTTGGAATCTTGGATGGCTGTATTCTCTAAGCTGCAACCATTTATGAGATCCAATCCAATGCTGAATATTTGATTTAAATGTCTTTCACATCTAATTCCTGCAGATATTACCTGAAACTAAAGATGCTCCAAATTCTCTTCCATTGCGACTTTAGTACAAGTACAAAAACTATTTAAATATGATTAATGTACACTATAATATTGTCTCAAAATATCCCAGTCACATACACTTAAAGCAAGACTATTACATTTTTGCAGAAAGGTAACGACAGGGGAATGTTAAACGTTAAACAGTGTAACAGTAGCACAAGTAGAGTCATGCAAGGATTGAACTGACACAGTAATGTCATTGACAGAAATATCTCCCTGAGGTTTGCCCCCATAAGCTACAGGACATACATGGCAACCTAAGGTTAAAGCAGCAACATCCCTGAGTGTTTTAAATTATGTTTGATTGATTATGTAATCAATGTTTAATGCAGGGGTCTAAACCAAGGAACCCAAACTGAGAGAGAAACTACAATATATTGTATTGTATGTTGTATAAAAGTGTAGACATGTCTATTTCAAGTACTGCTTACATTTTAATTAAATAAATGATGTTGAAATACTGGATGTTGTAGGGATAACTTGGACATTGGACAAGTTTTACAAAAAAATCAAAAATGAAATCATAAATGACAGTCCTTCCAGAAAAATGTGGAGTTTTTTTGTGATTGTTGCAAAAATCCTTGATTATGCTGCACGTTTTCTTAAAAAATGCGATGGAATACGTGGGATATTAATGCGTTTTTATGTAATGAAATTGCGGGAACTTGCAAAAAAAACTGCGGTTTGTTGAAAAAGAGACTGTCTTGTCGCGTAACTTCATAACGTTCCCATGGCAACAGGGCAAAATGGCCACTCTTTTTTGAAGAAAACGCATTTCTTTCAACTTTCTGCTAAGATATGTGTTTTTTTTTTGCAACGAAAATGTGGGAAGTATGAAATCATGCAAGCCCCGCATTATTTCATACAGAAATTGGCAATTTCTGAGGCATATTTGAAAAACTGCCGCCCCCGCATAAACATGCAGACTTTGGCTGATTATGCATTGAATTATCGCATAATCACATTTTCTGGAGGGACTGAAATGATGGCAACCTCAATCCTAAAAAATAAGATTTCAGCATTAGCCGCATCATGATGTCCTGTTTGAGGAGAGGCTGGTGTCGGTGCAGCTGATGACGGAGCTGCGAACCAGGAAAGATTCACCCTGAGGTTTTGTAACCACATACACACATGCCCTGAACAGTCACGCACACACAAGACCATAAGCACACCCACACTATAAGGGTCAGAGGCATTACCTTTGTAAATATGGCATGAGTGGATATTGGCATGAGTGGCCAGGCTTTAAAATATCTGATATTGATTCCTGGCAACTATACCAAATCCAGTTGTTCTGGAAAAATGTAGTCAACCTGGTCTCCTGTTTAGCTGCTCTGCATATTGGGTGTATAGGAAAATTATCAACAGCCCTAGATCTGCAATGTGGTTATGGGAAGTGGCGTCCTGCCTCGCAGGACATTAACTTATGGTGGAAATTCTAAATATACTGTATAAGTGTAGTTGATAAATAGAAATACCTAGACAACTATAAGAACTATACCTCCTATTATTACATGATTTTGTATTAATAATTCAGTACTATACCCACTTTAAAATCCACAACCAAAGGTCAATATCAGCGAAGACGTATCACACTAACCCTTCATCACACAGAGCAGACTGTGGCCACAGGAAGGGCTCCGCTGCTGCCCACTGTCCCACCGGAGTGTGTGGTGGCAGATGAAACAGAAGGAGACAGTAATGCTTTACATCTCCCGACTGCACAGCCCGTGGCCCGATCCGGATAATGAACCCAGGTCACTGATACTAAACGCTGTTATTGACCCAAATCACAGGGAAGAGACAGAGACAGTAAAGAACAGATATTTATTGTTATCCAATAGTCCTGTTGTTTTATCCTCTCTTTTAAATCCACAACGAGAGGGAAAAAAGGCTTTCCTGTTTGATTTTCTGCTGCTGCAACGTTCCAGAAGTGCAGCGAGAAAGATTTGCTACTGTTCAATCATGGCTGACACCGTCACCCAGCTGTAACATTTGAATCACACAATCCGGGCCTTTTTTTTTTGTTTCCACAGCACCACCTCGCTCCCGTTCTCCCATTCTCTTGCCCTCTCTGCACCGTCAGGTCCCATCCTGCGATTGAGATTTCACTCCTCAGTGTTTTGACACGCTCCACAGCCCTAACACTGATTACAGCATCCTGCAGGACCGCATTAGCACTGCATGACCAGACACCCTGCTGCTGTGTGTGTGTGTGTTTGCAAGAGTTAGGTGCAAGGTGTGTTTGTTCAGCCTCATGTATTGCAGCTGGAGCGGCCATGTTGCCACTACTGCCACCATCACCACCACATCCATTACCCAACAGCAGCCACACCGTCCCAGCTCAGCCCAGCCTACAGCATCTCAGCTTGGATAATGTCCCTGAGATTGCCCCCTGTGGGGGATGGAGCATAGCTCCAGGTGTCAGACTAATATTGAGTTCCTTATGCTAAGAAACAACTCAGGAGCACCACATCTGATATTCATATTCATATGAATATGGTGCGGGAGGGGGCATGAGGGCCAGAAGGAACATAATTTAACTTTCAGAGAAGCTGCAGAAGACAGTAAGAAAGTTTCCCGACATAGTTTTATTGTGCGGTGATTCATGTCAGGCTGCTCTATAGGAGTCTTGAATAGAAAACTAAGAGTAGAAAAAGTAGGAGCCTATAACAAGTGTTAAAAAAACGGACAAAAATGTGTTATCTTCGTACCATTTTCAGACTTTCTTATAGTTTTCACCAACACCACCTTACTAGTTTTACACTACTTTTTGGAATTGTCAATAACCCTCATTTATATAGAATTATACCTAATATGAGTTAAAAAAGCAAAAATTATGAATTATTTTGACTAATAGTTAAGATCAGAGGAATGAACGTGATCAATTGTATTTGCAAAGAGCGTTGTATGGAATCCAATCCATTTTTGTGGTAATTGGGTTAAAAAGAAACTCATATTTCAAATATAGACAATTTTTAAAGGGGTCAAATTTGACCGAGGACAACAGGAGGGTTAAACTCAGGCGTTAAAGGGTAAATACCGTTTTTGTTCAACCTTGACCCTGTTTTCCTGTGTTTTTGTGTCTAAGTGACAGATTGGAAGAACAGTACTGACATTGGTACAGTATTAAGCAAGATTGCTCCAGTCTAAAGGGGCAAAACAAGCTCCAATGTAAGTTAATAGGGCCTTTGTGCAGCTTGCAATTGACCTTCACAAAAGTGCTTGTTTTGTCGCTGACAGGCTCAAATTAATATGTTTTGATGGTGTGGTTTCACTGTTACCCTGCAGAGATCTGGGGAGCAGTTCACCATCCTCATAAATCTATTCTATTTTAAAATAAATGGGACAATAATTTATAAAATGAACTGCAAGCTATATTGAAGAAGACTTGAAACTAGCAATTCGGCCATTATTTTTACAGTCTATGGATAAAGCCTACAACCGCTATCCAATAGCTAAGATCATTGATTGTTCATCAGAACTCAAAGCCAAACCACATCCAACCCGGAAAATATCTGGCCAGATCTAAAATATCTAAATATTCAGAATTAATCCAGGGTGACAAATTTGGGTTAAAATTAAAAACATTCCTGCTCAGCTTTACATAGTATGTCGAAACACACACGATAATAAAAATACAGAAACACTTTTGTTCCTCTCTTTATCTCCTCATGCATACACACTTGAATATTCATGGTCACACACAAAGCCTCCGTTTCGTTTCCTCTCTTTTGCAATCCTAGAACCTTTCTGCCTCCCTCAGCATTTCTTATTGGGCCCCCACCCCACTCCCTCCACACCCCAAAGGCCCTGGGAGCTCATTCTCTCTGCGAAGAGTTAACAACTCCCCATCTAGGGTTATGACAATGCAATCAAGCAAGGCAATATGTCTACTGCACAAAGAGAATACCAAAAGTAAATAAAAAAACTAAGAAAGATTGGCAACCCCCCCCTGCCCATCACATCCCTCTCAATAGTTTATTAACTATCAGGGCTTGCCAGTCTCTGCCAGAGAAACAGGAAGAGTGGAAAGACAAGGAGAATACTTTGGATTTCGAGACCAACGACACTAAGAAGCATTTATCAAAATACTAGTTTGTTTCTGCTGCAAAAGTCATGATGCGATCGACCCAGTCCATGATTTAACATCCTTATGTAAAGATCTGAACATTTGTGTTTTGCTCACGAGGTCAACACATGCAGATATGCGTCAATTAAATCAATTTCAAGGCAGTGAACAGTGTATGTGCAATTGTTTTGGGTTGGACTAATCGTATGTATCCTGGTGGAGCATGCGCCCACCTGGGCGGATTCTTTGGTTCTAGTCTTGCATTGCCAGACCCTTCTCCACAGAACTTCGGAGGAGGGTCTGGTTAGTCCACACAGCAGTCCACAAAGGGAGGAAAACGTTCTCTGGTTTATTGGCATTTCTTTAAACCAATCACACTCGTCTTGGGCGGGGCTAAGCTCCAAACGGAGCGTCGGTGCTTCTGCAAAATAGCCTCGGGCGTTTTGGTGGAAAGTGTAAGTTCAGAAGTTGTTTTAGTCATCAACAGAAAACTCAGATTGGACAGAAAGTCTAGCTAGCTGTCTGGATTTACCCTGCAGAGATCTGAGGACCAGGTAACCATAGTCCTCAGATTGAACAGATAGTCCAGCTAGCTGTCTGGATTTACCCTGCAGAGATCTGAGGACCAGGTAACCATAGTCCTCAGATTGGACAGATAGTCTCGCTAGCTGTCTGGATTTACCCTGCAGAGATCTGAGGACCAGGTAACCATAGTCCTCAGATTGGACAGATAGTCTCGCTAGCTGTCTGGATTTACCCTGCAGAGATCTGAGGAAAACTTAACCCTAACCCCATAAATTGACCTAAGTTTAGAACGCAAACATAAAGAAAGTGGAATGTGACGGACATTTGGCCTCCTGCGGCATTGGAACAATCAAACGCTGTTGATAGACTACCCATGTTTCTAATCCAACCTGTGGTCTTTTGCTCCGTATTGTCCACTCTCTCTCTCCTCTGCAACATTACAGATTAAAATCATTACAGCAGTGCATTTTTAAAACTTCTTATTGGAATATAAGGGCATATATCTATGCCCATTATCCACATGACTTCCAGTAAGAGGCCTACTTGCCATCTGAGAATTCCACATGCAACAGGAAGAATATCCATTTCCTACACTCCTTCTTTTTTTCATTACAGAAAAAAAGGTGTATAAATAGTGCATAGTGCTGAGATGGAGCTAAGTAGCCTCAATAACAGAGCCAGAAGTCGCATGGTATCACAGTGTCAGCACAAGTGTTCCCATTCCCTCTGGGGGCTCCTGACTCTTAAATGAGTCTTGCTGGAAATAGGTCCCACACATGAGGCATAGAAAGTGGGTCTGGTTCCAGCTTTCCTGATAATTATTACATGATAACATGCCGAATCAATGCTAATACAGCTGTATACTGTATACTGTGTGCATGCATCCCCTGCAGCTATTGATTATTCTGTTGGTGTATGGCGGAGGATATACTGTGCCCAGCCCAATGCATGAACAGTTGATAGTTACAAACAGAATTGGGTGTTTGAATATCGTAATACTTGTGTTCAACATGCCTGACTGGTTTTGGATCAAAATGCCATCAGAGATACAAGGACATGTGTAAGCATGATGGACAAGAGTTCGATAAGCAGGACCAGAACTGTTTTCTATGTAAAGAGACAGACCGATTGTTGAGTTCAGATGCATATAAGAGGCACGGAAAAGTGGAGAAGACTATTTCATGCAAGGTTGGGTGCATGTTAAAAAAAAAAAAAACACCTGCTGCATGTGCATACATACACCACATGTTTTATACCACTATAGAAATGTATGACTTTTAGAAATCCAAAAGATGGATGGCATATTGAATTCAAAATCTGTGACGATAACATTTTCCAAAGACAAAATTCTTAGGCTTGTGATCAGTCATGGAGACAACATATTGACACTTATTAGGCAAAATGCAATTCAATAGCAATCCTGTATACATCTAGAGAGATATACAGTGGGGCTCGAAAGTTTGGGCACCCCAGGTAAATGTTTGTATTAATGTGCATAAAGAAGCCAAGAAAAGATGGAAAAATCTCCAAAAGACATCAAAGGACAAATTAGACATTCGTATTATGTCACAAAAAGTTAACTAAAGTAAACTTTAATTCTTGTTTGAGGTATCTTCGCCCATTCTTCCTTCCAAAAGTCTTCCAGTTCTTTGAGATTTCTGGGCTGTCTGTCATGCACTGCTCTTTTAAGGTCTATCCATAGATTTTATATTATGTTGAGGTCAAGAGATTGTAAAGGCCATGGCAAAAGCTTCAGTTTACGCCTCTTGATGTAATCCACGGTGGATTGTGAGGTGTGTTTAGGATCATTATCCTTTTGTAGAAGCCATCCTCTCTTTAACTTCAGCTTTTTCACAGATGGCATCAAGTTAGCGTCCAAAATTTGCTGACATTTTATTGAATCCATTTTTCCTTCTACTCGTGAAATGTTCCCTGTGCCACTGGCTGCAATACAACCCCAAAGCATGATTGACCCCCCCCATGCTTAACCGTTGGACGGAGGTTCTTTTCATTAAATTCTATGCCCTTTGTTCTCCAAACATAACGTTGCTCATTCCGGCCAAAAAGTTCTACTTTAACCTCATCGGTCCACAGAACTTGTTCCCACAATGCATCAGGCTTGTCCATATGTTAATTTGCAAAATTTAAACGCTGATTTTTTTGTGGTGAGAACGTAGAAGAGGTTTTATTCTGATTACTCTTCCATGAAGATCATATTTGTACGAGTATCTCTTTATAGTGGAATGATGGTGTAGCACAACTACAGTGTCTGCAGGTCTTTCTGGAGGGATCGGGCAGTCTAAAGGGGGTTTTGGGCTTTTCTCACAATCCTGCGAGCTGTTCTGTCTGATACTTTTCTTGGTCTTCCAGATCTTGCTTTAACTTCCACTGTTCCTGATAACTGCCATTTCTTGATTACATCCCGAACAGAGGATATTGGCATCTGAAAACCCTTTGCTATCTTCTTCTAGCCTTCTCCTGCTTTGTGAGCGTCAACTAGTTTCAGTTTCAGTTTTCTAGACAACTGCTTAGAAGAAGCCATGGTGCTGATTGTTGGGGGGGTCAGATGAGTCTGGACACTGAAAACCTTAAGATTGACATCACCTGGTCTTTCCAGACGATGATTGACAACAATCCATGACGCTGTCAGGTCTCAGCTTTCCAAAGGGGGGCGGTGCATGCTAGAAACTCTGCAGGGGGCCCAAACTTGCAGACGCCATTTTTTTGTGTGTAAATGATGGGAAAAAAATATGACTTTAGATATACAGTATGAGCCCTGTGCACCACCTTAAACTGTAACAGGCAGTGACGTGCACAAAGAGGTGTTGAATTTACCAGCCTGAAAATGGAATCCCATACATCGTTCGACAGTGAGAAGTTTAAATCCTGCTCCCAAGCAGTTTTAATTTTGTCCACAGGAGCCCGTTTTATGCCCATCAGTTTGTAATAGATGACCGATAATAAGCCCTTGCACGATGGATGCCGACCCAGTAACACGTCGGTGGTGGTCGCAGTGCTTGTCTCAGGGAAACTACGTATCTGAGAATCAGAGATGGGAAGTAACGTAGTACAAATACTTTGTTACTGTACTCAAGTACATTTTTTTAAGATATTTTTAATATACTTTACTATTTATTTTTTTGGCAACTTTTCCTTTTACTCTTTACATTTTAACACGAATATCAGTACTTTCTACTCCTTACATTTTACAAAATTGGCTCGTTACTATAGTTTTGTACAAAAGCTCATCTATCAGGTGTGATTGTGAATAGCGAACACGCGCCTCGCACTGCGAGTGGGCGGTCGCGCACGCCACACGGAGAACAAAGTGAGAGAAAAGAAATAGAGACTAGCTGTCTGGAGGATAATCAGTTGAGATCGTATGCGTCTTTGAGAACTGTAACCTATATAACTGATGTCAGTTCATTTAAGCCCGTTGTTGTATTGGTCTATAGTTCTGGCAAAGTTTGCTTGTTTGTGTTCTTCACCTGTTACCTAGGTTACACCTGTTAGCTAGGTTACACCTGGCTATTGATTCGATAAAATGGCGATTGTTGAACGTCCTTGCTCATTTAGATAATGTAATTAATAGTGGGTTTATTGTTATTATTTACTAGCATATATGATTCCTATGCATTGTGTATGGTAGCCTTTGCAATGTTATTTATTTCTTTTATTACTACACAACCACACAGCCATAGCAGAGCTACCCCCCGCATGTTTATACTGATGCTTGATTATAATAAAGCATCAACAGAGAGAAATTGTCTCAGTCTGTGTTTTAACAGAATATACACAGATTTCTCACAAAATCACACTTGAATTCATATCTTGCTACTCAGCATCTTATTAACCCGGAGTCCCAGTCTCTGTCACAATAAAATTAGCTATATGTTTTATATATGTTTTAGGCCTATTGGCAGACTGTTACTTTGTTACTTTTATACTTTTATAATTAATATTTTCCAAGCCTGTACTTTGTAACTTTTACTTGAGTAAAGAAGTTAAATCAATACTTCTACTTTTACCAGAGTATTTTTTTTTAACACAATTATCTGTACTTCTACTTGAGGACAGGAAGTGAGTACTTTTGCCATCTCTGCTGAGAATGGAGAAAGTGTCTCACCTGCAGGTAAAAATTTGGTAGGTTGAACTTTTCAGTCAGTTGTGCAAATGATGCAAAGTTATTACCGATAAAAAATTCACGATGCCCCTTCTGCGCCATTCTTGGAATGCAGAATCAGATAGTGAAGGTTGAAAGAAGGGGTTGGACAGATTAGGACTCAAGAGAGAAATCATGGAAACCAGAATGCCTCCTGAACTGAGCCCCCGCCCTCATTGTACACCAAACCGTCAGACTATCAGTTCATTTACTTGTGAGGAGAGGGAGTGAGGATCCAAGCAGAGCTAAAATGGAGACATTTCGGACCAACTCCATTGTCACCCATGTCGGACTGTCAGCTCGATCATGAAAGCGAGACCAAAAAGTAAGACGACGTGTATTAGCCACATGGTAGTAAAGTCAGAAATTAGGCAGTGCCATGCCACATTCTTTTTGGGATTTTTGAAGAGGGCGCTTGCCCCTCCATATATAGGCCAATATCATTGAGTCCAGTGAGTCAAAGAAATATTTAGGAATGAAAATTGGTACAGATCCTTTGCGTCGAAAGGAGCCAGTTGAGGTGGTTCGGGCATCTGGTAAAGATGCCTCCTGGGCGCCTCCCTAGGGAGGTGTTCCAGGCACGTCCAGCTGGGAGGAGGCCTCGGGGAAGACCCAGGACTAGGTGGAGAGATTCTATCTCCAACCTGGCCTGGGAACGCCTCGGGATCCCCCAGTCGGAGCTGGTTGATGTGGCCCGGGAAAGGGAAGTTTGGGGTCCCCTACTGGAGCTGCTGCCCCGCGACCCGATACCGGATAAGCGGTCGAAGATGGATGGATGGATTGGTACAGATTGAAAGAGAAATTTAGGAAGAATGTTCATTTTACCAGGCCTACCAGGGACGTAGATAGGGGTGACCACTGCATCAAGCGCTCTTTCACGTGATTTAGTAGAGTCTGAAAATTTTCTTTAAAAATACATTATTTATATATTTAATTCAAATTGTCGCAATTTCAACGCACCCTTCCACTTCCCCATCAGCGCTAGTCTTTCGCAGATTCTTCAGCTCCGTCAGAATCATCATCCACCACCCCCAGTGTCTGCACTCCATGGGGGGATTTATCTTGCCGCTGCTCAGGGCAGACGCCCCTCAGAAAAAAATCTCAGCGCCAAAGACTTTCTGCCAAGACTTAAATATCACATATCATCTGTTTTAATAAACATTAATCTTTACTTCATTTACTCGTCTCTCCTGATTGAAATGGCCTTTGGATTCTGTTTCGTATCAGCAGTATTAGGAAAACCTCTTTTCCATATGTCTGCAATGTCTGAAAGTTCATCTGCAAAAACCTTCCCTGGCCATAATTAATTAGTTTTCCCATAATATCGGCCCATGGCAATTAAGCATGATGTTCATGGTTATGTTCAGACACTTGTTACGGTACGGGAAAGATTGTGGTATTGGTCATTTTGAAAATGTCAATGCTGACAAGAGCCAGAACGTTACCAATATTTCACCAAAACGTAGCCTCTTCTGTGACATCAGCACTACGTACACTCAGTTGTCAGTTCATTAGGTACACCTAGCTAAAACTAATCTAATATTAATAGCAATCTAAAAAAAAAAAAAAACGTGTTATCTGGTCAACCATCATTGATATAAATGGGCTGAGCATCTTTGTCTCAAGAGTTGGGGGAGACTAAAACAGAGTTAAAAAGGAGAGTATTTGTTTGGTTGACAACATAACCAACTCCAACGAGCACATAATGCAGCTCTGTGTGTGGTTAATAAAAAGTTAGCCGTAGCATAACTGTAAGCTAATAATCAGAGGCTGTGTCGGTCCCCTAGTCGCAACTTTAATATTAGTTCAAGAAATTTAGTTGATTTTTATGGCTGGGTAGTTCCGATGCCGCCAATGTCCCTCAGATCCTCTTCCTCCATACACCCGTATGTCCCCTCCGCCCGTCTCACCACCATGGGGGGGGCAGGGCATACAGCCGCTCTGCTCCCCGTCTCTGGAACTCATTACCACCCCAACTTAGAAACATTGATTCATCCCCCCATCTGTTTAAAACTGCCTATTCTACTTGAATGTCTATTGCTCTGCCTTTTCTGTTGTACAGTATTTTTTTGCTGTTTTTAATGTATGTACACCCCATACCGCGCCTTTGACTAAAATGTATTATTATTTTATTATTGTGTCCCTCACTTTCCGCTTTCTTTCTTCTGTATTAACGTTCTAAACTCCGGTTGATTCAGGAAAAATCCTCGAAGCTGGAAGCAACAGTCAAATTGTTTTCATCTTTTTTGAATAAAGTATCATCCCATACTCGAAAGCCATTTAATACCAGAGCTTGCCTCCCTACGTGCACACGTTCCACCAGAACAATTTCCTTTATGCAGAGGCACCGTGGCTCCGTCCAGCCACCCATGACGACTGGGATTGGTTTAAAGAAATGCCAATAAACCAGAGCAGGTTTTTCTACCATCCAGGAATGCTGTGTGGACTAGCCAGACCTTCCTCCGCAGCACTGTGGTGGAAGGCCTGGCAAAGCGAGACTAAGCACAGAGCAACACAATGACGATCCAATATTTACTTAGAACTCAAGATGCACCCTAGTGGCAGGAAATGTAATTTGGCCAATCACATCGTGTATAGAGTCGATAGGCGGGCTTAACATAATGGCGGAAAGGTTGCGATGGTTCTGTGTTAAGCTCTGAAGTCATTCTTAACAAAGGAAGATGTGTTCGGAGGTTAAAGTTGAATCTACCAACCAGCGTAGCTCTGGTTGGCTGTAGCGCTGTCCTATTGCGTGCAGAGGGAATTTGAAAGACAACCGTTAATCCCGCCCCTCAGATTGAGCCCTGCCAATGGTGAGTTCCTAGATCTAACATCTTGATGTGGGTCTGGCTTGTCAGGCTAATATTTACTCTCATTTTAGCTGATTTACATCAACTCCTGAGAAAAATATCTGCTTATTGCTATGTGCACAAGCTAGTCGTACTTTCTGGGCAGTTGGTGTACAGTGATGGTTATTAAGAGCTTTTTCACAGTAAACAACAGCCTGCTGTGGCGTGAATTGAAGTTGATGAGAGTGCTGAGAGTGAAACAAAAAAGCCATAAGATACTAAATGTTCCATAGAGCTAAGGGGGACTGGGTAATCCAGGAGTTGGGTAATCATTTCCTAGGTTGGTCCCAACACTGACCTCTTTAACGTTACACAAAGAACATTTCAATTAAATTCAATTTTATTTAAAGTGTCAAATCACAACAGGAGTTCCCTTAGGACACTTTACAGACTGAGTAGGTCTAGACCACACTCCATAATTCATAAAGTCCTAACAATTTCCCATGAGCGAGCATTTGGTGCAACAGTTGTGAGGGGAGAAAAAAATCTTTTTTCCAGACAGAAAGCTCAGACAGACCCAGGCTCTAGGTGGGCGGCCATCTGCCGCTGCCGTTTGGGACACAGAGACACTGATACAGATATAGAGAAGTATGATTGATAATAATTATAGCAGTTGGCATTATACGTGGTGGCACTTATAGTAACATTACAGGTAATAGAACTATGTCTAGAACTAACAGGTGGAGCAGTGGAGGGCATCAGCAGGACCACGGCAGCAGCAGATTCACCTGAACCACCAGATCTGCAAGGCAAAGACCTAGAATGGACCAGTGTTAATAAAAAATATTGTTGAGTGTAGCTTTTTTTTCCTTCTTTTATTTATTTTACTATTTACCAAATGTATTATTGCATTTGGCAACTTTAACTGTTGGCTTAAGGCATGTTGTCAAGGCATTTAATGCTGTATTTTGGTTGTTGTTTTTTTGCTATGTATGCAATGGCAAAAAAAAATGAAATACAATGGTCCGGCCATGTGAGACAAACACACACACACACACACACACACACACACACACACACACACACACACACACACATGCATTCCAACCACCATGCAATTATTTCACGCTCAGACAACTATAACTAATCTCTAATAGCTTCAACCGGACCAAACCTTTACGGTCAGCTTTTTGGCAAACCGGTAATTAAATATTAGGTGTTATTTTATCAAGTATCAATTGAGTATTAAGTTATTTGTAAGGTTGCTGCTTTCATTTTAACTTTTGTTCATTGTCTTGAAAACCAACCACAATGGACAGAAACACTTCTCTGTGAGTTTAAACTGGGCTGGATGGAGGGAAATGGGTGAATGGATATTCATATATGGATATTCATATAACATACACTCACCTAAGGGATTATTAGGAACACCTGTTCAGTTTCTCATTAATGCAGTTATCTAATCAACCAATCACATGGCAGTTGCTTCAATGCATTTAGTGGTGTGGTCCTGGTCCAGACCACCTCCTGAACTCCAAACTGAATGTCAGAATGGGAAAGAAAGGTGATTTAAGCAATTTGGAGCGTGGCATGGTTGTTGGTGCCAGACGGGCCGGTCTGAGTATTTCACAATCTGCTCAGTTACTGGGATTTACACCCACAACCATTTCTAGGGTTTACAAAGAATGGTGTGAAAAGGGGAAACATCCAGTATGCAGCAGTCCTGTGGGCGAAAATGCCTTGTTGATGCTAGAGGTCAGAGGAGAATGGGCCGACTGATTCAAGCTGATAGAAGAGCAACTTTGACTGAAATAACCACTCGTTACAACCGAGGTAGCAGCAAAGCATTTGTGAAGGAATAGGAAAAAAGAGGCTACAATTTGCAAGAGCTCACCAAAATTGGACAGTTGAAGACTGGAAAAATGTTGCCTGGTCTGATGAGTCTGGTTTCTGTTGAGACCTTCAGATGGTAGAGTCAGAATTTGGCGTAAACAGAATGAGAACATGGATCCATCATGCCTTGTTACCACTGTGCAGACTGGTGGTGGTGGTGTAATGGTGTGGGGGATGTTTTCTTGGCACACTTTAGGCCCCTTAGTGCCATTGGGCCTGGTTTAAATGCCCCGGCCTACCTGAGCATTGTTTCTGACCATGTCCACCCCTTTATGGCCACCCATCCTCTGATGGCTACTTCCAGCAGGATAATGCACCATGTCACAAAGCTCAAATAATTTCAAATTGGTTTCTTGAACATGACAATGAGTTCACTGGACTAAAATGGCCCCCCCAGTCACCAAATCTCAACCCAATAGAGCATCTTTGGGATGTGGTGGACCGGGAGCTTTGTGCCCTGGATGTGGATCCCACAAATCTCCATCAACTGCAAGATGCTATCCTCTCAATACGGGCCAACATTTCTAAAGAATGCTTTCAGCACCTTGTTGAATCAATGCCACGTAGAATTAATAAAGGGGGGTCAAACACAGTATTAGTATGGTGTTCCTAATAACCCTATAGGTGAGTGTACATGTGGAAGGCACAGAGAATCCTGAAGCGTTAACAGTAGTGTCATATTCACTGCGCCATCACCACCACACGGCATTTCCCATTCTTGTTCCAGGAAACATACGTCTCTACGCAGAGCGTCAAAAAGTGAGAGCAAGAGTCCAGACCAAGCGCGTGTAAATGTGACGCTAAAGGCATCAATAATGAACGCCAAAGGCCCCTGACCAGGCGTCGCGTCTTGGCGCGACGGGAGTGAGAATGCGCTGGCCCAAATGAGCTGTACCCTGAGTGTTTGTGTGCTTCCAATCACAGTGAAGCCACCGTTTTACCCCAATTTGTGCTCTGTCAGTTGTAAAAAAATCCATTTCAAGCAATCTGTGTTCAGTGAATACACACACACACACACACACACACACACACACACACACACACACAAAAATGTCACCTGAGTCAAATTATTGTTCTGTTGCACAATGTTGTACTGAGCTGGCGTGTTCTGCTTAGCTGAGAACAAAATCCACAGTGGACACAATGCACACAAACCCTCCACTGTAACACACACACACACACACACACAGACTGGACAGCAGAACTAAAACAGCTCTCAGCAGTGCCGCTTGGCAGACGTGCAGGT
Organism: Percina caprodes; assembly: GCA_013375575.1. Classification (NCBI taxonomy): domain Eukaryota; kingdom Metazoa; phylum Chordata; class Actinopteri; order Perciformes; family Percidae; genus Percina; species Percina caprodes. Next base: position 957,418 of record JABXJD010000220.1, read on the forward strand.
GTGCCCAATCAGGCATCTAACAAAATAAAGAGGGAAAAGGTGTAAGCACGATCGGGCCACAGACGCCTCCCTGTGTGGCCAAACACAAACAAACCCCGGCTGCTTTCTACACCGACTTCTGTCTGGAGCTGTTTTAGCCGTACGTAACACACATGCACACCTGCAGCCTTAGACGGCAAATGATCAACAGCTCTATAATTATGAAGTGATGCACCGGACTGGATTTGTTATATCCACATGGTGATTACCTGAATATCCTCTTTTCCTCCCCACATGCTTTATCTCCATGTGTGAGAATGAAGCTTTGCTTGTGGTAGGAATGTAAAAAGTTAGTTATGCAGATAAACCAGGTCAATTTAGATTGCAGCATAATTCCAGTTTGAGATTCCAAATGACTTTACGATGGGACATCCAGACCTGCATCCAGTCAGCATGCATTGGACCAAGTGGATTTATGTGATGGCAGGGATCTAAAAAGATGTCAGACATAATACCTTTTTGGGTTATCTGGCTTCAATAAGCCTAACAACCGCAGCCACGCCAAGCGACCACACGACGCTGGTTCTCTATCTGTCCACAGAGAGATAGAGAACCACTGCGAGTTGACCCACTGTGGCAGTTGATGTGGACATCATGTATGTATCTCTTAGTTATGCTGTTATAGTTCTAGACTGCCGGGGGATTTCCTTTCGTCCTTCCTTTGACACACCAAGCTCCTCTCTCCTCTCCCTCATCCCGTCGCAGAAATGCTTGTTACTAGGGTGACCATATTTTGATTTCCAAAAAAAGAGGACACTCGGCCAGCCCTCGAGACACAAATTCTGACTGGTTTCTCAGAGGTTAATGAACATGCTTTATTATGCCTCAATGGTATAAAAAACAACTTACGTAATAAAATATGTAACCACCATTTAACAAAATAGCTCTTTTCAAATAAATAAATGAAATAATGTTCTAAATATGACCTATTCTGTGTCAGCTTCAAATCCAGCTTCAACTAAATATCTCTTAAAACCTTTTCAAGGTAATAATATAAGGTTTTTTTGGTGTCCATGTGAGCTTTTGAGACCACAAAGCAGCCTCTCGGGAATGACATCAGTAGTATAGTATTGTGTGCAAAGCGCCCGTCAATATAAGCACATGCTTAATGGTCCCATGAAAAACAGTGAAAACCAGACATTTTTATGAATTTACAAACCCCCCCAGGACCCCCCAGACAGTACATAAAAAGTGGACGTGTCCGGGCAAAAGAGGCCGTTTGGTCACCCTACTTATTGCTAACCTAGTTCTGGCGAGTTGTCTCCCCGGAGTCCTTATGTTCTATTTTTCCCCAGCATATTTCCATGGCTGTCTCCTGCTGCACCCCCGGCTACACCCTACTGCGTCCTGCTACGTCCACCTATGCTCTGCCATGCCACGCTACACCCTGTAACGCCCTGCAGTGCTCTGCTATGACATCAACTACTACGACTACTATGTTGTAGTCACTGTCCCATTATCTTTATTGTGATTGTTATTGCCACTTTGCACCCCCCCCAACTGGTCCCGCCAGACACCACCTACCAAGAGCCTGGTTTCTTCCTAAAAGGAGTTTTTCCTGGCCACTGATGCACTAGTTGCTTGCTCTTGGGGGATTTACTAGAATTATTGGGTCTTTGTAAATAGAGTGTAATCTAGACCTACTCTATCTGTAAAGTGTCTCGAGGTAGGATTTGATACTATATATATATATATATATATACTGCTACGTGGCCCATACCAGGGCATAAAGGCCCAGGCGTGCATGGTTCACTGATGTACATTGACTGGATCGGTTGTGGAGCTGCCTTGCCCTGGAGAGTTAGTCTCTCCGCTCAGGGAACCAAGGTCACCTTGGAACCGAATGTTACCGACTCGTCAGGGTTTCCCAAATCTAGCCATGATTGCGTTCACATAACAGTGGCGTGTTTAGCGGTTTATGGCCAACCGCAAACATTGACATGTCTACTGGCATAATCCAGACTAAAGACAACACAGCTGCAGCTGCTAAATGCACCAAGGACAGCTGACAGTATGACTCTTTAAATTAATAATCAATAACAAAAACTGTGTTCTTGTCTGTGAACAATCCACTTGACCCTAAAATTATTTTGCTGCACAACTAATCTGAAACCTCAAGAATATAAATGTATTGGTTGTTTTTTTTTTTTAACAAAACATGGGAAATATGCTTTTATTTCTGTAGAAATACCCAACTTTTTGCAACTTATGCTGAATATGTTGAACTTACTTCGGAATGCAAGGCCCCGGTTGGGGTGTACAGTGCAGGAATTATACACTTAACCAGTGATGAATAATGAAAAAGGAAGGGGTTTACAAAATGATGAAATCATATCTACAATAAGTGTAGGTGGAATTACTGAGTTTGTGAGTGTATTATCACAGCGCAGGTCAATCTGACCTACAACATAACAGTTCAATCAGGAGAGACTTCCTTATTATGAAAAGATTTATTGTAAATTGCATAACCAAAATATGTATAAGTCTTTCGAGATTAGATTCTATTGAAAAACAATACGTTTTAAAGGTGTAGCGAAACCAAGACATATCCCCCAATGGAGTCTAGACACTGGTGGTGGTGAAGAAGGAAGTGCCATGGGGGGCGGTCAGCCGGCAAAGACCCAGGGTATCATGGGTGAGACCGGTGTTTGAAGGGGAGGGGGGGGGGGTCGCACTCTAGTCCTGAAATGACAACCGCAGAGAAGAGACCAGATTTTAAAACAGGCATGTCACGCTGTGATTGGCTTGTGAAATGCATGCTGAATCTGATTGGTTCAACTGAAAAGGGAATGCATAGAAGCAGCTGATCAACTAGGAGTGATGATGACGTTATTCCTTTAAGAACTTACGCTGAACGTTTCCAGTTTTCACTGGAAATACTTTCTAGAAGTACAAAGAGTTCACAGTGAAGTCTGTTAATTATCAAAAGTAAATGGACAATGATTTTGTTATGTCGAGTATGCGCCACAAGAAAATTCTATTTCCCTCCATTGTATTGGTTGGAGGCAGGAATCTCAAGGATATACAACTGGACAAATGACATGTGACTGGCTACATGCCACAAGAAGGAACATAGATGAAGGAAACCCATATCCCTTGTATTGTCCTGACTGCTCTTCACATAAAGTAAATAACGGCCCACTACTTTCTTTAAATTTGGATGTTTTATTGAATTTTATAGCGGTAAAAAACGTATGAAAGAACATTGGAGAAAGAAAATTTCGCAAAAGCTTCAAAACCATGGGGAAAAAAACGTTAAATGGTGCGGAAAAAAAGTGACAAAAAAGTGAAAAGCAACAAAAGTTTGGAAAAAGACAACCAACATTTTTTTTAATAATAAATATATGTAATTTCAGAAAAACAAAAAGTTGCACTGTCGACAGGAAGACAAAACAAGGGTTTAAAGGTCTAACAATTAACACTGGGATTCAGGGAGATTTTCAACATCCCGTACTAAACCAAATTACCCCCACCCACCCCCCCAATAATGAATCAAGAATGTTCTTTTTGTCCACTCCAGGAACTTTCCTGTGGAATTTGCTCTGCAGCTGTAGAGTGGCCAATTAATGGGAGAAGCTGAGGCAGTTTGACACAGCCATGTGTCGCATGTCTTGTGGGTGAATAGCTTTGAAATGTGACCCCTTACGTTTCCCTCTGTGCACCCTAATCTATCCTGTCATCCCCTGCCATGCTACACCACCTCCATCTCCTCCTTTCCCCCCCTTTTGTTTCATTCTGCAAGCTCTCTGTCCTGTTCTTTTGAACTTTCACCTTCTCTCTCTATAAACTTCCTGTTCGTCAAACTCTGCATGTCTTCCTTCCCTTGCCTCATCCATTTTTGATTTGTTTCACTTTACATAGCTGCTGGGGCGGCTGTGGCTTAGGTGGTAGAGTGGTTGCCAACCAATCGGAGGGTTGGTAGTTTGATCCCTCGCCCTGCAGTCTACATGTTAAAGTGTCCTTGGGCATGACATTGAACCCAGAGTTGCCATTGGAACGTAAATGTGAATTGAATAGAAAGCCTTTATTGTCATTATATATCACATTACATGTGCAGTACCTGTGCAACGAGATTGAAGCATTGCCTTTACAGTTTCAACACAAAATATTTAAAAAAAAATGTAAGTAGTGCAGAAGAAAACAAAAAAGAGAGGGGGGGGGGCGTGGTGGACAGTTCCTGAGAGCAACTATATGCAGTAAATATATAAAATAGTAAGAAAGATAAAGGGTTTGTATACACATTATGCATATAATATAGTTATTGGTGTATCAAAAGTCCTGAGTATTAAATATTGCACAATAATTATGTAATTAAGTGATTAATTACATACTGCACTGAAATGAAATGGTTAAGTATTAATATTGCACTGTAATGAAATTGCACAGAATTCCAGTGTCCTTTTAGGTATTAATTATATATAAGCATTGCACAGTAGGTGGGAAGAATGACGTCCAGTGTGAAGTGTGAAGTGTGTGAATGTACATCTGGTGAGTATTTGGTGCCTTGTACGGCCGCCACAGCGTATGAATGTGCAACACATTCTCACTCCCCATCGCATGAAATATGGCATTTGTTATTCAAACTAAAATGTATATTTCTGTGACACGCGGGACAAAAACAGGACATGAACCCAGGTGTCCTGGGGGAAAGTCCTGTGTAGTCCACCTTCTCCCCAACCAACAGCCTTTCGCTATTTCATACTACTCGGTAGCGTTGCTAGCGTCTCTCTTGATACGTCATCTTACAATTGACCTAGTGTTAGCATTTTACGAGTTGGGAGTTAAAACGGGTTGGAATTTGCGTGTGTTAATGGTGACTAGTCCTGTACGATTTAAAAGGAGCTTTAAATATGTTAATAATTGAAAAGCACTATACAAATACAGTCAATTCACTAAGCTGCTACTCTTACTTTTGTTTGACTTTGGTATGAGAATGGTTTCATTTGTCAAATCTCAATAGACTAATTCTGTCCTTCGGTTTCTCCTAGCTTGTCGTCCTCTCATGATTTCAAATCGCTCGCCATCTGCCTCACAACGGATAAGACAATAAGAGGAGCTGTGTTTTTTTTATTTTTATGCCAGTCTTGCTACTGTGTGGAAAGATGCAATACCCAGAGTAGTCGTGCATTAATATAAGGTGCAGAACTAGTAAGGGAATTCAGCAGGATTCATGTTTGACCCCAATGTGTACCTCTTTGGTAAACCATGTTATGATACTGCTGGTGAGCCACATCTTCAAAGTTTATTTTTCATTTTTATCTTACCTTTCTTGAATAAAACTTGAATGACATGCATTGGAGATGGTACACCAAATCCTCAGAGAAAACCAGGGAGTAGAGGGGCAAATGAAAAGAAAGAGGAAACTTCAAGTGAATAAAGTTGCATGTGATGGAATTAATGCATAACCCCACCACTGGCACACTGCCAGCACCATCAATGGTTTTTAATGAAACCAGCAGACACGTTGGCTTCCCCTAGCTGTAGCCTTTTACTTTTTTGAGTTACTCTGTCCTTACCCTGCTGTGTGGCTGTCGGACTGTGACTGTACTTTTCATTTCATTCCCAAAGTTGCATGTTTTAGTTATTTGTCGAGTTTGAGCCTTAGCTGTGTGTATTTTTCATTTGGTTTTGCATGTTGTAACAGTTATTACATGCATAGTATTGGGATTTGCTGTGTTTTTGTAATTGCTTGTTAGACTGGGAATTAGGATTAAATGTTGCAGTTGTGAGTGCCTGGACCACACCTCCCCCCCCACCCCCACAGTTCATGATTGGCCACAGGATCTAATGAGGTGCTTGTTAAAAGGTGGATGCGAAACAGGTGCGGCCAAGAAAGGAGGACGAAGAAAGAGAACCCCTGATGTGACCTGCCTGAGAAGAGTTGTGTTCTTCAGTTTATTTTAGTAATTAAAGGCTGAAGACAGGCGACGGGTCCGCTGGGCTGGAGCCAAGCAACAAGTCAGCTGGTCCAGCAACGGGGCAACTTGAGCAGGATCCCGAGTCGGCCAAGCCTCCGACAGAACACGGGAGGCAGAAGTTTGCCAAGCTGCCGACAGAACACGGAGCATGAGTCTCTGGGGTGCCGGATACTCTGACACAGTCTCTGAGCCGCAGGGCAACGGCAAAGTCTCTGGGAGGCCATTCAGCAAAGGCTCTGAGAGAACCTCCGTTCTGCTGCACGGTAACTGGGACTCTGGTCCAATGTATGTCAGCTGAGACTCTGTAAGGCAGCTCGGCTGCTGAGACTCAGGAAGTCTGACAGGCTTGGAGGCCGGAAGGCCAAATTCCCACTCATTAGCCTACCAGCGAACATCCATGAGGTGCCTGGCATAGGCGGGGTCATCTGCTCACCTGGTGGGATCATTCTGTCTCAATCTGTCAGGAATGATGTTAGGCTTGGATCTACCTGTTGAGCCACTTGCGATAGATTAGTTGTGCTTTCAGAGACGATGAGGGGGTTCAAGAGCGCTCCCTGTCTGTAGAATTTTCGAAATGTCGCGAACTGAGTCATCGCCATCCCCCCCCAAAATCTCACTCCAAGGTTTGGGGAAAAATTGGCAGCTCTGCAAGTGCAGATTGAAGAATGTATTGCCTACACCTGGACAACAAAAGGTGTCCGGGGGTAGGCAGGCAAACATGAAAATCATCCAAAACAGGCAAGAAGACACTGAACTTGGGAAAAACTGTATTAAAAACACAGACAGAACAATGATTCCTCATGAGACAAAGACCGCACAGAGACTAAATACACAGGGTAATGAGGTAACAAGGGACAGGTGACATTAGGGATCAGGAACAGGTGAAACAAATCAGTGTGAGGCAGACAATCATTAAAAGGTGGGAAAACCCAAGGAAGGCAGTAAAACATGACATAACGATGAAGAAAAAAACAGGTATTCAAAATGAAACACAGCCATAAGTGTCTTTTCCTGGTTTTAAAGGCTGCATCACAGTAAAGTGATGTTCTAGAACGCATGTTCTATGATTTGCCTTTACCCACTGAGCCATTGTATTCGCATTACTGGTGATTATTTATCAAAACTCTAATTTTGTGAAGGCACCAATGAGTCAACCCTGTTTTCGACATCGTTGTATTTGGTCAAAACTATCGTGACATTGGATTATCTCCCTGTCTCTCTGTTTCTTTGGTACTTTGCAGTCTAGTTGCTGCCAATTAGCCAAGTATTAGCATGTTTTTGTCCACTATTTTGGGTCCATGGGAAAGTCGTGTCATTCCCACTTGGTCAATTAACTTCCACGTTTCGTTCTAACAAGTCAATATGGTTTTCCAGAACCACAATCTTCTGTAGAGGTTTGTAGTCATCCAAGGAGAAAGGAGGCACCTTGCTGGAAATTAGCTTAACCCTTGTGTTGTCTTCCCTTTGACCGTGATGTCTGTCGTCATTTCTGAGACTGTTACCCCATTTTTTTGGGACCCATCAGATTGTGTGAGCTGAGGAATTTCACCCACAACACTGTATTACCATCCCAAACATTTTTATCAAGGTCCCATAATGTATTTTGACACCCGAAGCCAATTGGTAAAATGGTGATAGGGTCACAAATGCTGACACAGGTGTCATAGCAGAACCCAGTGGTCAGTAGTGTTTTAAACCTTCTGAGCCATATTGGATCAACTTTAGTCTTTTCTTTGCATAAGTGGAAGGATTCAACAATGAAAAGAAAAATGTTGGGTGGTTAAATAGCTTTAAAATGTCATTTTCTTTTTATTTAATCTTTACACTTGATAAAAGCATATTTATAAATGGTGCCATCCATATTTGACTGTTAACCCTATGAATTATACATGAAGCTAGGAGAGGGATGCTGACATGAAGAAAAAGTACAATAGCAAATATAAACACTGCTTTGACTGGTTTACTGAACAACGTGTGTGCTCATCTCAACACTGAGCTGTCCTAAATTGTTCAATATCTTTTAGAAAATGTAAAATTACCTTCCTACTGAGAGGAAGATGAGAGGATCAATATCAATCTAATTTCTTTCTTCTAAGCACAGAGCTGGAGTTAAGACTCTGATAACCTAGCCTAACATTAAGACTGGAGTGGTACATTGCTACATAACAGCATATCATTACTCTGAAATAGTTTTAATTATGTTTGGAAATGACAATATGAAAGAGGTTGCTTGTAGTGAATTATCAACTGGATCTGCAGCTGCCCTCAGCTTGCCAGTTTCATATTGACTTTCAGTGCATTGTTTAGCTGTTGGGCACACAACAGTACTTTTCTGGTTCGCTCGATGGTGTTTTAAGCCTCCAACGGAGACGTTGGGGGCTTAAAAGGCCAAACACCTTCTGGTTCACTTTCACTGTCATGAGGACTTTGCTAGTCTCTTTTTTCCTGACCTGGCTCAAAAGCGTCGCTTGTTCAGGTGCCTTTGGTGTTTGTCAGTGGCGCAAAAAGTCTCCTTTAGCATCATATTTAGACAGGACTCTTGGAGTCACTTTTTGCCGCTCTCTGGACCCCCGTCTGGCCCTTTGGCATCATATTTAGACGCACATGGTTATGACCCTTGGCATCACTTTTTGGATGCTTTGGGACGCACGTTTAACTGGCATAAATCCTGATAGAGTTCCCTTGGCCTTTGGAATTAAAATAGCCCCCCCATCCTCCAAATCATCACATACCCTTCATCATGCATAGAGATCAGCATGGGGAACTTTCCATAAGATCATCTACCAGCTATTATGCTAACTGAAATAACACCATTGCCAATCTCTAGGTATAGTGAAGGGTATTTGATGATGTGGAGGTATGGGGGGCTATTTTAATTCCAAAGGCCAAGGGAACTTTATCAGGATGCATAGTATCCTGATCCATGAAATAACTAGCCTTTAAAAATAAACATCTACCTGCTTCTATGGGAATTTAACATGGGGGGGTGTATACTTATGCCCCCTGTATTTTAACATGGGGGGGTGTATACTTATGCCCCCTGTATTTTAACATAGGGGGTGTATACTTATGCCCCTGTATTTTAACATAGGGGGGTGTATACTTATGCCCGCTGTATTTTAAGGAAGAACATTTATTTATTTACAATACATTACTCATTAAGGCATTTTTTTATTCCTCTTTTTAAATCAACTTCAGCATGGGGGTGTACACTTTCTCAAGCCACTGTACATTTCAGTGACGGAAACAAACCCCAGTCTCTTGGGTGAAAGTCCTGTCTTATTTGACTCATCCACCAAACCAACCCTTTACACAGTTTTGGTCTTTAAAGGTCCAATATGTAATGTAATGTATTGTAATGAATCCAAAAATGACCCCAAAGCATCTTCAGATATTAAGGAAACATGCTAAGTTGAGAGACTATCTTTTCTGACAACAATGCTAATGCCAGGGTTTTCTCCTTTTTAAATTTCCGTTCCGTGACGGATATTCTGTTCGTGTTTAGGTCTGTATTGTCACCAACTGGCCAGTTTGGCAGCCAGGCCGGGTTGCCAGATATATATACCTGTAAAAATGTAAAGCCAGCGCGCTACAGCTGTAACGTTAGTACCGCCATGAAAGCAGCAAACAAACGAAAAGGATCAACGGAGATAGAGTCTACTCGACCTAAAAAGAGACGTTACAAACCCCGAGTAAATATTTGAAAGATGGAGACAGCCGATTTCCTCCTGAACAGGTAGCTAAGCATTAGCTTCAGGCTAATTTATCACGGCTACCTTATGTCACTTCAACATTTGCATACTCACATTGAATTATATAGCTAGTACCTGAGTTGTTTACATACTCACAAAACCAATTGAGACACAGCCAGTTAAGTGATCCCGACGGGTCCTGGCTAACGCCGCCATGCTAACCCTGCTAACTGCTAACGTTACCGGAGGACCAGGCCAGCCGGCCACAGCTGTTTACAACGTGTAGCCTGTTCAGCGGCTGTAGCTGACGACGGTAAGTTATCGTACTGCAGTAACTGTTTTAAACACTAGCTGTCAATATTACATATTGCACCTTTAATACTACTCGCTGATTATGTCTTTCTTTAACATGATGTCATGTTACGGTGCTAAAGGGTGATTTTTACGTTGGTATCTGACAATGACAGTCAGCGACCAAGCGTCAGTATTTTAGAAGTTTGGAGTGAGAACGGGTTGCCAGGCCATGTAATCTCCTTAGACCCACTAGAAACCCTCAGACTCTCTTGCCAGTCCTGCTCACCTGAGATCCCATCTCACCTTCACACCTGTTTCCACTTTTTCTCATCAGCCATTGAGTATTTTTCACACATTCCTTGCCAGCTCATAAAGTATGTTCAGGAAAGGTTTGATGCATATTCTAACTGGAAAAGGTTTCATCTCAGCTGTCTGAGGCAACCATATGGTATATATACACATTTATTACAAATAAATAATAATATTGTGCAAGGTCTGCATTGCATGTGATGCTTTCTATCCATTGCTCTCAGTGTGATTTGTGAACAAGGCAGGAATCTGTTTTCAGTGTAAACGCCACTTTGCCAACAAGTTTGCCATATTAACTTAAAAGGGTGATGATATGTTAGTGTTGTGTTCACAACCTTTTCTGTTTCTGCAGCTTAATTACCAGACTAAGACTAGAGCTTAAACCTCATGCTGTCCTCGGGTCAAATTAACCCGTCCTATATCAATGTTCTTTTTAATTCCCCAAAATAACATGATTGATTCCACACAACGCTCTTTGGCAAGTACAAATCTCTACTTTCATTCATTTTGGGGCGTCTTATTCAATTTTATAGCATTTGAAAAGAAACAGTGATTTTTAAATAGTATTGAGTAAAAGTTGACATTTCATTCATTTATCCATCAACATCCATTCCTTTTAATTTTAGTCTAAATAATTCCTAATTTCTGCTTTTCTAACTCATAACATTAGGCATAATTTCCTATAAATAAGGTTTATTGACCATAAATTCCAAAAATAACTAAAACTAAAGTAAAAAAGTTAGTGTTACATAATGTTAAACGTAAAAAAAGGGGTGTTGAAAAAAGGGACTTGTAGTTCACTGCAGTTGGCCCAACTTTTTCAGGACTCAAAATAGCAAGTACGTGTACAGGGCACGATTTGCCAGGGGGTTACGTGGGATTTCCCCCTTTTTGGTCTATATATTACTGCTTCTGCTGAATTACTTTCATCCCCCTAACTAAACTAAAGGGCCTTAACATGAACAGTGGTTCATTCACAGTCGCCTATTGTTTGTGTGGTTTAGCCGGCAATAGGTGACTGTGAGCCAGGTACAGGCCCCGCCAGGTGATGCTCCATTCAGGGGCCGTGGTAGTGGAGTTTAGCCAGAAAAAGTGAACGTCATGTGGCGACAACAGTAAGTTAAGTCACTAAAACGCACTGAACATCATTCTGTGTGGCAGGAGACTTCAAACTAGAGATTGAGACCATAAACTCATTATGAAAATGTTTATTGAGGTAATAAATCAAGTGAGACGTGGGTCGCTTTCTCACAAACTTCTACGGAATCTGACCTGCAGGAATTCAGATGGAAAGCAGGTTTAAGGACTCTCCCCCTGCAGGAAATCAGATAGAATGCAGGTTTAAGGAGTCTCCCCCTGCAGGAAATCAGATAGAATGCAGGTTTAAGGAGTCTCCCCCTGCTGGAATTCAGATAGAATGCAGGTTTAAGGAGTCTCCCCCTGCTGGAATTCAGATAGAATGCAGGTTTAAGGACTCTCCCCTTGCAGGAAATCAGATAGAATGCAGGTTTAAGGAGTCTCCCCCTGCTGGAAATCAGATAGAATGCAGGTTTAAGGACTCTCCCCCTGCAGGAAATCAGATAGAATGCAGGTTTAAGGACTCTCCCCCTGCAGGAAATCAGATAGAATGCAGGTTTAAGGACTCTCCCCCTGCAGGAAATCAGATAGAATGCAGGTTTAAGGACTCTCCCCCTGCAGGAAATCAGATAGAATGCAGGTTTAAGGAGTCTCCCCCTGCAGGAATTCAGATAGAATGCAGGTTTAAGGAGTCTCCCCCTGCAGGAATTCAGATAGAAAGCAGGTTAAAGGAGTCTCCCCCTGCAGGAGATCAGAGAGAATGCAGGTTTAAGGAGTCTTCCCCTGCTGGAATTCAGATAGAATGCAGGTTTAAGGAGTCTCCCCCTGCAGGAAATCAGATAGAATGCAGGTTTAAGGACTCTCCCCCTGCAGGAAATCAGATAGAATGCAGGTTTAAGGACTCTCCCCCTGCAGGAAATCAGATAGAATGCAGGTTTAAGGACTCTCCCCCTGCAGGAAATCAGATAGAATGCAGGTTTAAGGACTCTCCCCCTGCAGGAAATCAGATAGAATGCAGGTTTAAGGAGTCTCCCCCTGCAGGAATTCAGATAGAATGCAGGTTTAAGGAGTCTCCCCCTGCAGGAATTCAGATAGAAAGCAGGTTAAAGGAGTCTCCCCCTGCAGGAGATCAGAGAGAATGCAGGTTTAAGGAGTCTCCCCCTGCAGGAATTCAGATAGAATTCAGGTTTAAGGAGTCTCCCCCTGCAGGAATTCAGATAGAATTCAGGTTTAAGGAGTCTCCCCCTGCAGGAATTCAGATAGAATTCAGGTTTAAGGAGTCTCCCCCTGCAGGAATTCAGATAGAAAGCAGGTTTAAGGAGTCTCCCCCTGCAGGAGATCAGAGAGAATGCAGGTTTAAGGAGTCTCCCCCTGCAGGAATTCAGATAGAAATCAGGTTTAAGGAGTCTCCCCCTGCTGGAATTCAGATAGAATGCAGGTTTAAGGAGTCTCCCCCTGCAGGAATCCAGATAGAATTCAGGTTTAAGGAGTCCCCCCCTGCAGGAATTCAGATAGAATGCAGGTTAAAGGAGTCTCCCCCTGCAGGAGATCAGAGAGAATGCAGGTTTAACAAGTCCCCCCCTGCAGGAATTCAGATAGAATGCAGGTTTAAGGAGTCTCCCCCTGCTGGAATTCAGATAGAATGCAGGTTTAAGGAGTCTCCCCCTGCAGGAATTCAGATAGAATGCAGGTTTAAGGAGTCTCCCCCTGCAGGAATTCAGATAGAAAGCAGTTTTAAGGAGTCTCCCCCTGCAGGAATTCAGATAGAAAGCAGTTTTAAGGAGTCTCCCCCTGCAGGAGATCAGAGAGAATGCAGGTTTAAAGTACTTCTGCATTTGCAGCACTTCGCTGAACAGGCTGCGTTGTCCATTAATATTTACAGCCTATGTACCAAACACAGACATGCGAGAGGTATCACTCATCTCTCCGTCTCTCTGCAAGAAAGTGACATACCAATTCAAAACATCAAGACTCAGTTACCTATCTTTCTTCAACCAGAAACTCTAAAGACAGAAAGACAAAGAGCTGCCTGTGAACATTTTGACAAAAAAAAAATCTGCGATTACAGTTCTAAATTGCCGAAAGATGTCCAACCGGCCTGTTAGCTGAGCATGGGCATGACGGCTCTGCCAGTGTGCTCATGGAGATTTGAGAAATCGGGAAAGTGCTGGATTGAAAATGAGAGCTTGTCTAATCCTCTGGCTGTCAACAAAGCAGACAGGTATCACAGCGGCGACCGCCACAGGAAATAGATCTGTTTGCTTTTTTGTGCGTTTCATGGGAGCGATTACTCTCCAAACTGTGCAGAGGGGAAATAAAGGAAATGTTCATTGCAGTTCAGACGTGTCATTGTGAGGGAAGAACCCGAAGATAAATCCCTTAAGACCACTCCGTCTATTTTATCAACTGCAGGGTTTACTCAAGGAAAACAGCCTGCGGGCCCTATCAATTTTCATGTCTTTGGGTCTATGAAGACGGCAGGTTTGCTTTTAAAAAGGTGATGCTTATCATTCTTGTCATCAGCGTGTTGAGCTGGAGATTGGGGTCTTTATTGTTCTGAGGCAGCCAAGTTGCTCTGGCCTGTCATTTTGCTGAGAACTCACATCCCATCAGGAGGTGTAACAATCTAACTGTCAAGTTAGTTGCTATTCACCACGAAGGGTTTTTAGTCTTAAGGGGATTTTTAAGACAGACGAAAAAGGTTCTCTTTCCTCAATAACTCGATTAGTGTGGGTTCAGGATATGCAAAGACGTCTGGGGGGATTCAAGTGCAAATAAAAACCCGTTGGATAATCTGACACTGTCCGTAAGTACTGACATCCAGTGCTTTTGGAGAATCCGCTTTTTGTCTCCATCAGTTAGTCATTCCCTGTCTCCTAGAAATCTACGTTACTAATGGAGGAAACATGATTATGATAAGGAAATGCTGAAATGTATCAGGCAAGTCACAATATGTTGAGACTATACATACCGGTTAACACTCCTGTCGTCCTCGGGTCAAATTTGACCCATGTTCAAAGTTTCTATATCAGAACATTTGGGTTTCTTTCAACTAAATATTGAATTTTTGTTTTATTTAATTGTATAGAATTATTCTAACTTCACTTTGACAGATGACCCATCAACATACGTTCCTTTGATCTTAAGTATTAGTTAGAATTATTAATACTTTCTGCTTTTTTAACGGAAACGTTAGATATAATTTCATATAGGCTACATTGGTTGTATTGACCAGAAATTCCAAAAAATGCTACGAAAACGTTGAAAGAAACCCTGATGAAGAGAGAAAAACACAGAAGTTAGTGATAAAAGTGTTAAGAGCCGGAAAGACAACACAAGGGTTAAAAATGGCCACATTTTTTATGTCAATCAGGAGAGACTAATTTGCAGATATGTAAAGGTTTATTGTACAGCATAAGAAAATATACAAAGTCTTTGGAGAACAGCTGATTCGATTTAGGAGAGAGTATTGATTAAAGGAGAATTCCGGCCAATTTTTATGTTAATCTTTATTGCTACAAATATGCGAGTACTTTTGATTGAACCCCCCCCCGACCTGAATCGGTGCAGGCAACACGGAGCAGCTGCAGCTACATGTAGCTTCCACTGAGCTACAACAGCAGTTAATGGGGCAAGTTTTAGAGCCTTTGTGCCTCTTGACACACAATGCAATTATTATGTCTGTACAACATGAACAGGGCCCTTACTAGCTGCTAGAGCTAGCTAGGTGTTAGCTGCTAGCTTTTAGCTGAAGTCACCTTTTAAGAGTCAGGTCTTCCTGACTAGTGATGGGAATAATTGCATTACTAACAGCGTTACTTCTTTCAGTAACGAGTAATCTAAGTGATGCTCTTCCCATCTTAATAACGCTGTTAGCGTTACCGCCGAAAAATGCGGCGTGGTACTATAATTGAAGCTTTTTTTCCATCAGACCGACTTTATCTCTGAGACGAGAGGCAAAGACTTTTTTTCTTCCTTGGTTAGTGGGCCGTGCACGAGACAAGCGCATAAATGCTGACGATTGGCGGAGGTTGAGGAAAATTTCATGGTAAGCCAATCAGAGGTGGAGTTGGGCGGGTGTTCATAAGCACAGATACACAACGAACAACACAAGGAGTCAGTCAACGAGAGACAGGTATGGCGTTATGAAATCAAGGAGGGGGGGGTAACATTTAATGCTAAAGATTTCCCACCATGGTCAGAAAACACAGGAGGGGGGGCACTTTGTTTGTCTCACTATGACTCCGGAGTGGCTACTCGCTCCGAAGCTAACCACTGTCACACTCTCTCACTTCTCCTTCGCTGTATCTCACACACACACACACACACACACACACGCAAGAGTTTAACCATCAGGCCACTTACGTTATTTGCTCTACAAAGAGAATATGTTATTTTTGCAATAGTGCATAACAAGCATTATTTTTGTCCAGTTGTGGCCTATTGAGGGGCAATAAATGTCAAAAACATCTGTTATTTGTATAGATCCAGATACAAATCTATATACATGGCATCTGATTGGAGGCTAGTCTCACTTTGTCCAACAGCAACGTTAAAATAGATGTGTATACAGTCTCTGTTAATAATGTATTAAGTGTCCATTTTACTATAATAGAGAGATTTATCATAAATAATTGAACATGCACGTGTATTTGATGTTTCATTAAGGGGGTCATATTTGAGTTTTTAAAAATGTACTTGAAACTAACACATTAGTTGCTTTTTGAAGTAACTAGTTCTCTAATTTAGTTACTTTTTGGAAGAAGTAACTAGTAACTGTAACTAATTACTTTTTAAATGTAACTTGCCAAGCTACATTTCAAACAGGAGAGCCAGATATGCTAGCTACATTTGTAGTCCTACAAAATCAGCGCTTAGCAACAAGAGCATGATTGACCTTGTGGGGATGGTTAGACATTCACAGCGAAGACCATGGTCTAGGTCGGTCTTAGTACAGAGAAGGTCTGACGCGAATAGAAGCAAAAGCCAGCATGTGTGTCCTGTTTAAACATTTAACCAAAACCACAATCCTTCCTAACCCCCCCCTCGTGTCCCTGAGACAGGAATGAATGCTATATAAATAAAGTCTGATTTCTCATTTGTGGAAAGATTTCTGCTGTGCTCTGAGTGCCTCTGTCAGCCTTTCCTCCGGATTCCATCCCCAATCCAATGGCCAGACTGAGAGAGCCAATCAGGACCTGGAGGCTTCTCTTCGCTGTGTGGCAGCTCAGAATCCTTCCACTTGGGCAAAACACTTCAAAAACAACTTCCTTTGGGTACTTACAGTATATGGGTCAGCTTTGGTTTCCCCGTCCTGCCTGTTACCCTCTTCCTGTTTCTCTGTCTGTGTGTTGCTCTCGTTACTCTCTCAACTGGACCCCTTGGTGAATCTAGACTGGACTCTCACTGACTACCTACTCCGAGTCTCAGTTCTGCCCTGGCGCGACCCCCGTCTGCCTCCCTCTAACTTTGGTCCCGACCTGAAGTAACTCAACCACGCCGCACCATTTCAACCCTGTAAACTGTTTCTCTGAGTGTGTGTGTGTCTGTGATCCGGGTCAAAGCCTAAACAGTCATTGACAGGATTATGAAAATATAGCTGTAGATTACTTAATCTAGATGCAATGTACTTATTGAATCATATGAACTTTACAAAGTGTTTAACAACATGAGGGAGTCCATCAAGAATACTAAATGCATATTTCAAAAAGCTTCCAACATGAAAGAGCAAGCAGCAGATAAACAGAGTGTGGAGGACGGAGACTAAAGCAGTAATATGATATTCTGTTTTAACTCTGACAAGAGGGTGATATCTCCATTCAGCCAGCAGACGCCCTCTAACCCGATCCTCTGAATCAGTAATAAGACACAGGCAGGGAGTGAATTTAATGCAGCCAAATGTGACGCAACCGTGACACCGACCATAACTTGGAACACAACATGATTACATGACACGTGAACGCAGACACGAGCCTGTGTGAGATTCAGACGGTATGATGACCCGGCTTCATGGGATAGTGATATTGCACTTGCAGTTTTATGATATAATATTTTGAAATGTCTGGGTAAAAACAGGCGGGGAGAGGGATTTTTTGAACGGCACTTTCTGTCCTTGACGATCTTTTTGCGATTCCGTGATCCTGCCACAGATGTTGAGTGGAGGGGCTGTGTTCATTTCCCGGTGCTGTAGGTAGAGGTCGCTGTGTAGTCGTGAGCAGTCGGAATCAGTCAGATGAACCAAGGAAGCAAAATAGAGACACAAAAATTACAAACTTATGGGAAGAAGGCACTTCCAAGATAAAGTTAATTGACTGAGGAGTCAAACTATCCCATCATTTTACAATACAATTGTGCATTAAATTGACTTAAATTAAATCTAGTCACCACGCTGAGGGCATCCAACAGACTCACATCCTGCTCCCTCAGGTGTCTTCTCAAGCTGTCCCCCTAAGCAAAAGAAGCTGCTAGATCACATACACCCGCAGCTCGCCCTGCTAGGTCACATACACCCGCAGCACGCCCTGCTAGATCACATACACCCGCAGCGCGCCCTGCTAGATCACATACACCCGCAGCGCGCCCTGCTAGATCATATACACCCGCAGCTCGTCCTGCTAGGTCACATACACCCGCAGCGCGCCCTGCTAGATCATATACACCTGCAGCGCGCCCTGCTAGATCATATACACCCGCAGCTCGTCCTGCTAGGTCACATACACCCGCAGCGCGCCCTGCTAGATCATATACACCTGCAGCGCGCCCTGCTAGATCATATACACCCGCAGCTCGTCCTGCTAGGTCACATACACGCAGCGCGCCCTGCTAGATCACACACAGCGCCCTGCTAGATCATATACACCCGCAGCTCGTCCTGCTAGGTCACATACACCCGCAGCGCGCCCTGCTAGATCATATACACCCGCAGCGCGCCCTGCTAGATCATATACACCCGCAGCGCGCCCTGCTAGATCATATACACCTGCAGCGCGCCCTGCTAGATCATATTCTAATTGGAACATACCCACACCCGATACAATGCAGGGGTGGCTCAGGTGGGTAGACAGACAAGGCTAAACACAAAATTCCTCTAGCTGTAAAGCTAGACATTCATAGATTATACACACATGATTAACACTACACAAACATGTAGGCAACAGAAGTCATAACTGGTGTGGAGATATAATTAACGGTAATCTTTCTTAAGTAAAATGGAACGTCTTCAACAGAATGACGTATTGATGAAGGCTATAGCTATAGCATGTAAATCTCCGTAGTATAGGATGTTATATGTGCACAAAAAGCTTCAAGATTACTGTGGGGAATTTGATGAATGGCTGGTTAACAGATGATTTTTAACACTGTGAAAATGAACAGAACATATGGACACGTTAAACATATACAAGCAAAATTTAACGTCAGAGCTAAAATAGGTAGCGCCTCGTTACCGTGACGGCAGCCATGCGCTCCGTCACACACGCAATTCTGTGAGATCAGGTTGACCACGGATGTAGTGCCACTCGGCCAGCCATGCCAAAACATTTATTCTCGTACCGATGAATAATAATCTCAGAATTAAATAGCAGAGCTTAGAGCGCTTTTGAACCGGAGAGAGTTCACTTCGCTGCGAAAACAATACTTTCACTCAGGAAACGCTCGTTCATTCCTTGGGCGGATCTTTTTCCTAAACTTAACTGTCATCATGACGCTCACTTCATCTGGCTAAACTCCACCACCACGGCCCCTGAAAGTGTCCCGTCTCGTCACCTACAGTAGCTTGAATAAGTTTACACCCCCATGCTAAAGTTGATTAAAAAGAGGAATAAAAAAACATGTTTTAGAAATTGATCTTAATGCCTTAATTCAAAACATTTAGGAAAATCCAACCTTTAAGGACACCAATTTTCTTTGTGAATGTATAATGTATTGTAAATAAATAAATGTTCTTCCTTAAAATACAGGGGGCATAAGTATACACCCCCCTATGTTAAAATACAGGGGGCATAAGTATACACCCTATGTTAAAATACAGGGGGCATAAGTATACACCCCCCTATGTTAAAATACAGGGGGCATAAGTATACACCCCCCTATGTTAAAATACAGGGGGCATAAGTATACACCCCCCTGTATTAAATTCCCATAGCGGCAGGCCCATTTTTATTTTACAGGCCAGTTATTTCATGGATCAGGATACTATGCATCCTGATAAAGTTCCCTTGGCCTTTGGCATTAAAATACCCCCCCCCCCATCAGCAAATACCCTTCACTATACCTAGAGATTGGCATGGTGCTATTTCAGTTAGCTTAATAGCTGGTTTGATTTGCATTGAGATATGATCTTATGGAAAGCTCCCCACTAACCTTTATCTCTATATTTGGTGAATACATTATTCATTCACAAAGATAATTGGTGTACCTAAAGGTTGGATTTTCCTACATTTTTTTGAATTAAGGCATTAAGATCAATATCCAAAAGATGTTTTATTATTCCTCTTTTTAAATCAACTTTAACATGGGTGTGTAAACTTATTCAAGCCGTTGTATGTCAAGTGTATGCGTTTCAGTGGGTTTCATGTTTCCTGTTGGCTCTCCATTTCTTGTTTTATTTTCTATTCTCTCTGTTCTTTTTACTGTTTTCTTGTTTTACTTCCTGTCTTTTTGTTTCCCCACCTTTGTGATTGTCAGCCTTGCCCTGATGTGTGACCCCTGTTCCTATCCCTTGTGTCACCTGTCTCTTGTTTCCTCGTTACCTCTGGTATTTAGGCTCTGTGTTTCCATTGTCTCTTGTTGGATCATTGTGCGGTTTCTGTTCTGTTGGGTTGTGCGTCCCTTGCCTGGGTTGGCATGTTGCCAGTTTGTTCTGTGTTCTTGGTTTTTGTAGCCTCTTTTATCTAGTGACTTGTAACTCAAATCAGGTTCTGTTCAAATTAAGCACAGTACCAATGTAAAGGGTTACTGATTTATATTTTAGTACGTGGAAAAGTGATTAGGTGAACCAGACTTTAGACTATGATTATCCAACAGGCGACCCTTACTCTGCCACGTTGTAAACCTATATGTTATCTAACTTAAACATATTATAAATATTTGTGATTAATTGAGGGCCAGAGTGAGTGTTCATTGGGTTAGATCACTCTCTGAGCTACTGCAGAGCTTTGAAATCGATGCTGAAATTCTAAAATCAAAGACGGTGTCAAATGGATTCCTTATCAAACACATCATTCCAGCATTGCTGTTCAGACACCACACTCTGTACTTTTGGGAATAGTTTGCCTGTCTCTCCAGGACTCTGGTAATAAAATCTTTTGAACTCTCCACAGCTCTGTCTCATCTGCATTTGGGTCCAAGTCTCGCCACCCCCGGGACAGAACCGCCATCTGGCGACGCCTGTAGCCGGCTCACAGTCGCCCATGGCGGGCAAACCACTGCCGCTGGTAGCCGGCTCCGGGACGCCGGCTACCACTGCCGCTGGTAGCCGGCGTCCCGGAGCTCTGTAGCAGCTAAAAACATCCAGCCACTTTAAGCGCAACTTCCGGAGGTATCATGGGCGCTGCGGGCGTTCAAGCCCACGCTCGACATCCCGCAAGCTGCGCCACAACTCGTCCCCGAAGCGTGCGTGAAGCGGCTCTCTACTCCGCTAAAGGTAAGCGTCAAGTCTATTTTCACGCGAGCCAAGCAGACAGCTGGGTAGGCAGTCTAACAGCGAGAGCATCTGATCGGTTTACCAAAGCACCCCCATCCCCTGTATCGTATGAGTCTTCTCTATAACACCTAACATGGACGACGTGAAATTCCTCTTTGAGATGGAAAAAAAAAAAAAAATACAACATTACAGATTCTTTTCATGAAGACTGTTGTAGGGAGGTGTTGCCAGTAGCCGCTGTCTGGTGAGTGTCAGGAAGGATGAGTCAGAGTTGAGGTTTAAACTCAGATGGAATGGTTATTGTTTCCCAAATTAAGGCAAAATATAAAATGTACAAAAATGTCAAAGACAATAATAAAAAATCCAATACTTTCAAAAAAAGGGAAAGAAATAGACTTAAGAGTCAAAAAGGTAAAACAACAAACTAAATAAATGAATAAACAAATTGACTATTAGTTACAATGGTCACAGGCTCTCTGTAGACTTACGTCTTACTACCTTCCGCCCTTCCCGACTAACTGCAACCTCCCTATTAAATAGCGCTGTAGCACACCCCTGAAATGGACCAAACCATTAACTTACACACTACAGAGTTGACGGGAAGGATCTATAAAGCTTTAAACACAGCCAAAATACTTATCTAAATAACTAGGCATATAGGATAATATAAATATAATTAAACCATGCTTAAACACACCACAGGCTATACAGGGGTTTACAAAATTCCCACTTTATCATCTAAACTGGATCGCTTCCGGTAACCCCAGAAGACCTACAGCCTTTAAAAACCCCGGTGTGAACGGCAAACTTCCTTTGACTACAGCACCAGAAGACGCCGGTAGGATGAGATATTCTGTACGATGACAAATATTACCTTTTGACATTAAACAGATACCTGGTTAACTGAGAAATGAATGTCATGTGTTTATTGTAACTAAGGAACGTTAGTGAAATATGATATGGTTTAAAACAGAATGACGGAGTAGTGTATTTAGCAGTAACATCAATATCACCGTAGTTCCGGATGTAAAAATGTGCACACAAGAAAGCTACGGGATGACTGTGAGGAAATGGAGTATGGCTAGAGTAACGGGTGATTTAAAACATAAAATATAAAAAACATACAAACACTTGACACATACTAGCATATCTCATATACTTGAAGTCTCTGCGAGTCTCAGTATTGAAAGGTAGCGCATCGCTACCGTGACGGTCGCCATGCGCCCCGTCACAAAGACATGTTGCAGATTCAGAGAAATGTGGACCCAAATGCAGCGGCTCGTTGGATGATTTAATTTCCGACACGAAAATATACAAAACAAAAGGAGTCCTGGGTACAGCAGGCACAAAGTAATGCAGAATGAAGACAAAGCCAAAACAGGAACCAGGTAAACTGAGGCTACACGGGAACACTCACACACTACGATGATGTGACCTAGGACAAGGGGATCACCAAGACTAAATCCAGAGGGTAACGAGGTAACAAGAGGCAGGTGACGCAAGGGCTGGGAGACAGGTGGAAGACATCAGGTAATCACAAGAGCGGGAAAACACAAGAATTAAAGACAGCACAGAAAACCAGACTATCAAAATAAAACAGGAAACAGAACATACAGATACTCCACACAAAACAGACCACAACTAGACAAGATAAGGGAGCAACCAAGGACTAAAACATATACAAGAAAAAAACACAATCACGAGGACGAAATATATAAGGAAATACCTTATTATAGCAAGACATAATGCCAGAAAAGAGAAGACATGGAGTTGGAGTGGAAGGTAGATATTGGCTTAATAAACACGGGGCGGCTGTGGCTCAGCGGTGGAGCAGTCGCCTGCCAATCGGGAGGTTGGTAGTGTGTGTTTATCTGGTGAGCAGGTGGCATCTCGGACGCCTAAGCCACAGTTTATGAATGTGTGTGTCAATGGTTCCTCAAGTGCTTTGAGTAGTTGTGGAGACTCAAAAGCGTTTACATAAGAACAGTCCATTTAAAGTACTTGTCGAGACAATAAAATCAGTGTGATGTGGTATGGCGTGCGACGGTGGACGGAACAAAACCGATCGCAGCACAGACGCGCCTGGTGGAAAATGCCGCATTTTTAAAGCATTGGTGCGGAACTTTTTGATATTAATGAACGTCCGTTACATTCAAGCCGTCGCCAAATGAGATGCTACAGAGTTAATTAAGACTATCAGCTCCACACAACTCTCTCTGTCATAAAGAAGTGATGATAATGGCGTCTTCTGATGAGCCCATCAGGTTTTTTATAAACCTCCGTGTCCTCCTTGGCTACTAGCAACTGTGTGGAGGAGGGGTGGGGACAGTGTGCCAACAGTTTGGTTGTCATTACCTGATGAAGGTGTAAGACTGAAACGTATTTTCTAAATAAATTATTGTTTTCATAATGGAAAGTGTGCATTTCTCTTTCTAAGCTCCTGATCTCCTACTTTTGGTCACATACTACACACCTGCCCGAGTCTTTTCTATGTCGTCATTACTTAAAATAACGACAGACACTACACACCATAGCTTTAAAATTCTTCCAATTTAGGTAAATCATATATAATCTATTCTCCCAGCATCACCTTGCCTGCATATCTTTGGACTGTGGGACAAAAGTCATACATGACACAAGCAGAACATGAAACTGAACACAAAGACCTTCTAGCTCTGAGGTAGGGCTGCATGATATGAGGAAAATATCTAATTGCAATTATTTTGACTGATTGCGATATGATTCACGATATTAAAATGATTTTGTAAGGATCTGTACCAAACAAAGATGGTTCCTGTAGTCTGTTACTACTACAACTAATAATTCATTCAGAATGGTTTGATACATATTTTGCCTTAAACAAATATTGCACCCCCGATATGGATATTGCACTAGTCCATATTTCGATAAATTTGCAGTAATTGTGCAGCCATACTCTGAGGCAACTTTGATTTCATTGCTGACCGCACAAGAAATATATTTATCTTTACAAATTTGACCTCTGTAAAGGATTCTTCATTAAATGTCTAGGCTAGGTCACTAGATCAGTTCATATGGTACACTAGATCAGCTCATATGGTAATATGGTACACTAGATCAGTTCATATGGTACTATGGTACACTATATCAGTTCATATGTTACACTAGATCAGTTCATATGGTACACTATATCAGTTCATATGGTACTATGGTACACTAGATCAGTTCATATGGTACTATGGTACACTAGATCAGTTCATATGGTACTATGGTACACTAGATCAGTTCATATGGTACACTAGATCAGTTCATATGGTACACTAGATCAGTTTATATGGTACTATGGTACACTATATCAGTTCATATGGTACTATGGTACACTAGATCAGCTCATATGGTAATATGGTACACTAGATCAGTTCATATGGTACACTATATCAGTTCATATGTTACACTAGATCAGTTCATATGGTACACTATATCAGTTCATATGGTACTATGGTACACTAGATCAGTTCATATGGTACACTAGATCAGTTCATATGGTACACTAGATCAGTTTCTATGGTACTATGGTACACTATATCAGTTCATATGGTACTATGGTACACTAGATCAGCTCATATGGTAATATGGTACACTAGATCAGTTCATATGGTACTATGGTACACTAGATCAGTTCAATTGGTACTATGGTACACTAGATCAATTAATTTGGTTCACTAGATCAGCTCAGATGGTACACTAGATCAGTTCATATTGTACTATGGTACACTAGATCAACTCATATGGTACTTTGGTATACTAGATCAGCTCATATGGTACACTAGATCAGCTCATATGATACACTAGATCAGCTCATATGGTACACTAGATCAGCTCATATGGTTCACTAGATCAGCTCATATGGTTCACTAGATCAGCTCATATGGTACACTAGATCAGCTCATATGGTTCTAGGCCAAAGGGAAGAAATAATCCAGTGTTGCCTTGGTTTCTGGTACTTGTTCACGCTGAGGTTTCACAAACAAACCAACAGGAGGACACATGAAGTAAAACCGACTGACAGCTAACTCTGTGATTTGACAGTGGAGTCATTCAGCAACATCAGCGCATCATCCGGATCCACATGCCCAAATCCAAATGGGAGGACTGAAGCACTTTAATGCTGCTGAAGTGGATATTATGATGGAGTTGCAAGGAGCTCTTTCAGAAATAACTGAATGAGTTTTGTACAGCTATATTGGGGGTATTACTGTGAGATCTCTTACACACATTTTAATGAACCGCCAAAGTGAACAGAAAGGATGCAAGGTCACACCAGTTTTGCACCAGTAATTGTTTTTGAGTGATCATAAAAATACATACTCATGTGCACGTACTGATCATAAAAATACTTACTCATGACGCACATACGTGTTGCCATGGTGACAAAACCATAATACTGTACACATCGTTTATACAGCACGTGGATTTGTCAGCAGTTAAGGTTTTGAATTCAAAAATTCTAAAATCCCATCCTGTGGGTAGTTGGACCGGAGTCTGTTTGGTGTGAAAAGCTGCTTAATATATGCCTGGACTGATTTAGTGAGGGTGGTGTGTGTCCTCGCTGACCTTCCTAAAACAATTATCTCCTCTGGCTTTGGTGCCCAAAGATGGCCTAAAGCTCTGAGTCTAAAGCAATTAAACTGTATTTTTTGTAAATCTTATGCTCTAAATGAATATTTTGTGTCAAAGTGTGGCCACATTATTCCTAACAGCAGTCATAGGCACTGTTTTGACACGGTTTCAGCTATGCTGCCCTACTTCCATCCTGATCATAATATAATTCATAAAATGAAGTGGGGGAGCAATGCCCGCCGTCCTCTGGACAAAGTATTATCTCTTAACACATCATGCAGTCCCAATTTAGGCTGCTGTTAGAGTGTCAGGCTGAGGAATTGGCAGGCTTAGCATGCCTGTAGGGGTTATTAAGTATCCAGCACAGAGCATCCCAACGCCAGCTCCCCTGTGACTGATGGAGATACAAAAAACCTGTCTGATGCATGCTCTAATGAAGGCTGTCTACGCCTTCCCTGTAAAATATGAATATGTCCAGTGGACATTCTCATTAATAATTTAAGGCAGCTGGTCCGCTTCACAGCATGCTGCTGCACGGCGTTTCTTCTGAGACTGGACAAGTACCAACTGGGAGAAACAGTCCTGGTCAAAAAACAACATCCATACTTCTTAATATATTTTTTGTGGCATTTTTAGGCTTTTATTGACATGAAAGGGGGGAAAGAGGGGAATGACAAGCAGCAAAGGGCCGCAGGTCGGAGTCGAACCTGGGCCAGTTGCGTGGAAGAGTAGACCTCTATATATGGGTGCCCTCCCTACCAACTGAGCTATCTGGGCACCCAACATCCATACTTCTAATGAGAATTAATTGCGCAGATAAATACTTTATAACTTGGTGGACCCAGACAGACTCGACAAGGTAAACCAAGCTAAACTCAGTTTTCCTTTTCATTTATTGAGTCTATGTTTTAATCAACTAAAATATGTATGATAGAAAATCATAATCTGGATCATAGTATCAAGTGTATGTACAGTAAAGGTGGATAATCTCACTGAATGCCTTAGTCATGGCTCTGTATAAGCCAATGTCAGTCTGGTCCAGACCAAAGTATCTCAGATATAATATAGAATATATCATAAATAACTACTGGTTGGACCCTAACCCAGCGTGGTGCCAACATAAAACGGCGCTTTCAAGACGAGAGCGGAGTTCACTATGCTGCGAAAACAAAATACTTTCACCCAGGAAATACTTAATCCTAATCTGTGATCGCTCTACAGACTGTTCCCATTACTGCACTTTACTTAGTTTAAAATACTGCTATTTTAGGAATAAAATATACAGTCTATTGGTGAAGTAGCATTGATCACTTTGAGGGTGGGGGATACATTTTGTCTCCACCGGGGATACAATTAACTTTTAAGTCTTGGTTTGGCAAAGCAGCCGTCGCCATCTTGGCTTTAAGGTGATTTTATGTCGAGAGGCTGGAGAGGATGACGTGGCCCAAGCCAGTGTTGTTTATGGTCGCAGTGGCCCGGCTCTAACCGAAATAAGCCAATGAAGAAGGAACCTTCCAAAGCGAGTCCACCAGTGGTACTTGCGCCATTTATCTGCATGTACGGCAGTACGGAGACACTGAACAAGACATCTTTACGTGACAAACAATGTTCCAATTACCTTTTTTTCAATAACAATGTGAAACACATGGCGAGATTGTTGTATTATTTTCTGGGTCTTGTATATGTTTTAGTCCTGGGTTGCTCCTTTGTATTTGTCTAGTTGTGGTTTCTGTCTTGTGTTTTCTTCTGAGTGTCTCTATGTTCTGTTTTATTTTGATAGTCTGGTTTTTTGTGCTGTCTAGGCTTCAGTTTTCCTTCCTGTGTTTTTCCTGCTCTTGTGATTACCTGATGTCTTCCACTTGTCTCCCAGCCCTTGTGTCACCTGTCTCTTGTTACCTCGTTACCCTCTGGCTTTAGTCTTGGTGTTGCCCTTGTCCGTTGCCAGATCATTGTACTGTTTATGGTGTTCTATGGCACCGTCTGTCTCTGCATTTGGGTCCACAATTCCCTGCATTGCCTCACACAAACATTGCAGCATTCGCTTGCCATGGCTTTCACTTTACCTTATATAAAACTAGGACTGTGCAGTCTCAGTACATTGTCACTGTCTTTTTGCTCCGGACTCTTGTTCCATAGCAATCTTCACTTTCAGCTGCCCCGTCTTTCCCTGATGAGTTCATAGTTTGTCTCGACTCTGGCATGACAGACCACTGAGGTGACCTCTGTGTTTTTTGAGCCTGTCAGACGGTCACTAAAGTTTACCGTGGCAGTATATTGACACAAGCCAGCCTCCCCCCTCCTCTTTCGTCACCTACTGGCAATAGCCGGGACTTCCTCTGGGAGTTGGCGAGAGAGAAAGGGATGACAAAGGAGTGATAATGATGTGAAAACGCGCCCTGACCTTGGGATGATTGGGATCGTTGTGAGGGCAACGTCTCCCGGGGCTACAGCTGTGGTGAATCTCACGTCACATCTTTACTCAGCAAACTCACATGCTGTTAGCCCAGATGCTGCTATTGTTTCCCTTAAAGAGAGTGCAAAGGCAAATGATCTCTGCTGAGTTTTTTTTTTTTTTTTTTTTTACTAGCATAGCAGGGAGCCTTTTTTACCACACCGCTGTACTCTTATTTCCTTTATGAATATAATGGGCCAAATAAGGCAAAGATGGCTCCTTATAAAGTAGATAAAGGTGCACTAAAGGTCCCATATTATGCAAATCTTTAGGTTAAAAATTGTATTTTTAAGTTGTGCCAGAATAGGTTTCCATGGTTTTCACCCTGTGTGTTTACGTCTCTTTTTTTAGTTAACAAGTGAGACATCTCACTTGTCTTAGCTCCAGAGTGAGACATCACACTTCTATACTATCTTTGTTGGGAGCTGCACATGCTCAGTAGCTCGGTAAGATCCCATCAGCTAGATAACTCTTTCTCCAGCTTTGGATGTCCAAGGCAGGATTAGCTGGGAGACTTCTACTAGACCAGGGCCACTTGTGGAATACCTGCACAACAGGGACAGGAAGTAGTTCTTTTGGAGATTATGGTCAACTAGTGGCTGTTGGAGCAGTGTTTTGCCATTAAGAACGAGCTAGCATGCTACGGTTAGCCACCTCGTCTCCAGTGACGTAGAAAGCCGTGCAGATGTTGAACAGCTCACCCGGAGACTGAAGGCAGAGGACATTCAGAAACCGGATCTCACTAAAAACAGCATGGATAGCTATTTTTACAAGTGTGTATGCGTGTGGAAGCACCAGAGACACAAAATAACACCCGAAATCCAAGAAAATGTGATTACTTTCATAATATGGGCACTTTAATGAGTTCAAAAAGCTGTCTGACTGAATATATCTGTATTCACCCTCTATCTGAAACGCTCTTTGTTAGCATTTTGTAAATTTTGGTCCCATTTAATTAGAAGATAAAGGTGGGAAGACTTTTAGGGCGTGGCTACACACCAACCTGCCAATCAGGACAGAGGCTGAGCGAAGCATTTCCATGGCACTGTGGACATTCAAATAGCTGTGAACTTGTGGTGTTGAACATGTTTTCATCTGAACCCTTCCCGTCAAGATTGAAAATCAGCACTTTTGTTGATGCCTTTCATCGATGTTTTTAACTTTTTCTTACATTTTTGTCCCCTTTTTCAAAACTTTTGACGCTTTTTTCAATGTTTGTCACTTTTTGGACGTTTTCAACACTATGTAACACTAACTTATTAACTATAGTTTTAGAGTTATTTTTGGAATTTATGGTCAATAAACCTCATTTATAGGAAATTATACCTAATGTTTGAGATAGAAAAGCAGAAATTAGGAATTATTTAAACTAAAATTTAAAGGAATGGATGTTGATGGATAATCACAGACTGGAATATATCAACTTTTACTCAATACTAGTTCAAAACCAAATGCTATATAATTGAATAAGACGCCCAAAATTAATTAAAGTAGAGATTTGCACTTGGCAAAGAGTGTTGTGTGGTGTCAATCATGTTATTTTGGGTAATTAAAAAGAACATTTAGGATTTAGGAAAATGGGTCAATTTGACCCGAGGACAACATGAGGGTTAAACAGTAACCCTTTTCACTTCATCAAAGTTAATTGGGACATTTGCAAACCAAGCTAGCTGGCTACCACTAGCATTAGCTGGTATCATAAGGAAAAGTTTGCAGATTTTCAACAAAGTCTGTGTACTACCGTACATGAATATGAATCAGTTCCATGAAAGCATAAAAACACTGTCTTAGTCATCCTCCCCAGCTCTGCCCTTTTTATATAAATATGGCCACTTTTGGCTCCAAAAAAACAACAATGCAACGGGCAAAATGCAGAAACCAATGGGTGACATCACTGATGCGATGTGCATTATTTCATTTTTTGTCTATGGTCTTTACAAACAAATTAACGGCTGGATGTGCCAGAACTTTCTGAAATTAAATGAAGGAAAAACTGAGGTGGTTGTTTTGGAGCAAAAGAGGAACGATTAAAAGTCTGCACTCAGCTTCAAACAACAATGTTAAAAACAACAGACAAAGCCAGAAATCTTGGTGTAGTCATGGACTCTGACCTGAATTTTAACAGCCACATTAAGACAATTACAAAGTCAGCCTATTATCACCTTAAGAATATATCAAGGGTTAAAGGACTTATGTGTCAACAGGATTTGGAAAAACTAGTCCATGCTTTCATCTTCAGTAGACTTGACTACTGTAACGGGGTCTTTACAGGTCTCCCTAAAAAATCAATCAGACAGCTGCAGCTGATTCAGAACGCTGCTACTCGAGTCCTCACTAAGACCAAGAGACTGGATCACATCACTCCAGTTCTGATCTGCTTGATATATTCTTGCACTCAATGCTCAATGCACTTAGTCAATGCACTTAGTCAGTTTTTGTATTGGACTATAGTCCCCTGGCGATAAGGTTATGTAAATTTGTGTGTTGTCCGCATAACTATGGTAACTTATTTTATTGTTTTCCATAATCTGAGCCAGTGGAAGCATGTAGATGTTAAACAGAAGAGGCCCCAGAATGGAGCCTTGGGGAATTCCACACGTCATATTTGTATGCTCAGATGTATAATTACCTATTGACACAAAGTAATCCCTATTCTGTAAGTAGGATTCAAACCAGTTTAGTACTGAGCCAGAAAGGCCAACCCAGTTTTCCAATCGGTCTAGTAATATGTCGTGGTCAACCGTGTCAAATGCGGCACTGAGATCAAGTAATACTAAGACTGAAATTTTGCCATTATCTGTGTTAAGGTGGATGTCATTAAAGACCTTAACGAGAGCCGTCTCAGTGCTGTGGTGTGGTCGGAAACTCGACTGAAAGGTATCAAAACTGTTGTTTAGTGACAAGAAATGGTTGAGTTGTTGAAAAACCGCTTTTTTCAATGATTTTACTTAGAAACGGAAGGTTTGATATCGGCCTATAGTTGCTCATTTGGGATGTGTCTAGATTGTTCTTTTTAAAGAGTGGCTTGATTACTGCAGTTTTCAGGGCCTGTGGAAAGATTCCTGAAAGAAGAGACCTGTTCACAATCTGTAGAAGATCAGAAGCCAAACAATTCAAGACATTTTTGAAAACACCCGTTGGTAGAATATCAAGTCAACAGGAGGTTTTCAGATGTTGTATAATGTCCTCTAGGTTTTTATGGTTGATCGCATGAAATTCTGTCATATTGCAACTAGTTTTGCTTGAACACTGTACACAACACATATCCTGTACTTGATATGGAGGCACTGATTGTTTGTCTAATCTTCTGAATTTTGTCTTTGAAGAAGGAGGCAAAGTCATTGCAGTTCAGATGCTACTGGTACTGGAGGGTTTGTTAACCTATCGACAGTAGCAAACAAAGCACGTGAATTATTACCACACAAGTGGAGCCTCCACACAAGACTTGAATAGGACCTGAGCGCGTGTGTGTGTGTGTGTGTGTGTGTGTGTGTGTGTGTGTGTGTGTGTCAGGCCTGTGTGTAGTCATTACTAACTAAACGGAGTGTAAATTGTAATTTCCCTACTGGGGATCAATAAACAATATAAATTATTATATAAGACTCGCAAGTTGAACCTGGAAGTTGTGAGGCATCACAAACGCCTGTCCAACATGTGTATTTTCTGATATGTACCGCATTTAGTTATCTAACCAATGTACGACAGACAATGAGCTATTTCACCCAACATTTGATATAATAATAGTAATAATTATACTAATAAATCTTCTTGCTTATCTTTTTTTCCAGGTGAATCTACGTTGATCTAACTAGTCTGGCGTTAAATATAGTTTCCAGTAAGATTATGTGGTAGATACATATCTGATATTATGCGTGACATTAACACATATCTCTGCCATCTTTTCACATGGACATCTTCTTGCACTTTATACTTCATACTGTGAAATTTTGCACATCTCCGGTCAATATTTTTGCCCATACCTGCATATACAGCTCTTCCTCACTTGCACCCAGCAATGTTGCGGCTGCATTGGTTGCAGAGAATGAGCCAAAGACAGGCTGGGTCTAACGGACCCCTCACTACCGAGCGTCTCCGGAGCTGCGTCGGCCGGTTTGCCGCTCCTAACTCAGGTTTAAAAAATACTTTTTATTATGAGGGTTTTAACAGGTTTCACCAAGGGAAGGGGGCGGGGGTTGAGATGGCAAAGTGGATATGACATATGCATTTAGTGCTGGAGATCTGGGTTCGATTCTATCTGATAGTGCTGTAGCTAAATTTAAGGATGTGATTCCATTAGCATTTAATTCATTACCAAGTCACAAAGTAACGGAGGACTCCTATGCTATTAGTCCCTCCCAAATTGATCATTTTGTTGATAGTGCAGCAGGCTCGTTGCGAATGACACTCGACTCTGTTGCCCCTCTAACAAAGAAGATAATAAAACAAAGACGGTTAGCTCCATGGTATAACACTGAAACTCGCAAATTAAAGCAAATATCACGGAAACTTGAGAAGATTTGGCGTTCCACCAAATTAGAAAGTTCTCGTTTTATCTGGCAAGATAGTCTTAAAACATATAGGAAGGGCCTCCGTAATGCCAGAGCAGCGTACTACTCGTCATTAATAGAGGAAAATAGGAACAACCCCAAGTTTCTTTTTAGTACTGTAGCCAGGCTAACGGAAGGTCACAGCTCTACTGAGCCAAGTATTCCCATAGCTCTTAGTAGTAATGACTTTATGAGATTCTTCAATGATAAAATTATAACTATTAGAAGCAAAATTCACCAAGACCTGCCTTTAACTGGCACTGACTTATCTCTAAACTCAGGAACCTCAGAAACAGCTGTAAAACCAGATATATGTTTAGATTGCTTTGCTTCACTTGATCTTTATCAATTTAATTCAATTATTTCTTCATCTAAACCATCAACCTGCCTCTTAGACCCCATCCCGACTAGGCTACTTAAAGAAGTTTTACCCTTAGTCAACACTTCTCTACTAGATATAACCAATCTGTCTTTATTAACAGGCTATGTACCACAGCACTTTAAAGTAGCTGTAATTAAACCTCTTCTGAAAAAGCCCAACCTTGATCCAGATGTTTTAGCCAACTATAGACCTATATCCAACCTTCCATTTCTCTCTAAGATTCTTGAGAAAGTAGTCGCCAAACAGCTGTGTGACTTTCTGCATAGCAACAGTTTATATGAGGATTTTCAGTCAGGATTTAGAGTTAATCATAGTACAGAGACAGCACTTGTGAAAATTACTAATGACCTCCTAATTGCATCAGACAAAGGACTTATCTCTGTACTGGTGTTATTAGATCTTAGTGCTGCATTTGATACCATTGACCACCATGTCTTATTACAGAGACTGGAACATTTAATTGGCATTAAAGGGACAGCTCTAAGCTGGTTTAAGTCTTATTTATCAGATCGATCTCAGTTTGTTCATGTTAACGATGAATCCTCTGTGCACGCCAGAGTTAGTCATGGAGTCCCACAAGGATCTGTGCTCGGTCCAATCCTGTTCACTTTATATATGCTTCCTTTAGGCAATATTATCAGGAAGCATTCCATAAACTTTCATTGTTATGCAGATGATACTCAATTATATCTATCGATCAAGCCGGATGAAACTAATCAGTTAGCTAAACTTCAAATGTGCCTTCAGGATATTAAAACCTGGATGAGCTGTAATTTTCTAATGTTGAACTCAGATAAAACTGAAGTTATTGCTCTGGGACCCAAGCACCTCCGTGACGCATTATCCAAAGAGATAGTTACTCTGGATGGCATCACTCTGGCCTCCAGCACCACTGTGAGGAATCTTGGAGTTATCTTTGATCAGGATTTGTCCTTTAATTCCCACATAAAGCAAATTTCAAGGATCGCCTTTTTCACCTGCGTAATATTGCTAAAATCAGGAATATCCTGTCTAAAAATGATGCAGAAAAACTAGTCCATGCATTTGTTACTTCTAGGCTAGATTACTGCAATTCTTTACTATCAGGATGCTCGAAAAGTCCATAAAAAGTCTTCAGCTGGTCCAGAATGCTGCAGCACGTGTTCTGACAGGAACCAGGAAAAGAGATCATATCTCTCCTGTTTTAGCTTCTCTGCATTGGCTTCCTGTAAAATCTAGAATAGAATTTAAAATCCTTCTTCTCACCTACAAAGCTCTTCATGGTCAGGCACCATCTTATCTTAAAGAGCTCATAGTACCTTACAACCCTGCAAGAGCACTGCGCTCCCAGAATGCAGGGTTACTGGTGGTTCCTAGAGTCTCTAAAAGTAGAACGGGAGCCAGAGCGTTCAGCTATCAGGCTCCTCTCCTGTGGAACCAGGTTCCAGTTTGGGTTCAGGAGGCAGACACAGTCTCCACATTTAAGAGTAGACTTAAGACTTTCCTCTTTGATCAAGCGTATAGTTAGGGCATAGAATTGAATATTGTCCGCCTAACCCGGCCTACCTGCTTCTCGTCATAGTTGTCAGATCTATCTATCATACAATCAATAATATAATAAAACTAGAGGGAGGCAGGGCATACAACCCGATCCGGCTGGGGAGAGTCTAGCCCGATCCGGCAGCTCTCTTTACCCTGTCTCTCCTAGTTAGTCATGCTCTCCTAGTTAGTTATGCTCTTCCAGTTATGCTGTAACAGTTTTAGATTGCTGGGGGAATTCCTTTGACACACTGAGCTCCTCTCTCCTCTATCTTTTTATCTTTCTATCTTTCCATTTGTGTGCATCTATGTCCCAGAAATGCTTGTTACTAACCTAGCTCTGGGGAGTCATTCCCCGGAGTCCTTATGTTCTTTTCCCCCCAGCATGTTCCCTCGGATCAGGAAGGCTCCAACATCATGGTAGCAGCTGTAGCCATGGTCCCGCTACACGTCCTGTGATGCCGTGTTCATCCTGCTACGTCCTGCTGTGCCTTGTAATGCCGCACAATTCCCTGCTATGCCATGAACTACTACAAAGAACTACTACAAACTGTTATCTTTTCTGTGGCTGTTATTGCCACTCTTCATTCTAACCCCAACCGGTCGTCAGACACCGCCCACCACGAGCCTGGGTCTGTCCGAGGTTTCTTCCTAAAAGGAAGTTTTTCCTCGCCACTGTCGCACTGTTGCTTGCTCTGGAGGGAACTACTAGAACTGTTGGGTCCTTGTAAATTCTGGAGTGTAGTCTAGACCTACTCTATCTGGTCTAGACCTACTCTATCTGTAAAGTGTCTTGAGATAACTCTTGTTATGAATTGATACTATAAATAAAATTGAATTGAATTGAATTGATTCCCACAAACCCCAATGTGTCCCTGAGCAAGACACTTAACCCCTTGTTGCTCCAGGCGTGCAACCTCTGAAATATGTAGCATCTCGCAAAGTCGCATTGGATAAAATGTCAGCTAAATGATATGTAATGTAAAGTCAAATTTAAAGGTCCCATGTCATGAAAATTTCACTTTATGGGGTTTAACTTTAATATACGTTTCCCCAGCCTGCCTATGGCCCCCCAGTGATTAGAAATGGTGATAGGTGTAAACCGAGCCCTGGGTATCCTGCTCTGATACAGTATTAGGGACCACTAAGGTCTATATAAAAGAGACTTCAGATACAGTATTAGGGGACCACTAAGGTCTATATAAAAGAGACTTCAGATACAGTATTACGGGACCACTAAGGTCTATATAGGTCTATAGTCCTGTGTTTGACCCATCCACCCCCGATCAACCTCCCTACAAGGAATTCACCTCTTACATACTACTCGCTAAACCCCATCTAGATGCTGCTCTCCCCGGTACGTTCTACATACACGCCGAAGGCTTTTTCGCATCAGTCGCGGACAGCCACTGTCAAAACGTCCATATTTTATGGGTTGGCATTAGAGGTAGTGTTACATTGTCGTAGGAAAATTCAGACCTGTTAAATTATTTTAGATCTAGAACACAATATGTCAGCGATGCTAAGGCTTTTTAAGGCCTACATTGTTCATTTTTTTTTTATTTACTTTTTAAGACCCCGCAGAAACCCTGATTATAAAATAGGCACACTTGGGGCGGCCTGTGACTCACCCAGTACGAGCGTTTGACCCATGTTGGCTGAGTCCTGCAGCGGTCCGGGTTGGGGTCCGACGTGCGGCCCTTTGCTGCGTGTCATCCCCCATCTCTCTCCCCCTTTCATGCCTATCAACTGTAACGAATGGAAAAGCCCCAAAAAAATTCTTTAAAAAAATAATTAAAAAATGAAGTAGGCACACTTGTATTTAAGCCTATGATTTGACCACATGTCTCTTCCCCCACATCTGGGTTAGTTTAAAAAAAAAAAAAAAGACTGGACTGGCTGTATGTAAACAATATCTCTTTCTGATTATATATTTGTTCTTGTATTTTATTCCTATTATTATTAGTTCATGTATGTTGTATGTATGTATGTATGTATGTATGTATGTATGTATATTGTATCCTAGTATTTCATTTATATTCTTTGCTGTGTGACTGATTTTGCTGCTGCAACAGTATAATTTCCCATTTTATTGGATCAATATCTATCTATCTATCTATCTATCTATCTATCTATCTATCTATCTATGCAAACTAAATGGAGCACAATGACACCAAACAATAACGTGTAAATATCTCCTTTTGGGTGCTGATTTGTATCTCCTTGAAAGAGAGACATTTGATTTCCAGATCTTAGTTGTGTAGCAGAAGAAGGAAAAACCATCCATGTAGGTCCAATTTCTAAAGCAGAACAAATACTTGTGTCCATCAGATTAGAGCTGGGCCACATGTATGGAACATGATTTCTGTGAAATCTCTCTAAGTGCACCTTGAATAGTAAATGGGTTTAGCAGCATTTTGAATGTAAGGCTCCAGGGTGTCGTAACACTGATCTGATTCTGTAATGGCTGTTGTAGGCTGAATCCTCTCACTGTTGAATGAGGACACCTACTGGCACCCAAATCACCTCCATTATTACTTTTCCCTCATCTCTCTGCTCCCCCGTGCCTTCACTTAAACCCCCACCCCCATTATCTTGATGCATCTCTCTCGCACCTTATTGTCTCCTTAGAAAGCTTCATGTCACAGGAGATCACAGTCAGTGGTGTAGAGGAAATCACAGCCTCAAGGAGCTTTGTATCCCTCTGCTTCTCCACTTGAGCATATGGAGAAAAAAAAGTGATTAGATAATGCATCCCAAATCTTTGAAGACCTGCTTTAGGCACATCCAGATCCAAGGGGTATGAGACAATGGACCCTTGGGTACAAACATGTATAGCCTCACCAAACTGAATGAATAGGTTATGTTTTGCGTCTCATTGAAGGCATTTTATTTTTTAATATATTGTGTCTTTGTAGTTGGCTTGCATTACATTTCTGTCTTTTCATAGACTGCATCTCTTTGTAGTCATTTATGTCTCTTTATAGTTGTTTTGCATCTCTTTGTCGGTTTGTTGCCTGGATGTATAATAAGAACCTGGATATAGCGTTGGAGGTCACGCATGAAGCCAAAAAAGCTCGGCACCGTTGTCTATGGGGCCCCATAGAGCAAGCACACCAGCTACTTCTGGTTTAGCGCTCCGCTAACCTGCATGGGGGTTAAATTATTGAATTTAGGGGGGGGTTTTGACACTCACAAAAATGTATCCACTTATTTAAAGACTTCTCTTTCCCCATATGAGTCTATGGGAAGTCTTTTTTTGTCCCTCATGGCATCACGTGACGGAAACAGAAGTTGTAATTCCACTGTTTGGTCACTTTGTCAAATTGGCTTCAAACCCTGGCACACCCCCTTGGGTAGGCATTGTGTTTTGGGTCTTGGAAGTCGTTTCAAGGCCAGATGTCCCTCAAATAGGCCGGATACCCGTTGCCTTGGGCTTCCTTGAGTTGGCATTTTAAACTCGGGTGGATTTCTGAGGACTATGGTTACCTGGTCCTCAGATCTCTGCAGGGTAAATCCAGACAACTAGCTAGACTATCTGTCCAATCTGAGGACTGTGGTTACCTGGTCCTCAGATCTCTGCAGGGTAAATCCAGACAGCTAGCTAGACTATCTGTCCAATTGGAGTTCTCTGTTGATGACTAAAACTTCTGAATGTACACATGTTCCACCAAAACCAGTTTCTTCCTGAGACTATTTAGCAGAGGCACCGTTGCTAAATAATGATTTTAACCCTTGTGTTGTCTTCCTATCAAAAAAATCAACAATTTTGTTGATGTTTTTAACTTTTTATGTTTTTATCCCTTTTTTCAAACACTTTTGATGCTTTTTTTTCCCATGTTTATCACTTTCTTTGATGTTTTCAACACGTTTTTGAGTTAGAAAAGCAGAAATTAGGAAATATTTCAACTAAAATTAAAGGAATGGATGTTGATGGATAAACACAGACTAGAATATGTCAACTTTTACTCAATACTATTTCAAAACCACTTCACTTGTTTTCAAATGCTATAAAATTTAATAAGACGCCCAAAATTATCCATCAAAATTACCCCAAAGAGCGTTGTGTGGAATCAATCATGTTATTTTGGGTAGTTAAAAAGAACATTGATATAGGAAAATGGGTCAATTTGACCCGAGGACAACATGAGGGTTAAACACATGCCAACTATCCAGAGCATATTATCCTAATGCTGTGGGGGACTCGTCAGACCTTCCTTCGCAGTGCTTTGGAGGAAGGTCTGGCGAGGAGCGGACTAGTAGTAACTCAATATTAAAAGTGTCAAGCAAAGAAAATTAAAATCCAACAAACAACCAGAACATTTCCACATTAGACTGACCTTTGTCACTTTCCAACA
The DNA here is from genome assembly GCA_013375575.1 of Percina caprodes. NCBI lineage: Eukaryota > Metazoa > Chordata > Actinopteri > Perciformes > Percidae > Percina > Percina caprodes. The sequence continues at coordinate 996,246 of JABXJD010000220.1, forward strand.
AGAAAGGTTAACTCCCATCACTTCATTTCTCATTCCTGACAAGGCATAAAAGAAGTCGCCATGGTTACCCAACCCGTTCTCACTCCGAATGTATAAAATACGGACATTTGGACGAAAAAGGCGCCCTTCGGGGTGTGTATGTAGAACGTATTGGGGAGAGCAGCATGTAGACGGGTTTTAGCAAGTAGTATGTAAGGGGGAAATTCCTCGTGTCCCACGTGTGTCCTTAACCGTCCCATTATTGCCGCGTGTCCCGGAACCGTCAGCCCACGCACAACCTTTTCCTTAACCTAACGGCGTCAAAAGGGACGGCAATAGTCCCAACCAAGCATGTGTTAGCGTCAATAACAACGCCAAAGGCATCTGACCAACCATCTGTATTTTACGAGATGGGAATGAGCATGTGTTGGGTTATCGCAGCACAAGTGGCTGCCGTTCATTTGTCAGCATTCTGGCCATTTTCTGTGCCAGGAGGTTCCCAAAGTACGCCTTTTGTCACATGGATTATCATTTCTTTTCACTTCTACCTGGCATCTCATTTGTCTTGAAGCCTGAGCTATTGTCCAATCCTGCGTGATGCTCACCCACCTAATTTGCAGTTGAAGTGGTGGTCTTATATTTCTTCTAGTAAATGCATTCCAGTTATCTGCTTTTTACATTAGCAAAGAGTACACAACATATATTTAATCTATACTGTCTCAGCATATCTCATTCTGATGTACACAAAATGCACCACAAATCTACAAACTAACCAGAAATCTGACAACATTCAGCCTGGTGGTGTTTTTCCACCATGTCTTCGATGATAGAACTTGCCGGTATATCCAGGGTGTTACAACAACCACAATGCACTCAACATCAACATGGGTTGCTCAGAGTTTTTTTTTATAACTAGATAAAGAAACTGTGGGGTGACAAGCAGCCTAAGTGCTAAGACAAGTTGTCAGGCAGGTGTGTGCTTTGCCCACACGGTGATCTGCCAACTTCCATATCGGGATGACTGCTGCCAAAAAAAAAAAAAAAAAAGAAATGCTGCAAAAGAGGTGTGACTGCATCCCTGTTCATGCCTTTCAAATAAAAAAATCCTCCCAAGGTTCTGAATATTTACTAGATGGATAAAAACGGCGAGCACCGTGCTGCGCCAAGCTTTTTGCATACAAACTAACCAGGTGCAGTGGATGCGGGAATAATTGCACCCCGGCAGTGATTCAGAGCGGTTTCAGCATCAGTCCACATCCCAGTTCTGGCATAACTGGGATGTGGACTGATGGAAGACCTAGGGAGCTGAGGTTGTTAAGATGATTGATTTCAGGCTAATGACTGGTGGAAGGGAAGATGGGGACCGCGTGGTCATCCTCAGGGTGCACATTTTCTGGGGAGGATACTCTGTCTCGTCTACCTAGCCTGCCTCTGCAGAATTATTTTCATCCTCGGTGAGGAGAAAATGTTCCCCTCCCAAAAAGTGATCAATGCTATTTCATATATATATATATATATATTTTAAATAGAAGTAATAGAATTATCTCTGCTATCTTTCCAAATGCACATATTCTTGTACTTTTGCACACCCCCGGTCAAAATTAGGCACATTCCTGCATTTAATTGAACTGTAGAGCTCTTCCACACTTGCACCCCGCTATGTTGCATTGGTCCGCTGACATGCGCCGGATGTGAGGCTTTATACCTCACCTACGGCTCTCTGTGTGTCGCCGTTGTCAAAATCCCATCGCTATGGGAAATAACAAACTTTAAGCTAGCAAGCTAAACACTGAAAATGGCAAGTTTTAAGTTAGTTACATTACTTCACTAATTGCTCAGCAGTAGAAGTAACTAGTTACATCATTACATTACTTCCAATTACCTAGTTCCCAGGAGGGCTTCCACAACTACACGTCAATTTTCCCCCCCAATAACATACATGCAACTTTGATTAGGTCACACCAAATACTGAAACAGGCCAACTGAGGATGCTAAATGTTCATTAGAGCTGAAAGGAGATGTAGAGTTGGAACATAATTTTCTCTTGGTTCACTGCTAAGCTCAATTTATTTATTTAATTTCTTTAATTTTTTCAGGCTTTTTCACCTTCATTGGACAGGACAGCTAGGTGAGAAAGGGGAGGGGGTCACAGGTCGGATTCGAACCCTGGACCTCGTCTTCGAGGCATAAACCTATTAAAATGTGCGCCTGCCCCAGTCAATCCATCTTTTATATATAAAAAATAGTTATTGTGGCAACTACTGAATAATGGAATTATAGATTTCAAATCATAATCCCTTAGAATTCAAGTTACTGAAAGAAGTAATCACATTACCCAGTAACTGCTGAAATAAAGAGTACAGTGTGAATGCAGATAGTGTGTACATGCAGTTTACACAGAAGTATAAAAAGCTGGGAAGGTACCAGACCGAGTAGAATAGCCGGCATTTCAAAATAAACCTAAATGCTCAAACTGATTCTTCCTCCTTCAACGTGCATTAAAAGCACAGATAAGACAATGTCACCCAAAAATGAAAATTATTCCAAAAAAGAGAAGAAAAAGTGATGGGCTCATGTTCTGCAGCACGAGGAATTGGACCTTAAGAAGCCATCGATTGTCATAGATGTTCTCCTTTTTATTTGCTCTCTCCAGTGTTCGAGGCCAGAACGAGAGAAAAGACTTAATTAAAGTTTTCTTTGGCTCTTCCTCTCCCTTTTGTCCTTTTCTTTCTCTCCCCGGCACCCAAACAAGTATTCTATGCATTATGAAACTGTGCCATGGCTATCCAGCCTCACCTCGACCATGATATCAATCTTAGCCCTCAGGTTTTTTTTTTATGCAAGATACCTAAGTGAAAATGTGGGTCATGGGCAGATAATGGGCCATTATGCCTGAGAATTCAATGTACTTCGTAGCATTGATTCAAAAATCATATACAATAGAGGCTGTTATAGGGCTGAAAATGAGAATAATATGGGTGCTTAAAAATAGATGTATTCGGAGTAGTGTCTTTTTATTTATTTTTTGATTAATTGCCTTAACTGTTTAAATCTGATTGTATTTTTAACATATTATGTGGCTTCGATCAGCAATAGCACCGTACATTGTTTTTTTATTTTTTATTATTTCACATGTATGTCATTTTATTTACTTATTCAGGATACACTTTAAACTGAGGGGGAGGGTGTTGTTGCTGTTCATTTAAGTTCATAAAAAAAGAAAAGACATTGTATTCCTGTATGCACTTTATGTCTGTGTCTTGCACTTGATAAATCAAAGTTATTTAAAAAATATATATATATTTATTACGTGGCTTCATCCATATAAACTGTATAACAAAGTACCGGTTGACAAATTCATATTGTCTCATGGTATATAGTCTCGCATTGCTAGGCCCTCCTCCACAGTGCTGCACAGGAGGGTCTGGCTAGTCCACACAGAATTCTGGGATGGGACAGTGCCTCTGTTGAATAGTCTCAGGAAGGAACTTGTTTTGGTGGAACATGTGTACGTTCAGAAGTAGTTTTAGTTGTCAACAGAAAACTCAGATTGGACAGATAGTCTAGCTAGCTGTCTGGATTTACCCTGCAGAGATCTGAGGACCAGGTAACCATAGTCCTCAGATTGGACAGATAGTCTAGCTAGCTGTCTGGATTTACCCTGCAGAGATCTGAGGACCAGGTAACCATAGTCCTCAGATTGGACAGATAGTCTAGCTAGCTGTCTGGATTTACCCTGCAGAGATCTGAGGACCAGGTAACCATAGTCCTCAGATTGGACAGATAGTCTAGCTAGCTGTCTGGATTTACCCTGCAGAGATCTGATGACCAGGTAACCATAGTCCTAAGAAATCCACCGCAGGTTAGAACACCAACACAGAGACAGAGGACGGGGACGGACATCTGCAAAAAGACACGTATCTGGCGGAAGTTCCTGCAGCACCGGAGCAATCCCAGAAGTGGAACGTCAAGGATATAGACTACATAATTCCATGGCATACAACATTTATTTTCTAATAAAACAGTCAACAGTCATTACGTGTTTATTGTTCCTTAGACATAGATTTTTTTTTTTTTTTTTTTGCAGATTCTACGTTGAAGAGGGAGTCAGAGGCGCGATTCCAACTTGCACATTTTGGACTGGTTGTTGCCATTAGAAACCAAACACCAAACCTCATACATGCCAATACATTAAAACATAACTTGTTAAGTATCAATCAATCAAGTATAATTCTTTACATAAGGCTATGTGTTCGGAGCAGGATTGAACGCAGTAGGTGATACAACACTCCTTATGACCCCCCAAAGACTTGAGACTTGGACTCTAGCTCCAAGACTTGGGAGGATCTCTGCTTGTCGGACACAAATCTCTAGCATGGGCGGGTCTTTTCAGGGGTGCATCCCAATTGACTAATGAGTTTGAGTGACAGCGAGCCGTGTAGGTCTTGAGGACAGACACCCTCGACAGCGGCCATACTGCATTCTTACCATTTTAATAAAGTGCTGCTTTGTTCTTTGTGCTGGACTAGTACTTGCATACAGGGCCACAAACGGCCCCAACTTACATCCAGGACATGGTCTAAAACTATACCCCGACCCGCCAACCTGCTTGGTCCCTCTCACAGCGAGGGACAACTAATCACTCAACGAAGTCCCGCCTGCTGTCCTGGCTCCTAAATGGTGGAATAAGCTCCCTATTGACATCGGGACAGCCGAAAGCCTACGTATCTTCATCCGAAAGTGAACTCTTCCCTACTACACCTCGGTAAACATGAAGAAGGAAAGGAAGAGAGGAGGAAAAGGGGGAAAAAAAAGAAAAATATTCTTGGAGCTGCACTTTCATATGGCTTTTTGTAGTTTTGCTCATTTAAAGCTAATGTGCTTGCACTCACTACATGTTGTGTGGAGTAGGCGCCTTCAGGGTTGAAAGCCCTTAATAGGAAGTCGCTTTGGATAAAAGCGTCAGCTAAATGACAATTAAATTACATGTTGTTCTGTTGTGTACACCTAAAAGGTGAAGCTTTGCTATGTAAGTTACCATTTAACACTAGTGTGTGTGTGTGTGTGAGAACGGTAAAACTGAATATTTAGCTTGGCGCAAAACCGGCGGATATCTGGCTGTCCCGCCACAAATTTTATGATGCAATTTTGTGGTTCGTACAGAGGCGTTGCAGCAGCGGGCAGTATGAGAAACATAATGTTTTTTGTACATCAAGGCATGTAAAACTATTCTAGTAGACGCCCAAGGGTACAAATACGATGCGGAAAAGGGGTATAAGAGGAGCTCTTTAACACACAGATAAGAAAGTGATATTGATTTTCTCGTCTGACTTTTGACAGGAAAGCGGGGGATAGTTCCATGTCCATCAAACAGGAATCAAACATAACTCCCACATTGCTACTTTTAAGCACACACTGACTGTACTACCCCTCCGCAATGTGACTGTGGACATAGGCAGTGTGAGCATATGTGAAGGAATGTTCTTTATTTATCACCTGCTAACGTGTGATCCAACTATTGGTGTTCTCTGCTACATCAAGCAGCTACGCTCCAAACAAACCCACCACCTGCCGAGAGGGGCTTCAGTGATAGGTGTGGGGGTGCAGCTGGGCTGAGAGAAGTGTACCTGCTGTTCTTTTAACAAACCTCCTTTGCATAATGTGTTCACACGTGGACAGCGGGAAAACGGCAACATAATTAAATGGTTACTGTCTGCACTTAAAGGTAATTCATTCACAGTAGTCGGTACTTAAAAGGTAATTGGCGAGAGCAGCGCGGTGAGTTAATTATTCCAAATGACGCTCAATGCTCACATTGTTTGCACAGTTGTGTAATTGTTCAAATGTGAGTGCGAGCGTGTCTGCTTCTTTTTGTTTTTGTGGTTGTTAACAATGTGTGGAAAGCTTAAAGGTCCCATGGCATGGGAATTTCACTTTATGAGGTTTATTAACATTAATATGCATCCCCCCCCAGCCTGCCTATGGTCCCCCAGTGGGTAGAAATGGTGATAGGTGTAAACTGAGCCCTGGGTATCCTGCTCTGCCTTTGAGAAAATGAAAGCTCAGATGGGCCGATCTGGAATCTTTCCCCTTATGAGGTAATAAGGGGCAAGGTTACCTCCCCTTTTTCTGCTTTGCCCACCCAGAGAATTTGGCCCCCCCATGATAGAGAGACATCATGGCGTTCAAACGAGCTAAGTGCCAGTTTGTCAAGGCCACACCAAAGCCTCCACCTTGCCCCCTCTCTTCTCCTCAAAAGCAACAGACTCAGAAATGGTACATACTAAGGAAAGCTCATTGTGGGACTGGCTCTAGTGGCTGGAATTCTGCACCAAGGCTGAATTTTGGGAAAGAGACTTCAGATACAGTATTAGGGGACCATTAAGGTCTATATAAAAGAGACTTCAGATACAGTATTAGGGGACCACTAAGGTCTACAAAAAAGAGACTTCAGATACAGTATTAGGGGACCACTAAGGTCTACATAAAAGAGACTTCAGATACAGTATTAGGGGACCACTAAGGTCTATATAAAAGGGACTTCAGATACAGTATTAGGGGACCATTAAGGTCTATATAAAGAGACTTCAGATACAGTATTAGGGGACCACTAAGGTCTATATAAAAGAGACTTCAGATACAGTATTAGGGGACCACTAAGGTCTATATAAAAGAGACTTCAGATACAGTATTAGGGGACCACTAAGGTCTACATAAAAGAGACTTCAGATACAGTATTAGGGGACCACTAAGGTCTATATAAAAGAGACTTCAGATACAGTATTAGGGGACCACTAAGGTCTATATAAAAGAGACTTCAGATACAGTATTAGGGGACCACTAAGGTCTACATAAAAGAGACTTCAGATACAGTATTAGGGGACCACTAAGGTCTATATAAAAGAGACTTCAGATACAGTATTAGGGGACCACTAAGGTCTATATAAAGAGACTTCAGATACAGTATTAGGGGACCACTAAGGTCTATATAAAAGAGACTTCAGATACAGTATTAGGGGACCACTAAGGTCTATATAAAAGAGACTTCAGATACAGTATTAGGGGACCACTAAGGTCTACATAAAAGAGACTTCAGATACAGTATTAGGGGACCACTAAGGTATACATAAAAGAGACTTCAGATACAGTATTAGGGGACCATTAAGGTCTATATTAAAGAGACTTCAGATACAGTATTAGGGGACCACTAAGGTCTATATAAAAGAGACTTCAGATACAGTATTAGGGGACCACTAAGGTCTATATAAAAGAGACTTCAGATACAGTATTAGGGGAACACTAAGGTCTATATAAAAGAGACTTCAGATACAGTATTAGGAAACCACTAAGGTCTATATAAAAGAGGCTTCAGATACAGTATTAGGGGACCACTAAGGTCTATATAAAAGAGACTTCAGATACAGTATTAGGGGACCACTAAGGTCTACATAAAAGAGACTTCAGATACAGTATTAGGGGACCACTAAGGTCTATATAAAAGGGACTTCAGATACAGTATTAGGGGAACATTAAGGTCTATATAAAGAGACTTCAGATACAGTATTAGGGGACCACTAAGGTCTATATAAAAGAGACTTCAGATACAGTATTAGGGGACCACTAAGGTCTATATAAAAGAGACTTCAGATACAGTATTAGGGGACCACTAAGGTCTACATAAAAGAGACTTCAGATACAGTATTAGGGGACCACTAAGGTCTATATAAAAGAGACTTCAGATACAGTATTAGGGGACCACTAAGGTCTATATAAAAGAGACTTCAGATACAGCATTAGGGGACCACTAAGGTCCACATAAAAGAGACTTCAGATACAGTATTAGGGGACCACTAAGGTCTATATAAAAGAGACTTCAGATACAGTATTAGGGGAACATTAAGGTATATATAAAAGAGACTTCAGATACAGTATTAGGGGACCATTAAGGTCTATATAAAAGACTTCAGATACAGTAATAGGGGACCACTAAGGTCTATATAAAAGAGACTTCAGATACAGTATTAGGGGACCACTAAGGTCTATATAAAAGAGACTTCAGATACAGTATTAGGGGACCACTAAGGTCTACATAAAAGAGACTTCAGATACAGTATTAGGGGACCACTAAGGTCTATATAAAAGAGACTTCAGATACAGTATTAGGGGACCATTAAGGTCTATATAAAGAGACTTCAGATACAGTATTAGGGGACCACTAAGGTCTATATAAAAGAGACTTCAGATACAGTATTAGGGGACCACTAAGGTCTATATAAAGAGACTTCAGATACAGTATTAGGGGACCACTAAGGTCTACATAAAAGAGACTTCAGATACAGTATTAGGGGACCACTAAGGTATATATAAAAGAGACTTCAGATACAGTATTAGGGGACCATTAAGGTCTATATAAAAGAGACTTCAGATACAGTATTAGGGGACCACTAAGGTCTATATAAAAGAGACTTCAGATACAGTATTAGGGGACCACTAAGGTCTATATAAAAGAGACTTCAGATACAGTATTAGGGGAACACTAAGGTCTATATAAAAGAGACTTCAGATACAGTATTAGGGGACCACTAAGGTCTATATAAAAGAGACTTCAGATACAGTATTAGGGGACCACTAAGGTCTATATAAAAGAGACTTCAGATACAGTATTAGGGGACCACTAAGGTCTATATAAAGAGACTTCAGATACAGTATTAGGGGACCACTAAGGTCTATATAAAAGAGACTTCAGATACAGTATTAGGGGACCACTAAGGTCTATATAAAAGAGACTTCAGATACAGTATTAGGGGACCACTAAGGTCTATATAAAAGAGACTTCAGATACAGTATTAGGGGACCACTAAGGTCTATATAAAAGAGACTTCAGATACAGTATTAGGGGACCACTAAGGTCTATATAAAAGAGACTTCAGATACAGTATTAGGGGACCACTAAGGTCTATATAAAAGAGACTTCAGATACAGTATTAGGGGACCACTAAGGTCTATATAAAAGAGACTTCAGATACAGTATTAGGGGACCACTAAGGTCTATATAAAAGAGACTTCAGATACAGTATTAGGGGACCACTAAGGTCTATATAAAAGAGACTTCAGATACAGTATTAGGGGACCACTAAGGTCTATATAAAGAGACTTCAGATACAGTATTAGGGGACCACTAAGGTCTATATAAAAGAGACTTCAGATACAGTATTAGGGGACCACTAAGGTCTATATAAAAGAGACTTCAGATACAGTATTAGGGGACCACTAAGGTCTATATAAAAGAGACTTCAGATACAGTATTAGGGGACCACTAAGGTCTATATAAAAGAGACTTCAGATACAGTATTAGGGGACCACTAAGGTCTATATAAAAGAGACTTCAGATACAGTATTAGGGGACCACTAAGGTCTATATAAAAGAGACTTCAGATACAGTATTAGGGGACCACTAAGGTCTATATAAAGAGACTTCAGATACAGGATTAGGGGACCACTAAGGTCTATATAAAAGAGACTTCAGATACAGTATTAGGGGACCACTAAGGTCTATATAAAGAGACTTCAGATACAGTATTAGGGGACCACTAAGGTCTATATAAAAGAGACTTTAGATACAGTATTAGGGGACCACCAAGGTCTATATAAAATCATCCAAAGAGCACCATGTTATGGGACCTTTAAATTGAAAAGGAAATCAGTAGAAAGTGACTTTCAGTACTTTCTCTCCCCAAAACATTTGGAAAGGTATGTTTCATTTCCCAACTCAGAATATCTCCGAACAGACGACTAAATCAAGCTTATTGACTTATTGAAATATAAGGGCCTCCACTCCTTATCTGATCGGCCCAAAACAGCCCACGGCTCGACAGGAGTGAGCCAAACTGAGTTTTGCTGCACCATTGGAAGAAAACTCACTTTTTCACAAGCCCTTCAGGGGCTCATGCAAGCTTAATATTGTATTCTTTCTTCATATCAGGGAGAAAAGTCTCATCCAATGAGGAGCCTTCCAATGAAACGTCCTGGGTTAAGATTTAAACAAGAAAAGAAAGAAAAAGTTAGTAACAGGACAGAGCAAGATTGAAATGATCTCACACCTTTGCCACTTTTTTCACTTGCTACAAATGAAATTGTTTTTGCATATTTTACTTCAGCAATGGATCAAATGACAAGTGAATAAAATCGAGTGAATATTGTACTTCCAATACTCAGGTGGATGCAAACATGACTCCACATAAAAGCTAATGTTGCTCTGTATCTGCTGGATGTGTAAATAACCAACTATTTGCTAAACATGGTTGGCATAGCAACCAATTGCATCATATAATAAAAGCGTCCTCACCAAATTGTTGAAATTCAGAACAAAGAAGGTCCGGATTTGAGTCTTTGGAGTCCAAAAATCAGATTATCAGATCAGATTAGGTGAAAGCCAGTCTTGCTTTGCCAGACCTTCCTCCACAGCGCTGCTGAGGAGGGTATGGCTAGTCCACACAGCATTCATGGTACTCTTTGGATGCTTTGATATAGACCTGGGGGAAGGCATATGAGTGTGGGAAAAACCCTCAAAGTGAAATTTTCATGCCATGGGAACTTTAAACCAATCACAGTCGTCTCTGCGGTGCTAAGCGCCAGACGGAGCCACGGCTAAATAGTCTCAGGAAGGATCTTGTTTTTGGTAAATTGGACAGATAGTCTAGCTAGCTGTCTGGATCCGAGGACCAGGTAACCATAGTCCTCAGATTGGACAGATAGTCTAGCTAGCTGTCTGGATTTACCCTGCAGAGATCTGAGGACCAGGTAACCATAGTCCTCAGATTGGACAGATAGTCTAGCTAGCTGTCTGGATTTACCCTGCAGAGATCCGAGGACCAGGTAACCATAGTCCTCAGAAATCCACCCTGGAAGTGAAACATCGAGGATAAAAGCTAATAGTCTGCCTAGGAAATGGTCCTGTGAACTGAGCATAATTTACCAATTGCCTTCACTTCCTCTTTCAATTAACTTGGGGGGGGGGTTGTTTACAACCTGTCTGATTGCCTGAGTGCTTGTGTGTCTTAAACCATTGGACCTAGTAATTTGACTGTGTCCCTCCATTTAAGCTATTACTGATAGGAATGATGGTGACAACAAAAACCAAGACCTGGGTTCTATGGAACCGGCATTTCTCTTTAAACCTAAAGCATGGATTAGTATGCATATTTTTCACAGTGGATTCCAGGCGACTACGGGCAGAGCGATAGCAAGCAGCAACTCGGAATAAAAAAAAAAAAATCCTGAGCCTCTTTTTGTCCCAGGGTGTTTGACTGCTCTGTAATGCATTCAGAGATATCACTCTAAAATTGTTTGGGGGGTCACTGGGAGTCAGGGTATGAGCCTTTGCAGATTGGAGAGATTGTCAGACTCCAGCAGACTGTGAAATGGAATATGGGGTGTGTGTGTGTGTGTGTGTGTGTGTGTGTGTGTGTGTGTGTGTGTGTGTGTGTGTGTGTTTAAGTCTCTCTCTGCACCAGGGCAGGAGTTTATTGTGTTTGCACCCAGCCTGCTGAGAGACACGCGGACGCCACCGACCTGTCATAGTCTTTGTCAAACACAGCGGCAACCATTTTGTAAAAACAGTGACTCTGCTTACATACACACAATATTCCGCTTTTTGCACTAATTCCGAAAAAGATGATACTCCGACTGCTGACCCAGCCGAGTCTCGTAGCAGTTCGTGAAATGGTGACCTTACTTACTCTATTGATATGTGTACAGGGACATGATTTTCAGAACAGAGTTCCCTACGTCTAAAATATTAAAAAAGTACACTACACACTGATTAACAACCAAGCGGGTTGTCTGCTAAATAAAGTGAAGGCAGCAGATTAGGTCATGCAGCTCTGATTTCTCTGGTTGCCAGATCTCATGAAATTTGCCAGATGAACCTCTAAGTGTATGTCTTATTTTTCCAATTCCAATTTCATAGAAAATAAAGTACTCCTGATCCACAGGGTGTGGGACGGAGGGATGGCATCTGTTCATTTCAGAAGGATTAGGCGGCGGGCAAGCAACGTACAGAAAGTCACACTGAGAGTTGTTCCAACTGTAGGCAACAGAAATTACCTAAAAAAGAGCCATGATGGCTATAGACACCTGTAGAACATAAGTAAGTCAGTCAATAGCTTGGTGCAGCTCCAACATGTGTGTGTGTGTATATATATATACACACTACCGTTCAAAAGTTTTGGGTCACCCAAACAATTTTGTGTTTTCCTGAAAAGTCACACTTATTCACCACCATACGTTGTGAAATGAATAGAAAATAGAGTCCAGACATTGACAAGGTTAGAAATAATGATTTGTATTTGAAATAAGATTTTTTTTACATCAAACTTTGCTTTCGTCAAAGAATCCTCCATTTGCAGCAATTACAGCATTGCAGACCTTTGGCATTCTAGCTGTTAATTTGTTGAGGTAATCTGGAGAAATTGCACCCCACGCTTCCAGAAGCAGCTCCCACAAGTTGGATTGGTTGGATGGGCACTTCTTGGTACCATACGGTCAAGCTGCTCCCACAACAGCTCAATGGGGTTCAGATCTGGTGACTGCGCTGGCCACTCCATTACCGATAGAATACCAGCTGCCTGCTTCTGCTCTAAATAGTTCTTGCACAATTTGGAGGTGTGTTTAGGGTCATTGTCCTGTTGTAGGATGAAATTGGCTCCAATCAAGCGCTGTCCACTGGGTATGGCATGGCGTTGCAAAATGGAGTGATAGCCTTCCTTATTCAGAATCCCTTTTACCCTGTACAAATCTCCCACCTTACCAGCACCAAAGCAACCCCAGACCATCATATTACCTCCACCATGCTTAACAGATGGCGTCAGGCATTCTTCCAGCATCTTTTCATTTGTTCTGCGTCTCACAAACGTTCTTCTTTGTGATCCAAACACCTCAAACTTGGATTCATCCGTTCACAACACTTTTTTCCAGTCTTCCTCTGTCCAATGTCTGTGTTCTTTTGCCCATCTTAATCTTTTTCTTTTATTGGCCAGTCTCAGATATGGCTTTTTCTTTGCCACTCTGCCCTGAAGCCCAGAATCCCGCAGCCGCCTCTTCACTGTACATGTTGACATTGGTGTTTTGCGGGTACTATTTAATGAAGATGCCAGTTGGGGACCTGTGAGGCGTCTGTTTCTCAAACTAGAGACTCTAATGTACTTATCTTCTTGCTCAGTTGTGCAACGCGGCCTCCCACTTCTTTTTCTACTCTGGTTAGAGCCTGTTTGTGCTGTCCTCTGAAGGGAGTAGTACACACCGTTGTAGGAAATCTTCAATTTCTTAGCAATGTCTCGCATGGAATAGCCTTAATTTCTAAGGACAAGAATAGACTGTCGAGTTTCAGATGAAAGTTCTCTTTTTCATTTTGAGCGTTTAATTGACCCCACAAATGTGATGCTCCAGAAACTCAATCTGCTCAAAGGAAGGTCAGTTTTGTAGCTTCTGTAACGACCTAAACTGTTTTCAGATGTGTGAACATGATTGCACAAGGGTTTTCTAATCATCAATTAGCCTTCTGAGCCAATGAGCAAACACATTGTACCATTAGAACACTGGAGTGATAGTTGCTGGAAATGGGCCTCTATACACCTATGTACATATTGCACCAAAAACCAGACATTTGCAGCTAGAATAGTCATTTACCACATTAGCAATGTATAGAGTGTATTTCTTCAAAGTTAAGACTAGTTTAAAGTTATCTTCATTGAATAGTACAGTGCTTTTCCTTCAAAAATAAGGACATTTCAATGTGACCCCAAACTTTTGAACGGTAGTATATATATATATATATATATATATATATATATATATATATATATATATATATATGAGGATGGGGTCATTTTGCAATGATTGCACGCTGGATCTATGTCTGGGAATCTCTCTGATAACTTCTCTTGGGTCCAGTGAGCCTGACGCAATATTTGACACTTTAGTGGTCTGTGCCTTGCCTCCTCAGACAGAGGAGGTGTGGACGCTACATCCTGCTCCCATCTAATAGTGGCAAGGGACAGGGATTTATGGGAGAGCACACATTTTAAATTAATGTATTTCAATTGGAAGCCTCGGTTGATTACGGTAGCGAGAAGTATTGAAAAGCCGCGGAAAGATCGGCCGGGATGGTTCAAACCACAGGATCGCGTCCCGTGTGTGGCAGTTCCTTTCCGCGTTCTTCTTCTCCTAACCACAACCGTCACGTTGTCGTAGCGCGTCTTGCGTGTGGCCGTCCGTCCCGTTGCTGTTGCCGGCGTGTGGCGTTTCATTTCCCCGTTGTTACGTCTCCCGGAGGCCGCGGCTCGTGTCTCACAGAGCAGGCTGCTGCATCCCAGTCTACTGGCAGTTCGTGACATGGTCACGTTCCCATTTCATGGTGACGACCATGAAATAAACGGGAAAATCGTGTCCCTGTTGACGAATCAATAGATCAAAACAGCGTGAGCATTACACAAACTGCCGTGAGAACAGGTTGGCTGACCTTAAGCATGCGGTGAAAACCCCGATTGACAGGGTGTGTGCCTATGTTCCGACATTTCTAAGATTGTTTTTCCAAAATTAGGGCCTATGTTCCTGTAATGGGTAGAGAAAATTGCCTCATATATTAGCTTAATTAAAAAAATGTATGTCACTTCATGCCAGTAGATGGCGCTGTTGCACTGCTTCATCGCAGTGGGTTGCCGTGGAGATGGTAGTTTGAGCACACAGAAATAAACATCCAACGCTAGAGAAAGACATAATTTATGTATCTCCATTTCATCCAACACACAGGTATATTTTTAAATCTTTCCAATCTGTTAAATACTGTATCTGAAGTCTCTTTTAAATAGACCTTAGTGGTCCCCTAATACTGTATCTGAAGTCTCTTTTAAATAGACCTTAGTGGTCCCCTAATACTGTATCTGAAGTCTATTTTAAATAGACCTTAGTGGTCCCCTAATACTGTATCTGAAGTCTCTTTTAAATAGACCTTAGTGGTCCCCTAATACTGTATCTTAAGTCTCTTTTAAATAGACCTTAGTGGTCCCCTAATACTTTATCTGAAGTCTCTTTCATATAGACCTTAGTGGTCCCCTAATACTTTATCTGAAGTCTCTTTTATATAGACCTTAGTGGTCCCCTAATACTGTATCTGAAGTCTCTTTTATATAGACTTTAGTGGTCCCCTAATACTGTATCTTAAGTCTCTTTTATATAGACTTTAGTGATCCCCTAATACTGTATCTGAAGTCTCGTTCCCAAAATTCAGCCTTCATGCAGAATTACAGCCACTAGAGCCATCATTTCTGAGTCTGTAGCTTTTGAGGAGGAAAGTGGGGGGGGCAAGGTGGAGGCTGGGGGTGTGGCCTTGACCAACTTGCCACTTTGCTCATTTGAAAGCCATGGTGTCTCTCTCTCAAGGGGGGGCCAAATTCTCTGGGCGGGCGAAGCAGGGAAAGGAGAGGTAACCTTGCCCTGTATGACCTCATAAGGGTAAAGATTCCATACCGGCCCATCTGAAAAATGAGCCTTGGCTTCAGCCTATTCAGCCTAAATAATAAGAAATAATTGTTTCTTTCATGTATGTTAACCGAAATAAAATTATTCATCATCATCATTGGAAATGAAACTGCGTATATAGCAAAATGATTGACTATGTTCACCAGCGACTTGCTAACGTTGGATGTCTGCATTGTGGTGCTGGGCAGGTAGTTTAGTTAGTAGTGGTGAGTTGGTGAGCATTCCCAGTAGGTCCGTATCTATGACTCACCCCTTTCATATTACACATATTCATTTGTAAATATACAGTGTTTTTCCTTTCTCCCTGCTCTTGACCTTTTGGACCCTCCTTTGAAGGTTAAGGTCCCTCTTTCAAAAAGTTTCTTTAACAGAAATTTGGTTTTCTTTCAACCACATTTTCAAAAGAAATTACGTGGATGGTTCCATACAATGCTCTTCACAAGTAAAATAAATGATCAGTTCAGCTCTTCACAAGTTACATTCAATTTCATGGCATTTAAATTATTTTATGACAAAAGAATGTTGGAAAAAAAAGACAAAAGTGTCAGGGATAAGCTTCAAAAACGTAGGGGAAAAAAACACAAAAAGGTCAAAAAGGTGCCAAAAACAAATGTTGGGGAAAAGGGGACACAAACATTGATGCAAAAGCAACAAAGAGTGTCGAAAAAGATGTCCAAAATGTTGTGAGGGGTAGACAACACAAGGGTTAAAAGCTAAAGATGCTATGGCCCTGTTTCCCATCCACTAAACTGTCCTCTTAGCTAACGCTGACGCACTCAAAATAACATCACTGACAACTGAAACTGGCAAAATAAATAAAAATGTTCCACAACTTACAGATAAATGCAAGCCACATCCAGTCATTGTCAGATATAAAGATGAGGAGCACAAAAGCATTGCACTATCAGCCAGTGTGGGGCAATTTGTCACACACTCTCAGTTTGAGTTTGATCACTCGTTGTTTGTCAGGGCGAGTGTGTTTCCATATCAGCTGTGCATTCTGTTACACTTCTTTTCCTGTCAATCACCTGAGACCCACAGGAAGTGGGAAGTCTTCTCCCTGGAAAAGAAATGTTGCTTAAAAGCACGTCACCTTACCCTGTAGTGTCAGATCCATGTCTTCTGATATACTGAGCCTTTGTGAGCTGTTCAAAAAGTTTGCATTGGGACTCACACAGAGTAAGAGGATCCGTCGGCCGGGGCTCATTTGGTAGTCAGAGGAGGTTTGACTGATTCAGGAGACAATTACCTTATAATTAAGCGATATTGCGGATTACAGCGGAGAAATAAACTACAATGTAAGTTAACCGGGCAATTGTGAAGCTTGTATTTACCTTCACAAAAGTGCTTGTTTTGCCACTGACAGACTCCGATTATTATTATGTGTCTGATAAATGATGGAAAGCATTTCTAAGTTAAAGTGCAAGACCCATTTATTAAACATAAAAACATCCGCCAAAGACTTTTATCATCGTAAAACACTACATTCAAAGTCGACAGACACAACATAACACTATGAAAAGAAGGTTTTGGTTGTTAATGAATTCATAGTTTATTGATTTAAATGTGAAGACATGTTGGCTCTGTACACGCTAAAAGTATTGTTTTTTTAAATGGAGTCTGGTGGGTTTAGCGTTAGTGATCTCAGAGCTGGTTCTGGTTAAACAGAAAGGTCTGAAAGAGGTTTTAAAGGTCTATCTCTGTAGGGATCCTTGTCAGACACTTAGAATAAAAGGTGGGTTAGTGGGTTAGGGTTACCCAGGGTTACCAAATTGACGATGCGCATTTGCCCCATAGGGTTACATTGCAGCTGGGTCCGTGGCTGCCGATTAGTGTTAGATTAGATAATACTTTATTCATCCCACAATGGGGAGATTCACTTGTTACAGCAGCAGTTTTTCCACAATAAAAACAAACCAACAAACAACACAAACAACAGACAATGTGCAAAAAGTACTGAATCAATGTAAAGTGACATTATATAAAACAATTGTAAAGTGAGGTGGCTTTAGTATGAAAATATTGCAATGTAAGTAAGTGACATGAATTGAATATGTAATTAAATTATATAGCAAAAGTAAGTAATATAAATTATATTGAAGTGTGGCCGTAATATAAACAATATTGAGATAGTAAGTACTCGTAATGGAAAAATATAAATACAGATAATAACGTATTAAGTATTACGCCAACGTTCACTCTTAATACTGAACTCATTTCAAAGATTGTTGGTATATCAGTCACTTACACTCAAAAACATGGGAAAAAGGGTTCAGGTTGAAAAAAATGGTAGTTACCCTTTAACCTGGAACCCCCAAGAGAAAAGAAAGCCTGAAGACCCAGCTGGAGAAGGTTTGTGGAGGCAGAACTCAAATAAATAACTCTATAATTCTATAATTCTGGAAGGAAGCAGAGAAGACCGCCTAACACAAAACCAGCAGTTTTCAGGCACCACCTATACATATGGACAATACAATGGCTTAGAGCTGGGCAATATATTGATATTACATCAATATCAAGATATGAGACTAGACTAGTCTTAGATTTTGGATATCGTAATATGGCATAAGTGGTGTCTTTTCTTGGTTTTAACCTGTTCAGCCAGCACTGTCCCGCTGCCGGGACGTCTTCTCCATTTTAGGAGAAAACGTTTTCTTCACTCATAAATTGCAAGCATTAAATCTTCATGAACACGCTCATGCAGCACATCATTAGAAAGCTTAAAGTCTCATGATTCAATTAAGCCCACGCACAAAGCATAAGGTGACTTATAGTGAAGAAAAGAAACACAGAAGGATTCTGCGCCGATAGTGTCTAAATTCAAACGTGCGTCCCTACCTTTCTCCTCGTGTCTTTATTCACAGCGGTGAAAGATTGCCATAAACGTTTTTTTACCTGCTTCGCCAACAGTTCAAAGAATAAGTACATCCGATCCTTTTAATCCAAAACGAGCTGGTCCCCTCACAATCTTGTAGAGTTTCCTCGTAAACAAAACTGAAAAGTCCATCATTTATGGATTGTTATGGCTCCTATAGCGCCGGTCCAGATAATGCTACAATAGGCTCGTTCGAGATGAACTGCGCCTTGCCTGTAAAGTGGACGAGAGCAGGCGGCGGGGGGACAAAAAGCTGCGGTAAAGTCGGACAGTTTCCATCCGATTCCAGCCGCCTTCAGTCTGGACAGGAAATGACAAAAACACTGTGGTGCGATTCCGATTTAATAAAATATAATCAGACTCACATATCAGCTGGTGCACACTCTCTAGTTGTTTTAATCATGACAGAGTAGCTCTCAAAATGTTCTACATACGATCTGTTGCTGATGTTAATTAACAACAGACTGTAGATGGTCCGTGATCTGAACAGATTTAGTCTCTCTGACTTCTAAACGTCACTATCAGCCACAACATGTGTTCTGTACAGAATAAGTCTTTAAATCAGACAAACAGCAATTAAAATCCCTTCGATTCAAAATCAATAAAAAGTTTATACAAGACGTCATCATGTTGAGTCGATTGTGAACAAATCAGCTGTTAAATCAGCTGGGAGGCCGGCGTTTCCCAGCATGCTCTAGGTCGCCTGGCTCTTGCAGTCGGTGAAAAGCAACCGCGCCGCCTGCGTCTCAGACCTGCGGCCGCCTGCGTCTCAGACCTGCGGCCGCCTGCGTCTCAGACCTGCGGCCCCCTGGTCTCAGACCTGCGGCCACCTGCGTCTCAGACCTGGGGCCGCCTTGCTCTCGTGAGATTCCCGTTGCCCACGTGTGCATGACGTCAGAGCAAGTCGGGATCAAGTCGGACACAAATCTAACCGGCATGCAACGGGCGCCGATCGCCGGTGATCGATTCTGCCCAGACCTGGCTCATCTCCAACGAGCCTAGTGTATCTTTCTATTCAGCCGGATTGTTTGACGTCCCAGCTTTCGATTGACAGGTCGTTTCAGCCAATCCGTCTACTCTAACCTGAGTTATCCCTTATGGAAGCCAATCAAGTCGCAGGATTTACAGAGGGCAAAAGTGGGAAAGATTGACAGTTCTTTCTTCCAATTAGGACTAAATGTTATGAAACCGGCCTCCCTGTGTAGCCAATAAGAAGACGAGTTGATTGATTCCTAACTTGACCAGAAAATTTTAATCCTGTGATGGCTCCAGCTGTGGCAAAGCAAAAATAAGGCCTTAGTTATTGCATTTCACCATTTCATCAATTTATAATTATTTATTTCTATAAATTTATGCATGTAGTTATTTTAGATATGTGCATGAGTGATGGGGATGTGTTTTTTTTATTTGAAAAGTTTTGTATTTTGCACTTTTTGGGCTTTTTTTCTGAAAGAAAATGAGAAACGCACAGACATATCTGTAGAAATAAATTCATATAAAATCAATTTTCTGAGTCATTTTCTTCTGGATTTTTTCTGTATTAAGTTCAGACATGTGGCTGGGGTACTGTTTTTGTATGTAGCCCGTGTAATGTGCTTACAGTAGTGTTTTTTAATCATTTTACAGATGATTTACTTGGACGGAAATAGAAATTCTCTATTCTAGCCTCTTTAGCTCTGTGTCAGTGAGGCCTAGTGTCACACTGACACAAGAAACAAAAAAAATGAGAGTGTTAGCTTCCTAATGACCTCAGGACCCTCCCAGAGGGCCAAAGGATGTGGAAACTAATTTTTGGGGGTAAAAATTTAGGCGAGAAAAGCATATATTTTCCAAGTGCTTCTAAAGAGGGTGATGTCATTTCCTAACTTACCAGACTGTTGTAGCTGTTCTATTTGTTTTTACCCACGTAGTCATTATTATTCACATTACTGATGGTTATTTATCAAAAATCTCATTGTGTAAATATTTTGTGATAGCACCAATAGTCAACACTACGATAATGTTGCGGTATCGATATCAAGGTATTTGGTCAAAAATATGGTGATATTTGAGTTTCTCGATATTGCCCAGCCCTACAATGGCTAATTAATCAGCGACTGACTAGTTGCAGGGATGGTGGTGCCTGGAAAAAGGTCAAAGGTCACCAAAGGTACATGTCAGTGTATGTCTTCAGCAAATTACATCACACCTGGCTATTATCTTGTGCACTTACATTTGGCACTGGTTGGGCTTATTTGAAGCAAATGTACTTTGGGAGTTTTTACCTCAATGGATGTCCCTTTGGATAAAAGCATCAGCTAAGTGTAACATAAAATGAAATTTAATGTATTTCATATCTCACCGGTACCTGAAACGTTCCCCAACACGGCTGTAACCACCACAAGAAATATCCCTCCATTTGATGTTTCGATGATGGTGGTGAGGATCACGGTCCTAACACGTCAGCCTATAGATCCAACAGTTGCTAATTAAAAACAGGTTGATGAATTACAGTCGACAAACAGGTCTTTCCACATGAGCAGTATGCGGTCCACCGATAAGACTGACGGGACATGGCGGCGATCAACCGTTTCTTTATTAACGCCGAGGTTAAGGAAAGGTCACAAAATAAACGTTAGACATGTGCATAAAATTCTTTCAACAATAAATGAATCCATACACAAAGTCAAAATTATGATTCAAAGACACGTCAAATTGCATTGACTTCTATGGGATCAGCTGTTTTCTATCCCATAAAAGGGAGTTTATCTGTATGTGCCGGCCTCACGTACTTGTGTCCCGTAGCATTTGCATTTGCTGTTCCTCCGCTCATTTGTTCCCTGTTCCCCAGTAAAGAACTGGCTTTACATGTGCATTTATAATTAATTGTATCTACTGTAGCAACATTGAAATCAGTATTCACCACATAGTGTTGGCTCCCGTGCCCCTTCTGTGCAGACTGTAATTGGACGCTCCCATGGAGAGTGTTAACACCCTTCCTGATCTTCTTCTACTGGACTTAAACCCCCTTATGAGTGGAAATCACTTCAGTAGGGAACTCCCCAGAGGACAAGCAGGAAGGACAGTAGGACATTTTGTTGAGGTTTGGTCAGGAATAAAGACAAATTTCTATTAAAGCGCCCATATTCTGCTCATTTTCAGGTTCATAATTGTATTTTGAGGTTAGACCAGAATAGGTTTACATGGTTAGATTTTCAAAAAACACCATATTTTTGTTGTACTGCACATTGCTGCAGATCCTGTTCTCACCCTGTGTGTTAAGGTATCTGTTTCATCTCCAGAGTTAGAAATCTCACTTGTTTACTATCTTTGTTGGGAGCTGCACATGCTCAGTAGCTCGGTAAGATCCCATCAGCTAGATAACTCTTTCTCCAGCTTTGGTCAGTCCAAGGCAGGATTAGCTGGGAGACTTCTTCTAGACGAGGGCCACTTGTGGAATACCTGCACAACAGGGACAGGAAGTAGTTCTTTTGGAGATTATGGTCAACTAGTGGCTGTTGGAGCAGTGTTTTGCCTTTGAGAACGAGCTAGCGCTAGCGTGTGAGACGGTTAGCCACCTCGTCTCTAGTGACGTAGAAAGCCGTGCAGATGTTGAACAGCTCACCCGGAGACTGAAGGCAGAGGACATTCAGAAACCGGATCTCACTCAGAACAGCATGGATAGATTTTTCCAAGTTTGTATGCATGTGGAAGCACCAGAGACACAAAATAACACCCCAAATCCCAGAAAAAAGGGATTTTTTTTCATAATATGGACTTTAATAATGTGTGTATGTATCATTGTCAGGAATAATTAGAGTTTATAAAGCACACATGCTCCTCACTGAGCGTGTATTTGTGTGTGTGTGTGTGTGTGTGTGTGTGTGTGTGTGTGTGTTTACCCCAGTTTTGAACTCGTCATGACTGTTGGTACTCACTGTGGCCTGTCAGCTTTGCAGAACAGACTTGTTAATTGGACGACGTGGTGGTGTGAATAGCTTTTACACTGTAACACACACAGAAAAAGGCGAAAGGCATCGCTTAGTGCTGAAGATGTTTCCCGACATCAATAGGATTTCTGACTGAACTCAAATTGCTTTGGGCAGAAAGGTGAGTTAAGGTTACAGCAAACAATTCAAGTTTCAACACCAGTATTATAGATTATATCAGGGGAAATCATTACCTAACAAGTCTACATCCTCTTCTCTACTGCCATACATACACACACAGAAACACACACACACACACACACGCACATTACTATTACATTAGCATTCTCTGGGCTGAAAAGAGAGCTGCAGGCTCTGTGTTCGCCTCCCCCCGGGTTTCTTTGTAATCTCTTTCTTCCAGCCTGCTATACTCCCCTCTGTACCGGCGCTCACACACACACACACACGCATAGACACAAAAATCAAGTATGCATGCATCTACACATTCTATCGAGCACATGCACATATACACACACTGGCCCTGCCAGGCTACCAGTCTCTTTGATTGCCCTCCAGTTCTCTAATGAATAATTTAGTTCCAAATACATTCCAACACAGTGACACCCAGATAAAGGAAGTGAAGTATGGTAGTGAGGAAGGAGGAAGACAGAGTAAAGTTGGAGTAAAGGTGAAAAGAGATGGAAATGGAATTTTGGCTTTGCTGACAGAATTAGAGTGAAGAAAGGAAACGGATAGAGGGGAGTATATAGTAATACTCCATCCAAAAAATCTCTTGAGTTTTACACACGGCGTTTGGGCGTCGCCATCTCGTTTTGTTGCAACCGGACGTGACAATTTTTGAAGAAGACATAGCCAAGCTAGTATTGTTTATGGTTGCAACTGCGCTAAATGCTAAAGCGGGAAAGTTGACGATTTTTGCGTAAACGCGGAGTTCCAGGTATCTGAGACATTCATCTGCATATACGACAGCAAAGAAAATCTGCAGACTTTCCCTTGAGTTAAAAGCTAACAGTCGCCAGCCAGCCGGCATTAAACTTCCGTAATTCCTCAAATAAAAGCCGGGGCCTTAATTTACTTGAACTGCAGAAGGCTTTTATTAGGGGCAGGCGTTTGTTTCTAATTCCATCTTGTCTTCATGAATGGAGACAAGTCTGTACAAACGCTCAGAGACAATCAGGTAACGTTAGCTTAAAACTACTTCAATATAACTGGCAGACATATATAACTCCTGTCAAATTACATAGGTTTCATAAAAATGTCCCTGATGCATGCTTTAAATACAGAGAAGCTCAGGGATCATTTGTGCATTGTGTTTGGGAGTGCAGCATTATTAAAGACTCTTGGGTGAAAGTGACTAATATTACAAAGATAATTCTATCCTTGAATATTCCTCTAGATGCAAAAATGATTTTGCTACACTTATATCCAAAGAACCTTAAATTAAATCCCCAGCAGCGTAAATTTATAGATTTTGCTATATTACCAGCTCAAATAATGATAACTCTTAGCTGGAAAAGGTCTGATCCACCAGTTATTGGAGCTTAGATTAATTCCATGGCACAGTGTATGGCCCTGGAAAAAATAACATTTTATTAAAAACAAAATGGATGTATATGAAGAAATATGGAAGCCGTTTAATTACTACATTAAAAACAACAATGTTGGTCATTTCTTACAAGGAGGTGTAACTATCTATTAGTTTTATTCATTATTGGATTGGATTATTATTTTTTCCTGTTATAGTGTCTTGCTGGAAAAAGGAACTTGTATGTGTATATTTGGTTTCTGGGTACCTTGTAATATTTGTTGTGCATTTAGATTGACTCTTGTCTGAGCCATCCATCCATCTTCATCCGCTTATCCGGTATCGGGTCGCGGGGGCAGCAGCTCCAGCAGGGAACCCCCAACTTCCCTTCCCCGAGCCACATCAACCAGCTCCAACTGGAGGATCCCGAGGTGTTCCTAGGCCAGGTTGGAGATATAATCTCTCCACCTAGTCCTGGGTCTTCCCCGGGGCCTCCTCCCAGCTGGACGTGCCTGGAACACCTCCCTAGGGAGGCGCCCGGGAGGCATCCTTACCAGATGCCCGAACCACCTCAACTGGCTCCTTTCGATGCAAAGGAGCAGCGGCTCTACTCCGAGCTCCTCTCGGATGACTGAGCTTCTCACCCTATATTTAAGGGAGACGCCAGCCACATTCCATTCTCTTTTCATCACAACTGGGCGATAAACTGAATGTAATACCACCCCCGCTGCTCCGATTCTCCGACCAATCTCCTGGTCCATGGTCCCCTCACTCGCGAACAAGACCCCGAGGTATTTAAACTCCTTCACTTGGGGTAAGGACTCATTCCCTACCTGAAGAAGGCACCCCATCGGTTTCCTGCTGAGAACCAGGGCCTCAGATTTAGAGGTGCTGATCCTCATCTCAGCCGCTTTACACTCGGCTGCGAACCGATCCAGTGACTGCTGAAGGTCCCAGGCCAATGATGCCATCACGACCACATCATCTGCAAAAAGCAGCGATAAGATCCTGAGCCCACCGAACTGAAACCCCTCCCCGCCCCGACATCCTGTCCATAAATATTACAAACAGGATTGGTGACAAAGCGCAGCCCTGGCGGAGGCCAACCCTCACCTGGAACGAGTCAGACTTACTGCCGAGAACCCGGTCACAGCTCTTGCTTTAGTCATACAGAGATTGGATGGCCCTGAGAAGGGACTCCTTTACCCCAAACTCCCGCAGCACCTCCCACAGTATCTCCCAGGGGACCCGGTCATACGCCTTCTCCAGATCCACAAAACTCATGAAGACTGGTTGGGCATACTCCCAGGCTCCCTCCAGGATTCTTGCAAGAGTGAACATCTGATCCGTTGTTCCAGAACCTGGACAGAATCCGCATTGTTCCTCTTCAACCCGAGGTTCGACTATCGGCCGAACCCTCCTTTCCAGCACCTTGGAGTAGACTTTACCAGAGCGGCTGAGAAGTGTGATATCCCTGTAATTTGCACACACCCTCTGGTCCACTTTTCTGAAGAGAGGAACCACCACCCCAGTCTGCCACTCCTTAGGCACTGTCCCAGACTTCCACGCAATGTTAAAGAGGCGTGTCAACCAAGACAGCCCCTCCACACCCAGAGTTTTCAGCATTTCTGGACAGATCTCATCAACAACTCCAAAAACTCATCAACTACCTCAGCGACCTCCACCAGGGAAATTGACGACAATCCCCCATCATCCTCCAGCTGTGCCTTCACCACAGAGAACGTGTCAGCTGGATTTAGGAGTTCCTCAAACTGCTCCTTTAACCGCACTATTACCTCCTCAGTTGAGGTCAACAAGGTCCCATCCTTGCTGTATACAGCTTGGATGATTCCCCGCTTCCCCCTCCTGAGGTGGCGAACGGTTTTCCAGAAGCACATATCCCGGAAACTCTCCTTCTTCAGTTGGACGGCTTCCCTGACCACCAGTGTCCAGCAGGGTGTTCACGGGTTACCGCCCCTTGAGGCACCTAAGACCCTTAGACCACAGCTCCCCGCCGCAGCTTCAGCAATGGAAACTTTGAACATTGTCCACTCAGGTTCAATGCCCCCAGCCTACACAGGGATGCAAGAAAAGTTCAGCCGGAGGAGTCAGTTGAAAGTCCATCGGACAGGGGCCTCCTCCAGACGTTCCCAGTTTTCGCACTAACCGTTTGGGCTTACAAGGTCGGTTGTTTCTAGGTCACCTGTATGTTACAACACACTACACTGGGCTGAGTAACACATACAGCCCTGACTAAAATACTGGTAGGACAATAATACTTTACATGAGTATCCTAACCCAGAAAAACAAAGTGTGGAAAAAAGCATGAATATATTGTTGAATCTGTTAAATTAAATTGGCAGAAATGTACATTACGAGGAACTTGAATGCACATTACCGACTACCGGTCTTTATTTGAGGAACTACAGTAAACAAGACATTTTTCAGTGACCTTAATGTTTCAATTCACTTTGAAAAGCGTAGCCAATGGCACCAAAATGTAGGAAAGGACATCTACCATGGTAAAACGTTTGAGGACGTATGGAAATGTCACTACAGATAGGACAAAAGGATTTTGACGATGGAATTTAAGAGCTGGTTTGAAATCATGGAAGCACTATCTAACATCCATCCATCCATCCATCTATCATCTGCAAGCAGGCCTCATAAACATAAGCTATAGGCCACGCTCTGAGCTGTAAAAGCAGCACCATTACCACAGAGGCCATTGATTATCCAGAGATAATGCAGGCTTGATGGCCTGTAGGCTTGTCTAAATCTCTAAGCAGAGTAGTATTCTTGGATGGCTAACTCATAACTCAGTGGGCAGGCGGTGGAGGGGAGTGTGTCCGGCTATAAATCCTGACATTGAACATGGACGTAAAAAGCTTGAGACTGAAATTATGTTACGCTTTAACAATATTTCAGCACAGCTCACAACGGTATATACAACTATCTAATTCACGTAGATGACACAAGCACTATCTTATCGCTATAAGACATTAAATATTATTTCAATTAAACTTACATTGGGGGGGCGGCATGCCCCCCGGACCACCCCTACACCCCCCGCCCCCACCGACAGACCCACAAATATACAACACCCCCTCCCACATTATAGTTCCAACGTACCTGGACTTGTTCCATCTTTGTGATCTTCCAGCAAACAAAAATCCAGAAAAGAAATGCTTAAATTATTATTATTATTGAATAAAACAAACACCTTGATTGGATGTGGACGTAGCATGTACATTTCTAACAGCAGCGAGTCTTTAAGAATGTAAGTTTAAGTCTTAAGTCAAGTCTCCATGGATGTAGTGTATTTTTTGTGATTTAACCTCTAAATAAGGTATGTCACAACTTGTTGAAATAAGTAAATAGATTGGAGTAATTGTTTGCATTAATCTCCACACACACACACACACACACACACACTTGTTTCTGTGAAGAGTTACCAAGTTTCATAGAATCAATGGGTAGCCAGATCAAGTGTGCTTCATAAAGCTCTAATTACTCCTGAGTGGTTGAGTGTTCCAAGTAAGTGGCTGTAAAAGCTTTTTGTCAACTGATGACTGATTTTCCACTTGGGTGCAAGCATTGCAATCAGACTAGTTCCTTCCTATTATTCAATGACAAGGCCGCCGCCGTTTTCATTTGATCTTGAACTTCTTACGGTTCGGATTATTGGTTCTGTAGTTGAACTCACCACAAGAAGAACACAGCAGTAGGCTGTGCTACTTTGTGTTGAAACATTGTGTTAGTGTGCACTACGGGACCTTCTCAGCTTGTAGAAAAATCCAAAAGTGGTTTCACAAGTGTGGTAGATAAGGCTTACTTCAGCAAGGTCACCAAGCTATCAGTATGATTTATGTGGAAACTGAGCTGCTCCCACCAGTTATGTAGCAGTAAGTCAAAAACTTGCTTAACTATATGAAATCTTATACCTGAGGTCAACAATTAGCAACGGAATAAGGAAAAAACATCTGCAGAATGGAACTCATTAGCATTTCATTTCCATATATTACATAGTTGTGATTATTATATTGTACTTAGAGTTAAATTGATTTATTATGGATTTTATCTCATGCATATAGTAGAGTAGAATTGTTCGAAAAACAAGACACAGGAATATCTGCAGTTTCATGCATTTATTTTTAAAACAAGAGCTCGCTGTTTTCTCAGTTAGGCTGATAAAGTCACAGGCAAAAACTGTGACATCAATACCTCATTGAGAGAGATGGTAGAGATAGGATTCCCATGTTTGTGAATTGCGAGTTCTGAAGTTGACAGACAGCTCAAAGTGGTTGTATGATTATTGGGTGTTAGAAATACTATACACTGACCTAATAACGCAGTGGGCCCTATTTTTTCCAAATCCACTTTTACTGGTTTGACAGCGGAAAAAAAGAGTCTGTGCGCCGGGCGCATTGTTCAAAAGAGTCGTACTTAGTGTCTTCATTAATTCATAGGTGTGTTTTGGGTGTAACATGCAATCAACCAATCAGAGGTCCTCTCCCATTCCTTTCAAAAGCCAGGCGTGTTTGTACCTTGGATCATTGTTGTCATGATGGTGTGTGTAACAAGCATAGTGTGCGTGCTGTACATAAGCCTAGGCACATTGGTCAATGTTGCGATCACTTCCCGCTGCCTCAAGATATCAATAGGCCCAGGATGCACCTGAACACACCGCCCTGTAAGATCAGAACACCCATGGGCGCAAAGATGGGCGCAAGGCGGGAAATGGACAACTGCGTCGGTCTTAACCCTTGTGTTGTTTTCCCGTCAAAATTGAAAAAAGCACAGATACACACACACACACAGGTCAGGGTAACTGGTTTTCTCACGTCGTAGTACGATAAAACCGGCGAGCTGGATAAACATGATTTGAGGCGGTCGAACGCTTGCTGTTGCTGTGGAAACCAGCACCACGCAGAATCTTTATGTTCATTCATTTATGTTCAGGCAATGGGATGGGTTTATTTCATAAACCTCTGTTACTTATTAAACAGACCATACAGATAACTTGGGGGGAGCTGTGCACATACTGGACTTCCTGAGGTACGGTGTCTCTTAGTGTCCATATGGAATGCAAACACATCGTTCACCAGAATGATCTACAATATCCTTTTCAAATATGCATGTATTGTTGATTATTCATATAAGTATTCCCAAATGCCTCTCAGGGTGTATGAATTCTCGATCTCTCCTCGTGTGTCCTCCCTGAAGGAGAAGATGACTTACTGTTATGACTTTGCATTTTTCCCCTAAGGAAAAAATGCCACAAAACAGTTGTCTCGGGAGAAATGTTTATGCTGCCAGGTCCCAGGTCAGGGCCATAGACCTATCTAGAGGGACAAGATGTTCTTTTTTCAGCTAAGATAGAATGGCCGGTAAAGAAACTTGACACACAAAGGACAGATGGAAAAGACGTTACAGCTCCAACTTGTCTGCCTGGGAAGATTCATTGTTATACTAAGATTAAACCGTTTTCCAAACAAGGTCTGTTTTTCTCTGGGGGAACCGGTTACAAGGCAGGAAACTGTAGTTGTAAAGTTGCAAGACGTTTGTCACTCTGGAGCTGGTGTGTGCATTGTGAAGACTGCTCTCGTCATTTGCTTGTTCACTGCAGAAAACAATGAAAACCAATTAAGACCAAACCTTGATTCAGTTTGCAGCGTCTTTATTTTCAACAAAGTCTCACTTCCAACAAATTCCTCTCTCGCTGTACAAGAAACTTCCACGACAATACCCAGGCCTCGGTTTACACCTATATCCATTTCTAGCCACTGGGGGACCACAGGCAGGCTGGGGGAACTCTAATTAATCTTACAAAACCTCATAAAGTGAATTTTTCATGCCATGGGACCTTTAAACATATTTCAGACAAACAACGCAGGACTTCCACCCAGGAGACCGGGATTCTTGTCCCATTCTTGTCCCTAGTCCCTTGTCACTAAAACGTACATTTTGTAACCCCACCCACCATTTTTTCCTAATCCTAACTATCCCACGTCCCCACCCAGAGCGTCAAAAAGTGACACCAAAAGTCCAGACCAAGCGCGTCTAAATATGACGCCATAGGTGACTTTTTGCATAAGTAACAAACGCCAAAGGCACCTGACCGAGCATGACTTTTAAAAGCACTGAGAGGGAGACTGGCTCACATGGGTCCCCCCTCTCCTCCTGAACAGGGTTGGCTTGGGTCCCCGTCGCACAGGACTCAATTTCCACATTAGGGCTGTAAACTCAGAAAATAAATGGCATTACATCAGTGGGCTCAAACTGCTTACCCTATTGTGCGTAACTTGGCATGCACAATGGTTTTTGTGTGGGGCCGCCACTCCTCTCTTGATGTCCACTTTATTATCAGACATTTTTGTTGTTGTTCTGCCATGGTTCCGTTCTCTGTGCATACACCAACCTACAATAGAAAATCTGCACACTGGGAAGATAACTTTTTATTGCTTATCCCAGATGACAAACCTCCAAAAAGAAGATTATTTTCTTGGCCTCCACCTCCGCGATGGGCCTCTTAATCTCATAGTCGGTGAAGTTTTTTTTTTTAAAGTTTTTTTGTGTTTTGCAGCATCAGCCCTGTAATTGGACAAAGATAAGGGGCCCATCTATAGTCATTGGCATAGTAAATGATGGGATGAAGCAAGGCAGGTTTGATGGCTCGTCCACTTGTATAAAGGAAAGGTGCAAAGGACTCCTTGGACTCCCGGTCTTGCCCCATGTGTCACAGAAACGTATATTCTTTAACCACAACCAAGATCTTTTCCCAAACCTAACCGTCCCGTTCTGGTGCTGCATGTCGGTCATTACGTCCCGACACTAAAGGAGACTTTTAGCGTGAATAACAAACGCCAAGCGTCCGTATTTTACCCAATGGGAGAGCGAGAATGTGTTGTTGGGGGAATGGCGCCTGTAGTGCAAAGCGCTTTCAGTCGTGTCTAAGCCTACAAAAGTGCGACATGTATGCAGTCGATTTGCCATCAAAACACAGAAGACTAACTTTATTAATCACATGTGAAGAATATGCAATCAAACTGCATTGGAACCATCAGATTAGAAGTACAGGTAAAAGCCAGTAAATTAGAATATTTTGAAAAACTTGATTTATTTCAGTAATTGCATTCAAAAGGTGTAACTTGTACATTATATTTATTCATTGCACACAGACTGATGCATTCAAATGTTTATTTCATTTAATTTTGATGATTTGAAGTGGCAACAAATGAAAATCCAAAATTCCGTGTGTCACAAAATTAGAATATTGTGTAAGGGTTACATTTTGAAGACACCTGGTGCCACAAAGTAATCAGTTGATTAACTCAAAACACCTGCAAAGGGCTTTAAATGGTCTCTCAGTCCAGTTCTGAAGCCTACACAAACATGGGGAAGACTTCAGATTTGACAGCTGTCCAAAAGGCGACCATCGACACATTGCACAAGGAGGGAAAGACACAAAAGGTTATTGCTGAAGAGGCTGGCTGTTCTCAGAGCTCTGTGTCCAAACACATTAATAGAGAGGCAAAGGGAAGGAAAAACTGTGGTCAGAAAAAGTGTACAAGCGATAGGGATCACCGCGCCCTAGTCAAGATTGTGAAAAAGGGTGTGGACAGCTGCTGGAGTCAGTGCTTCAAGATCCACCACCAAGAGACGCTTGAAAGACATGGGTTTCAACTGCCGCATACCTCGTGTCAAGCCACTGTTGACCAAGAAACAGCGCGAAAAGCGTCTCACCTGGGCTAAGGAAAAAAAGAGCTGGACTGCTGCTGAGTGGTCCAAAGTCATGTTTTCTGATGAAAGCAAATTTTGCATTTCCTTTGGAAATCAAGGTCCCAGAGTCTGGAGGAAGACAGGAGAGGCACAGGATCCATGTTGCCTGAAGTTTAGTGTAAAGTTTCCACCATCAGTGATGGTTTGGGGTGCCATGTCATCTGCTGGTGTCGGTCCACTCTGTTTCCTGAGATCCAGGGTCAACGCAGCCGTCTACCAGCAAGTTTTAGAGCACTTCATGCTTCCTGCTGCTGACCTGCTCTATGGAGATGGAGATTTCAGGTTCCAACAGGACTTGGCGCCTGCACACAGCGCAAAATCTACCCGTGCCTGGTTTACGGACCATGGTATTTCTGTTCTAAATTGGCCAGCCAACTCCCTGACCTTAGCCCCATAGAAAATCTGTGGGGTATTGTGAAAAGGAAGATGCAGAATGCCAGACCCAAAAACGCAGAAGAGTTGAAGGCCACTATCAGAGCAACCTGGGCTCTCATAACACCTGAGCAGTGCCAGAAACTCATCGACTCCATGCCACGCCGCATTAATGCAGTAATTGAGGCAAAAGGAGCTCCAACCAAGTATTGAGTATTGTACATGCTCATATTTTTCATTTTCTTACTTTTCAGTTGGCCAACATTTCTAAAAACTCCCTTTTTTGTATTAGCCTTAAGTAATATTCTAATTTTGTGACACACGGAATTTTGGATTTTCATTTGTTGCCACTTCAAATCATCAAAATTAAATGAAATAAACATTTGAATGCATCAGTCTGTGTGCAATGAATAAATATAATGTACAAGTTACACCTTTTGAATGCAATTACTGAAATAAATCAAGTTTTTCAAAATATTCTAATTTACTGGCTTTTACCTGTAGATGGCAATGACAACATCTTTACAAAAAGCTCATTTTCAAACACCTCACCTTACATACTAATAATATTTTACTTCAGTATGCTGTTTAAAGTGTAATTTCAGGGTCTTGACTCCAACCCCTCCCCTCTGTGAAGCGGCTGCCGGCTCCTTTTCGTGGCTGTCGGCATCATTTGCTTCTCCCTACATCTTATTTCTATTTATTCTGGATAATTGTCTCTGTTTATATGGTGCAATGCATTGGCTTTTATTTTTATTTAAAAAAAACCTGCCCACACTCCTTTTGCTATTCCTGCCTCTTTGTTCCTGTCAACGTGTTCCATCAAATCAAAAAGCATCCCTCCCTCCCTCCTTCTCTCATCCTCCTTCCTCTCACTCTCTCTTCTCTCACGCTCTCTGAAAACAAATTGTATTCTATAAATGTTAATTAGCATGCCATGGTCTAGGGGATAAGAGTAATGGTGTACATGGGGCGCTGGCGGAGAAGAATTCATTACCACCCGAGACACCTGCTAGATTATAAACAAGTAGCAAACACTGATAATGCTGCTGTTTTGCCTGTCTCCCTAATGGAGAAGTTTACAAATGGACTTTTAAAGGAGAGGGAGAAAAAAAGTATCACAAATAGAAGAATTTATAAGACAAATATTTCTGTTGTTATTATGAGGGCTGTATCATCGATTCAAGTATTTAATCGCAATTAATTGCATGATCGTTCACAGTTTACTCATGATTGATTGTCGTTTGGGATGCGATCTCGGATTTTACCAAACCCGTTCACCAAAACGTTTCAATTTCAGTTTCTAGGATCTCGTCAGCTGGCTTTGAGCCGAGCCGCTCCTCATTTACATACTATTATCTGGATTCAACTTTATGTAAATGAGGAGAGGGCGATTTGAAGCTCCGCTTCTCCAAATTCCCTACAACGCTACTCTGAATGCATTGCACGGTGGCTCCCATAGAAATGAATGGCAAATGATGATGGCTGACAACAGACGGACACCTTTTAGCTCTGAAGCCGTTCAGGGTGCGGCCATGTCTCTTCAGAGCATACACCACATCTAATGCTGCTCACAGTCTTCCTCCCGGCGTGCTCGATGAAGGCGTCACGCATCACGTTCGCCGTGATGTGTTTCACTCTGCCGCGGCGAGCCAGACAGCCAATGGCGGTTCGGTGATCCCCTGGGTGTTGTCACGGGGCCCTTCACGCTTCCCCCTTGCCATCCACAACATCACTACTGCATCGCTTCCTGATTTCCCAAACTACGCAGCGGCCTGGGGCCCATATAACAGAATGCACGTGCATAAAAAAGAAAAGTGCCGTTAACTTGTTATGATTGCGTTAATTTTAACCTAGTTATTGGACATCACTGTTTGAGTTGATGATCCAATTAACTGTTTAACTGTTTTCTAATTCAAGCTTATTAAAGATAATAGAAAGTCATTAAAACCAAAGTAAAACTGCACTTTAAAAGTCCCATGACATGGTGCTCTTTGGACGCTTTTATATAGTCCTTAGTGGTCCCCTAATACTGTATCTGAAGTCTCTTTATATAGACCTTAGTGGTCCCCTAATACTGTATCTGAAGTCTCTTTTATATAGACCTTAGTGGTCCCCTAATACTGTATCTGAAGTCTCTTTTATATAGACCTTAGTGGTCCCCTAATACTGGATCTGAAGTCTCTTTCCCAAAATTCAGCCTTGATGTAGAATTCCAGCCACTAGAGCCAGTCCCACAATGAGCTTTCCTTAGTATGTGTCATTTCTGAGTCTGTAGCTTTTGAGGAGGAACTCATATTAATATTAAAAAAAACTCACAAAGTGAAATGTTCATGCCATGAATCTATTGCAGGCATACTATTGTATTCACTTGTTTGCTTTCTTACAGGGATACACATAAGAAAGTTGATATTAATTGACCCTTTGCTAAGCACATTAACCCTATGATCTTGTTGTCCTTCCAGGTAAAAAATCAAAAATTACTTCTTTTTTTTAGTTTTTCAGATGCTTTTGATATTTTTTTTTAAAAAACAACAAAAGAATTTGGTCACTTAAATGCACCGCTAACAGCACCGTTTATTCCTTAATACCTTTCACACTTCCTCTTGGAACATTGGTCCACAAACCTAATTCATGTGAAATTATACCAAATTTGTTTTGTTAAAATAAAAGCAGAAATCATGAATTATTTCCCCTAATAGTTCAGATCAGAAGAGGTTGAGTGGATCTCAGACGGGTGTTAAGTGAAAGTCAGGATACTGTTTTAAAACCATTTCCACTGCTATAAAATCCATTTATTTAACCTGAAGAACGTTGCAGGGAACCATCCATGTTATTTTTGGGCAATTTGGTTGAAATAAATCCCAATTTCTTTTTCTTTTCGGCATGATTATGAAGGGACTCAAATTACAACTATCCTGAAATATGAAATACAGAATCACACGATTCTTGTGAAAACCTATCTTCTGAATCTTTGGCCGGACACACACACACACACACACACACAAACACACACACCATCTGCTTGAAGATTGCAGCAGTAACACAGGAATAGGAAAAGTGATGTGAAACAAGCTATAGGGACCTAGAGAATAAAAGCAAAACGGCAAGGGAGAAAAAGTGAGTGTGGCAGAGTGGGAATGAGTGAAAGAATAAATGAAAGAATAAATGAAAGAAAGAAAGGGGCCAGCGCCTCTCATCAATATTTCATTTGCACTGAAAACTCAGGGTCGAGGTGGGTGTGTGTGTGTGTGTGTGTGTGTGTGTGTGTGTCAAGGTGGGTGTGTGTGTGTGTGTGTGGGGGGCTCTTCAGACTGTGCTGAATTCAGCAGGAACATAAAACCGGCCGAGGCGAAAGTCAATACGGGCGAGTTGTTGCTTCTCCTGTGAGTTGGGAGTGGTGGCAGGGATCAGCAGGTCCTCAGCACTTGTTAATACCAGCAGACTCTGTTGAAACACACACACACACGCTGCCGCCACCCCCCCACCCCCTCCATCTCCAGTCTTGTGCGACGGCAACTTGCTGAAGCAGTTTGCTGCAGGTGAAGCACCCACTAACCCTGATCTTTCATTTGTGATAAATCTGTAATCCAGACTCAAAGGCTCACTGGAGCGCTGTCACGCTTGATCTCTTGGCTGCAGGCAGCACCGAGAACCCACTGTGTGATTCACTCATATAAATGGGTGTTTGAATCTATTTTGGTCGGCTCTTCATACGTATTATTGATTGTGTGATCAAACACGAGACGCCTACAGTGTTCTTCCAGCCTGTGCATTACATTTCCATCATTTCCTCCTTCTTTATTTAAGCACTGCTGAAGCATCTTTCATTGTTACCCGGCGCCCTCCAACCACGATAGCCTTCAACCAGCATGGGTTCACGGCCAGAAAAGCAACTGCAGTGGGCAACGTTTTGGATTTGCCATTCTGCGTGTTGCAGTAGTCATTTTCAAATGGTTTTGGAGGGAAGTCAAACGATTTTCGCCTCGTATGATTGCAAGTTTTCTGTTTCGCTAAGTATATCTCCCAATATTCTCGATTTATCCAATAGTCAACCAATGAAAAGAAATGAAAAACCAAACAATGAATGTATTGTTTGTGTACCCAAAACTGGTACAAAAACATCAATCTGTGCGTTCACATGCACAACAATATTGCATTATTATTCCAAATAAAATAATATTCCAAAGTTGATACAGGTCATGTAAATAGCATTTTCCATTTGGATAATCAGAAAAAGGCCTTTTTCCGAATATAGCATTTTCCGATTAAGACATGTGGGGTAATGTGGTATTAATAATATATTTTATTTAGAGGAGCCTTTCAAAGCACTCAATCTGGGTTTTTATTGCAGTTTGTGACAGTTTGCAGTTAACGGTCAGCTCTGTGCGTTGCTATGGTTACTGTACACAAACCAACCAGCCACCAGTTTGCAGGGCCGCAGACCCGTTAAGAAGGAGAAGCACAGCTACTTTTAAACATGATCAAATTCTTGGATATCAACAGGTTTTGGATATGTTCACACATCGCTACGGCGACCGTTTCAAGAAGCTGGTTGAAGGAATGAAAGAGGGATGCTGTCCAACAAGTCCTCCACCGCTGGAAAACTTTGAAAAAAATCCTATTTCCTATTTCGCACGGCTACATGTAAATGGAAATATTAGTGGAATATTCACTTTCATTAGCCAATGAGGGTTAAGGTGATTTTGCCAATTACTGCCACAGCTTCTAAAGTCATTAGAAAGAGGTTGAGGAACACTGTTTTAGGCATATTAGAAGTATAAACTATTGGCTCAATAATAATAATAATAATTTATACTGTTTATTGATCCCCAGTGGGGAAATTACAATCAACCGTTACAACCCTGTCTCATCATGAATCAAATATAAATTATGATGTAAAGGAATCTCTTTTTATGATCCATCCAGAGCTGACTTTTAACTTTTGCTAAATGAAATTAATATATTCTTTTATTGTGTATGAACATAGTTTGTAGTATTATAATTGATGGATTTTTTTACGGCATATGAAGCCAGACTGTGAGACATTTTTAGTATCCTCACATCCAACCAACACCTTTGCATTGCTTTGCAGTAAGCTATACCATGGAGAGACACCAAAGGATGTCAAACTGCATATAATCAGCTTTTTTTAGTAGTAATTGCCACTTCAGCACTTGGAATGGGTGTTGAATTCAAAGATGTCAACCACGTTGTCAATTACAGGCTCCCAACAAACATTGAGGCCTACATGCAAGCCTTTGTTTGGAAGAGCAAGGTGAGATATGTCTCTGGCACATTCAATTATTTTATACCACAGCAGACAACTACAAGGCACAGCTAATGAAATGCGCAAGTATGTATCCGAGACAAAACGGTGCATGAGAGTGAAAATTCTGCATCTGTTTGATGGCGAGAACACAGTGCCTCTTGAACCTAAACCCTGCATGTTGTGGCTTCTGTGTATAATCGTGTGACTGTCAAGACACGTGTGATGGATGTGTAAGCCCACTAGAGAAAATGCAGGCGATTGTTTTGTCAATCTGTCACAGATAAACAGAGAATCATTCTTTGGAAATGTTTACAGAGCATGTGACATGACACAGTAAGGAATTTGTGCAGCACACACAGTTAATATCTTAAAGGTCCCCTGACATGGTGCTCTTTGGATGCTTTTATATAGACCTTAGTGGTCCCCTAATACTGTATCTGAAGTCTCTTTTATATAGACCTTAGTGGTCCCCTAATACTGTATCTGAAGACTCTTTTATATAGACCTTAGTGGTCTCCTAATACTGTATCAGAAGACTCTTTTATATAGACCTTAGTGGTCCCCAATACTGTATCTAAAGTCTGTTTGATATAGACCTTAGTGGTCCCTAATACTATATCTGAAGTCTCTTTTATATAGACCTTAGTGGTCCCCTAATACTGTATCGGAAGTCTCTTTTATATAGGCCTTAGTGGTCCCCTAATACTGTAACTGAAGTCTCTTTTATATAGACCTTAGTGGTCCCCTAATACTGTATCTGAAGACTCTTTTAGATAGACCTTAGTGGTCTCCTAATACTGTATCAGAAGACTCTTTTATATAGACCTTAGTGGTCCGCAATACTGTATCTGAAGTCTGTTTTATATAGACCTTAGTGGTCCCTAATACTATATCTGAAGTCTCTTTTATATAGACCTTAGTGGTCCCCTAATACTGTATCTGACATCTCTTTTATATAGGCCTTAGTGGTCCCCTAATACTGTATTGGAAGTCTCTTTTATATAGGCCTTAGTGGTCCCCTAATACTGTAACTGAAGTCTCTTTTATATAGACCTTAGTGGTCCCCTAATACTGTATCTGAAGACTCTTTTAGATAGACCTTAGTGGTCTCCTAATACTGTATCAGAAGACTCATTTATATAGACCTTAGTGGTCCCCTAATACTGTATCTGAAGTCTCTTTATATAGACCTTAGTGGTCCCCTAATACTGTATCATATGTCTCTTTTATATAGGCCTTAGTGGTCCCCTAATACTATATCTGAAGTCTCTTATATAGACCTTAGTGGTCCCCTAATACTGTATCTGAAGTCTCTTTCCCAAAATTGAGCCTTGGTGCAGAATTCCAGCCACTAGAGCCAGTCCCACAATGAGGTTTCCTTTGTTTGTGCCATTTCTGAGTCTGTAGCTTTTGAGGAGGCGAGAGGGGGACTTGACCAACTGCCACTTTACTCGTTTGATGTCTCTCTCTCTCTGTCAAGGGTGGGACAAATTCTCTGGGTGGGCAAAGAAGAGAAAGGGGAGGTAACCGGATCTGGAATCTGGGCCGATCTGGAATTTTGCCCCTTATGAGATCTAGCCACTAGGGGACCATAGGCACACTGGGGGAAGGCATATCAATGGAAATTTTCAGGCTATGGTACCTTTAATGTGTCCAATTTGATGGGCTCACCTCTTACTGGTAAAACATTCATAACGGTGTACCCCAGGGCTCTGTTTTAGGTTTTCTGTTATTTTCTATCTATAATGTCGATGGTGCCAACCTTCATTCTTATGCAGATGATACTATGATATATTGTGTCCCCATTTAAGGAAGCTGTGGCCAAACTGTAGGCCGTCATTAATGTTATTAAAATTCAGCTGTCACAACTAAAGTTGGTTTTAAATTCTGGTTTATTGCTCTTAAGAAAAATAAGTTAGAAGAAGTTTCCCGTCTTAAATATCTCTTGATGACTACCATTCTTTCTAACCTTCGGTTGAGAATCTTTTTAAAAAGCTGAGGCTGAAGTTTTTATTTCTGAAGGTTTTACTTTAGAAACAAGACGTGTTTCCTTTTTGAGGCCCCTCACTTGGAATAACCTTCAAAATAAAAGTAAAACCATATTAACTATTCCCGGGTGATCTTGTTAGAATCCAGCTGCCATTCACGTTAAGTAAATACTTTCCAACATCTGAAGGAATTTGTGTTTACTACATAACTTTTCATTTTATTTCAGCTGCTTGTTATCAATTTAACTGCTGAGTAATTCAGTCGTATAATGTTTAAATGAAATCTCATATCAGGTTGGTATTACACAACAATATTTAGTTCTTAATAAAAGTTCACTGCCTGCCTCCTACAGTGTATTGCTACATCAAAGTACTATTCCAGGTCAGTAGTGTAAGTGTGAGCTAATGTGCAGTGACCTCTGTGCTCTATAGACTAAGGAATCGTTATTTCACAGCAATAATTACCAACAGAGAAACTGCTCTGAATGTGAAGGCTTAGACAAAAATCAAATATTCATTATGGCAGCCACTCTTTCATTACATTATACTTGCATTCCAATAAACCGCTCTTTAGGAACAATGTTATTCCTGCCATTTTATATCATGTTTAGACCTCAGCATGGTAATGAATTATTATTATCAGTCCTGACACAGGTTTCTTCCTATCTTCTTCCACTGTTCCCTCTCTCTGTGTAATGAATAAATAGAATGGGATTATCAGCTCACTTGTAGTCCACCCCCATTTTGTATTTGAAATGAGCCACACTTTGTGCTGGCAATTTGCCTTCATCTAGCTCCAGTTGATAATGCAGAGCCAATTAAATGGAAGCAAATTGTTGCTTTTGGGGAAGTCACATGGATGAAATGCATGCTTTTCATATAAGGTGCAATAGAGATTGCATAGGCTGCATTTCTATGAATGCAAAAATGACTAGTAATGATAATTTGCTGGAAATCCTCAGTCACGCCCCAGTTTTTGGAAACCTTCAGGCAGACTATCCTTGACATGATGTGACACTTTGCTGGAGGCGTGGCATTGGACGTTGTGGTAGAATCCTTTGGAACAATTCCCTCAACACTAACAGGAATGGGCCATTAAGGAACCAAAATGTAAAAAACAAATTGAAGATTTTATGGCAATAAGTACGATACTGAATGTCCCACACTACAACAAGGCCAGGTGATAGGTTTGGTGCAGGGGTGGCAGATAAAGAATGATGGGAAGCAAATAAATGCTAGCTAGATTTAAATGGCTTTCAGCTGTGACCCTCAGGCGTCTAATGTGTATCAGTTCCATACATACCAGCTGCCTTCACACAGAATGGGAAGAACCAACACATTCTCACTCCCATTGCTTGGTAAGGTGCCTTTGGTGTTTGTAACTGATGCATGAAGTC
The DNA here is from genome assembly GCA_013375575.1 of Percina caprodes. NCBI lineage: Eukaryota > Metazoa > Chordata > Actinopteri > Perciformes > Percidae > Percina > Percina caprodes. The sequence goes on from JABXJD010000220.1 coordinate 1,036,902, forward strand.
TCTTTTAGAGTCATATATAGACCCGCATGGTCGGTACCCAAAACAGTATCGTTACCTAACCCTAGTCAGGACTCTTGGTGTCACTTTTTGGTGCTCTCGACTCTGCGGCTAGCCCTTTGGCGTCCTATTTACACATATGATACGCGCTTGGTCGGGACTAGGGTTGGGTACCATTTAACGTAACCATGAAATTTGGTTCTGGTACCCAACAGTACAACTTACAAACTTACAAAGAACTATTTCAGTTGTAAAAATAATTCCAAACCTATTCATCCTGTATATTTAGTTATTTATTAAGAAAATGTTACACTCAAAACAAAAATAAAATAAAACCCTTCCCTCTCTTTTCCCAAACTTAGGTAGTACTAACGTTGTACCAAAAATTTACAGAGTTTGGTACCGAACCCAAGTCGGGACTCTTGGTATCACTTTTTGACTCTCTGGGTTGGGATGTTTTTTTAACTGACATTCGGCACAAGAACGGGACAGTTAGGTTAAGGAAAAGATCGTGGATGGGGTTACGAAATGTACGTTTCAGTGACACGCCAAGTTCTAAGGAAAATGGAAGACAATGTTTGTATACATAGTTACGGACCCCACGGCGTTGCCTACACACACCTCCCCTGAAATGGAACTTTATTTGGCGCCACTGCAGATGCAACAGCTGTGATTCACCCGCTTGGTCGTGGCTTGGTATCATGGCATATTCACTGAATCCTTTTCATCTGCTCCTTCTCCATGAATAACATGAAATTTAGGAGGCTAACCCGTCTTTTTGACCCATTTTCAGCTTTTTTACCACAAAAAAAATGGGTCTTCGAAATAAGCTGAAAATGTCAATATTAGAAATATCATATAACTTTGGAAAAAAAAAACACACTTTTTCAACCCACAACATTGAAAAAATGACAAAAAGGTTGAAAAAAAAATTCAATTTGCTGCTACAGCTTTCCAAGCGTGTTCACAAAGCACATGGGAAACACTTTGTTTCTCCGTCTCCACCGCCTCAGTCAGTACTTGCTCTGGAACTAAACCTGTCACTCTTTCACTCGCTCTATGGTATGTAGGTACCTGTTCAGTTTATCAGTGAACAACTGTACATGAAGTGGTGGAGGAGTAAGTACTAGCTCTTCTGAAACCAATGTATAGCAGTACCACATAGTGCCAAAGGTTAGATAAATGTAATTTCTTGGTCTTGCTGAGGGAATTATGCACTGTCACTTGAACACTGGAGGGAAGAGGTTAGAGAGAGATTAACACTTTTGTTGGCGGCCAGGCTACACATTCATATTGCTGCAGACTGGAATGAAGGAGAAAAGAAAATACACTGAGTCACACACACACACACACACACAGACACACTGAACCATCTACTGTCCTATGAGACTCCGAGATTGAGTAGTTACTTGCTAGAACATTAATTACAATGCAGAAGACCCAGGGTCATACAAGTGAACTGACCAATTTAATCAAAGAAGATGTAAATCCCTAATCTACATTCATACTTCCACATTACGTTTCATTCATAGAAATTCAGTCAATTTCATGAAATCCGTCCAATCAAAGCCATGGATGTATAAAAACCGGGATACGGCGTTCAAGACGTAGCCCCGTGCATTCCTCTGACAGCGGTGCTGGTTCCACATCATGTGACCCATAGAGCGGGTGCACTGGAGACCTCTGCCAACCGAGCTTTTTTGGTCACGTAACTCAATGGGGAAAAATATTTTTGGGGCAGAGGGCATCATTTGATGTACCAGGAGTTGCAATTTGAATGTCTGGTCGCTATGTTTAATTGACTTCAAAACTTGGAGCACTTCTTAGGGGTCTGATCAAAGCCAGAATGACAAAATCTGGAACCCCAAAAGGTCAAAGGTAGTTAGACTCATACTAGTCTGGCACATCACAAACATTTTGGCACATACTTATTCACTTTCTTGCTGAAAGTTAGATATTAGAAAAGATCGATACCCCTCTTATCTGTACAGTAAATAGCTACAGGCAGCAGCGCATTAGCTTAGCATAGCACAAATAAACAGCTAGTCTGGTTCTGTCCAAAGGTAACAAAATTTGATCTTCTAAAACTCACAAACATGTTTAATTGTAGAATCTGTGAAACAAAATGTAAAAAAAAAAAAATCTGTGTATCTGTGTCTGGATCATTTCAACCAAAACTAAAGAATGAAGATAAATAAAGTGAACATACTACAATCAGTTAGAGAGACCCTTTGAAGGAAAGTCACAAAGAATTCAAATCACCTCGTTCAGTTCCTTTCACTTCAACAATTTGTAATCAGTGTCTATGCAGTTTCTTTGCCTTCTTTGCTAAGCATTACCATTCAAATGTACCTCAGTATGTCGCAGTGAACGTAGTGTTTCCCGTTAATTGGCTAGAAAGTCTAATTTGTCCAACCACAGTTTCATAATTCAATCAATCAAATTATATTTAAAGTGTAAAATTGCCATTAGACATGGTCTCAGTGCACGTTACAGTTAAAGGAATACAGAAATAACAGACAGCAGCAAAATAATTGAATAGCATTAGGGCAGTAATAACAATACAAAACCAAACGTAAGGGAATAAGGTTTGTATGTGAAGGACACAGGAAGGGTGTGTTCTGGTTGGCTGAGTGAGCTTCTGTAACATGTAATAGGAGGCCATTTCACAGATGAGGGGCACAGTATAACCCTCTGATTCTTTCTTTACTATGGGAATAGTCTCGCTTTGGCAGACCTTCCTCCATAGCACTGTAAAGGAAGGTCAGGCTAGTCCACACAGCATTCTGGGATGGGAGAAAAACATGCTCTGGTTTCTTGGTATTTCCTTAAACCAATCACAATCGTCTTGGGCGGTGCTTAGCGCCGGAGGGAGCCACGGTGCCGCTGAAAAATAGCCAGGAAGGAAGTTGTTTTGGTGGAACATGTGTACGTTCAGAAGTAGTTTTAGTCGTCACCAGAAAACTCAGATTGGACAGATAGTCTAGCTAGCTGTCTGGATTTAACCTGCAGAGATCTGAGGACCAGGTAACCAGAGTCCTCCGATTGGACAGATAGTCTAGCTAGCTGTCTGGATTTACCCTGCAGAGATCTGAGGACCAGGTAACCATAGTCCTCAGATTGGACAGATAGTCTAGCTAGCTGTCTGGATTTACCCTGCAGAGATCTGAGGACCAGGTAACCATAGTCCTCCGATTGGACAGATAGTCTAGCTAGCTGTCTGGATTTACCGTGCAGAGATCTGAGGACCAGGTAACCATAGTCCTCCGAGTGGACAGATAGTCTAGCTAGCTGTCTGGATTTACCCTGCAGAGATCTGAGGACCAGGTAACCATAGTCCTCAGAAATCACCACAACACAAAGGAAAAGGAAGACATCTGGCCCGTGGAATTCCCAAAGCAATTCCGGAAGTGGAATGTTGTGGATATAGAGTAGTCGGGGAATGAGGGAGCATGTATAGGTGTCTATGGTGTAAGAAGCTCAGATGAATATGGAGGTGCGAGTCCATGCAGGGCCTTATATGTTAAAAGAAGAACCTTAAAATCAGCTCCAGCTTGCACTGGGAGCCAGTGAAGAGAGGCTAGAACGGGTGTGATGTGAAGATATTTTCTAGTTTTTGTCAGGATTCTGGCTGCAGTGTTCTGAGAAAGCTGAAGACCTCTAGTGGCACAATATGAAAGACCAGAAAAAGGACATTGCAGTAATCAATAATAATGATAATAATGTATACGTTATATCAAGTCGTGACGACACAAATGCGTGCGTTACAGTTTCAGCATAACAAAATGATGAAATGGGTTGAATTTTTGCATTGTTACTGAGATGGCCAAACCCTGTATTATTAACGGGAAATATTTTAAAACTTCTTTTAATAACATAAAAAAAATCTTTAACCCTTGTGTTGTCTTCTCGTCAACCGTTCAACTTTTTTTTTCTTTCTGGGTCAAAATTGAAACTTTTTGATTGCCTTTTTCAAAACCTTTGTTGCTTTCCCCCTGATGTTTTTTTTCTGTGTTTTTGTGGGGGGTATTGCCTCCATGTTTTTGACGCTTTTTTTGGACATTTTAGTCCCTTTTTTCAATGGTCTTTCATAAAAAAAGGTTTTTTGAATGCTATAAAATTGAACAAAACATTCAAATTTAAAGAAAGGCAGTGGGCTGATCATTTATTTTACTTGTGAAGAGCGTTGTGTGGAACAATCTGCATTATTTTTCGGAAATTTTGGTTGAAAAACAGTTCTCTGATACAGATTCTTTTTTTCAAAATGGGTCAAATTTGACCCAAGGACAACACAAGGGTTAAAACGTGCCACTGGGCCAGTAAATCCAATCAGCCAGCGGCTTGGAAATTATTTTCCAAACATTGCTTTCCGAGCGACGTTACTACATCTCTCTCTGCCGGTGTCGGCCTCCAGCAGGCAGCAGCAGCTGGTTTTGACACGGAGATGCGGGTGAAGGACAAGCTTGAACAGAGTCTTTTTATCAGTCAGCCAAACTGCGTCAGCTCCTGTCCTCTGAACTTTTTACCTGGTCCAGAGGCAGCGTCTGATGTCCCTGCTTCAACCTAACCATGTAACCTTTACGGGAACAGCACAGTCTATGCCAGGCATATTGGAACAGTGTTTCTCGTATATTCTCCTGTGTATGGCGTATGGGTGTGTCTATTCACTGGTCACACGATTTGATTCCGATTATCCTGCTAATGGTTTGATACATCACCATACGTCCCTTCCATTCCATTATAAATATATATTCCTACACATGGTTTTCATTGACAGATTCCAGCAGTCAGATTAGGGTTGCACAAAAATGCAATTACCATTTTGATTACTGCAGTAACGATATTACTTACAATAAATAGATATTTAAGTTTACTCAGTTTGGCTGCTTTCAGTTTTCTGCTAAAATACAACTCCTTGGCATTCGTGGTGGTGGGGGGGGGCACTGATGTCCCTGAGTCAGAGCAGGCAAATGGTAGAGAAGTATTTGTATAGCACCTTTCACAGATAAAAATTACAACGTGCTTCACAATAAAATCTGATACGATACAACAAATTCAAATACAAAACCATCTAAATGCAAAATGGAAAACACAACAAACCCCCTCGACTAACTAAAAGCCTGCTTGAACAGCAGAGTCTTCAACTGCTGTTTAACCCTTCCCGTCAAACACTTTTTGCTTTTTCTGTCATTTTTGTCACTTTTTCAATGTTTTGGGTGCTTTTTTTTGTTGTTTTTTGATATTTTTAATGTTGACATTTTCAGTGCTTATTTTGAAGGCACATTTTTTCTTGTGATAAAAAAAAAAAACTGAAAACGGGTCAAATTTGACCCGAGGACGACATGAGGGTTAAAAGATTGGACAGAATTCATGCAATGTAGAGAGGGAGGCAAGACATCCCACAGCCCAGGAGCCCCTGCCTAGAAAGATCGGTCCCCTCTGGTTTTAAAATGAGTGCGGGGGAACATTAAAAGCCTTTGACCTAATGACCTCAGACTACGGGTGGGAGTATGGAGCTGGATCAAGTCAGAGATGTATGGAGGAACTTGACCGTGCAGGGCTCTTAAAGTAAGAACCAGGATTTTGAATTGAATTCTATACTGGCTGTATAAGTGCTGCTCGCAGCAGAGTTCTGAACAGCCTGGAGACGGTAAAGCTCCTTCTTACTCAAACAGGTAAAAAAGCTGTTGCAGTAATCCAAGCATGAAGAAATAAAAGCATGAATGATCATCTCTAACTCCCAAATTACAAATGTTCTTAAGTTGGAGATATTCCTCAGTTGGAAGAAAGAGTTCCTAACAAATTGTTACAGTGGGGCTCCAAGGACATGGCTGAATCAAAAACAACCCCTAAGCTCCTGAGGATCGGTTGGACAGACGGGCCTAAGTCACTAATGTGCTGCCTTATGTGAGGGATTCGACTTTCAGGGGCGATAATTAGCATTTCTGTTTTATCTGAGTTCAGAAACAAAAAGTTGTTACATAACCACTGAAGAGTTTAAAGAACTCAGTATCCAAAAACGAGCTGTACAGTTAGATATCATCTGCATACAAATTGTAAGATATATCACTAAATTGACTAATTATCTGTCCTAGAGGAAATATGTACAAGAGGAACAGAAAAGGTCCCAAGACAGAACTCTGAGGTATCCCACATAGCAACTCTCCAGTTTCAGACATGTTGTGAATCACATAAAAACTACCAGAAAAGGTAGGATGAAAACCATTCATTATGGTCATTATGGTCATTAGTTGCCTGCCTAAAATAATCACACAAATAAAGTGCACAGAATCTTTTATTTTCTCTTAAGAAATAGTTCTTATGATTATGGTTAATAGTTCTGATGATTATGAGATTATGGTCAATTAGTGGCTGTTGGAGCAGTGTTTTGCAATTGAAAACGAGCTAGCATGCTAGCACTAGCATGTGCTATGGTTAGCAGAGGACATTAAGAGACCGGACCTCACTCAAAACACCATAGATAGTTTTTTTCCAAGTTTGTATGCAGGTGGAAGCACCAGAGACACAAAATAACACCCCAAATTCCAGAAAAATTGATTTTTTTTTTCTCATAATATGGGCACTTTAACTAAATTGAGCTTGAGGTTTTCAAAAAAAGTGGTGGGTACAAAACGACTCATGATGAAATCTGATAGGTACGCGTACCCACTGTCCCCACCGAAATCAACACCTATGTATATACCGGCGGCTAAGTAGCAAGTGAGGTCACGGCTGCACCACAGAGGGAGGGGTGAGCTGCTAGGTTCTTCTCAATTGCTGCCATTTATTTAGCCTTAACCAGATTTCTGCCTCCCTCAGCTTTAACTTCAAGATCGATGATAAAAGATGATGAAGTGAAGCTGTGGAGACTGAAAATTGGTCTTCATCGTTACACGAGCCATCGTTTCCAATGTCTCTGATTACAATAGCTCAGGTTATAAACATCACAACTACATAAACAAGTTATTACATTCCAGGCCTCAATTATGTAGCCACATGTGTTCCTTGTGTGAAATGAAGGGGAATAACAGCTTTGTATATTCAGTGCCAGTTATCGGGCCTAATCCCCTCTTTATTTTCTTGTGTACATAGATAATACAATGTAGCCACGGGCGGGATATTGATACATAGTTTGGGTTTGCAGACTACTGTTGGGACAAATAAAAGGAGGGGCTTGTGAGCAGAATATTACATTTTCTTTTACATCTGGCTGCTGCTGATGCAACAGACAACGGCAAATCTATCAGTAGAGTAAAGTGAGTAATACTGTGAATGCTTGGGCTGGTTATTGTTTGACGGATTTGTGCTCTTGTTTACTGTATGCAGAACTGAGTCGAGCTGGAGGGACATTTACAATAAGACTTTTATTTGTAGGTGAAAAAGCATTGAGGCTGTTTAGAATGCAGCTCCAGCCCTCCTTGGATGTCTAAGTGCAGCAGCCTTGCTTTCAACAACCGCTGACAGCCTGAGGACACAAAGCTGCTCTGTGAAAAATGAACTTGTGCCACTTAGTCACTGTGGAAAAAAAGAAAGATACCCACCTACGAGCAGAGGTCTGAAGTGTACAGGTTTGCTAATGTCACTCTTCAACATGCATAAAAATGACCCCTGGCTTTAAAACAGAATAACATACAGAGGAGATGCAAGAGACAAGAGGTAGGGAAGAGGTGCGGGTATAAAAAAAGTCATCCAACACACTCTGACACAGAGCATGTACGATGAAAGAACACATGTACGTGCAAACATAGAATATGTAGGAGTAAGCATACACGGACATTCAGCCTGTATGAAAGGCCAGGGGGACGAGAGAAAAGGAGGACGTTAAATGTGGCTGCGTGAGACTGTGTGAGACGTGGTTGAAAAGGCATCGGTTCTTCCACTTCCACAACACCACCGTCTTCCCACTCCAATCTCCTCCGTGCCCTCATCCTATCAATCACCTTCTATCGTTACCAGTAGAGGTGTGTCCAAGGTGAAAGGGGAACCCGGGGTCCCTTTCTTCCAATTTCTGTCTCACCCATTTAACTGCTATTTATCCTTAGAAGTTTCATTTTCTTTTCTATTTTTATTTCACCAGTGAAAATGTACTGTTGGAGTCAAACTGACATTTCAACAGGTTTATCAGGAATTGAAGCCTCTGTTCTACTCGTCTTAGTAGCCACAGACTGGAGCAAAAAAGAAGAAAAAAACACGACGAATGCCCTATTCATGTACATTATGTGCATGTATGTCTGTATTTATGATGTACTTATGTATATAGGTAAGTATGTACTATGTATGTATGTATGTATGTATGTACGTATGATGAACACACCTTCTCATTCAATGCATTTTTTTTAATTTTCATGACTATTTAGATAGTAGATTATCACTGAAGGCATCAAAACTATGAATGAACACATGTGGAATTACATACTTAACAAAAAAGTGAAAACATGTCTTTTATTCTAGTTTCTTCAAAGTACCCCCCTTGGCTCTGATTACTGCTTTGCACATTCTCTTGATGAGCTTCAAGAGGTTGTCACCTGAAATGGTTTCCCAACAGTCTGAAAGGAGTTCCCAGAATGCTCAGCACTTGTCGGCCCTTTTCCCTTCACTCTGCGGTCCAGCTGACCCCAAACCATCTCAATTGGGTTCAGGTCCGGTGACTGTGGAGGTGCAGCACTCCATCACTCTCCTTCTTGGTCAAATAGCCCTTACACAGCCTGGAGGGTGTTTGGGGTCATTGTCCTATTGAAAAATAAATGAATAACTCGGATGAACTTCTCCTCAGCAGCAGAGGTGACTCTTGGTCTTCCTTTCCTGGGCGGTCCTCATGTGAGCCAGTTTTGTTGTAGCGCTTGATGGTTTTGCGACTGCACTTGGGGACACATTCAAAGATTTTGCAATTTTCCGGACTGACTGGCTGTCATTTCTTAAAGTAATGATGGCCACTCGTTTCTCTTGACTTAGCTGATTGGTTCTTGCCATAATATGAATTCTACCAGTTGTCCAATAGGGCTGTCGGCTGTGTATCAACCTGACTTCTGCATAACACAACTGATGGTCCCAACTCCATTAATAAGGCAAGAAATTCCACTAATTAACCCTGACAAGGCACACCTGTGAAGTAAAAACCATTTCAGGTGACTACCTCATGAAGCTCATTGAGAGAACACCAAGGGTTTGCAGTGCTATAAAAAAAGAATATAAGACATGTTTTCAGTTATTTCACAATTTTTTTGTTAAGTACATAATTTCACGTGTTCATTCCTAGTTTTGATGCCTTCAGTGATAATCTACAATGTAAATAGTCATGAAAATAAAGGAAACGCATTGATGAGAAGGTGTGTTCAAACTTTTGGCCTATATGTATGTATGTATGTATGTATGTATGTATGTATGTATGTATGTATGTATGTATGTATGTATGTATGTATGTATGTATGTATATAGGTATGTATGTATGTATGTGTGTATGTATGTATGTAGGTATGTATGTAGGTATGTATGTATGTATGTATGTATGTACAGTATGTATGTATGTACAGTATGTATGCATAGTAACAAACATACTTACATATTTGAACCCAAACCAAGATCTTTTCCTAAACCTAACCTAAGTAGTTGAATTCACAATGTAAAATTGAGCTGGTCAACTCCCCCTCGCTGCTAAATGGCTACTTAAAGCTGCTTTAGTTTGCTGCTGCATTGATGCACCTCCTCCCCAGCTCCACCTTGTTGTGCATAACACTTCTATGTCATCGTTGTTGCTCTGTTCATATGGGGCACTTGTTTATCTCTCTTAAACTGTGTGAGCGTCCCCTAATGCTGCTGCTGTCCTCTGATTCTCTGCTCTTTCATTGTGCTCATGAAAGGTCAGGGGACTCTTCTGAACAGAGCCAAACCGCCAAGCTTAATTTGCAATTTATTAAATACAATTTCTTAAAGCATTTATTATTGTTCTTGACCGAACTATGACCGTGTCCGACCAGGAGCTGCTACGTTGTTTGTGCTCATGTGATTCCGATGATATGTGATTCAGATAAAGGGCAGGAAGTGAAAAGCAAAATGGAAAAAAGAAAGAACTTTTGGCACAAAAGTTCCTTTTAACAAATAATGTACAA